>VBSM01000483.1:5749536-5921366 GCA_008086735.1 Cheirogaleus medius
AATATACGTAACCCTAATATTTGTACCCCCATAATATGCTGAAATAAAAAAATATAAATAAATAAATAAATAGAATTCCTATTGAAAGTCAAGGAATGAAAATATTTTGCATGTCTTGCTGTGGCACCTGGGTAAACATACACACGTACTTGTAATTACCTGACTAATCTTGCTTTAAGGTTGTTTTTTTCAAGGAGCTAAGAGGAAGGTTATCACAGAAATTATATCTTCACTCAGGAAAATGCTGTCAGGTTTTAATCAAACTTGTGCAGAAAATATTAATAGTGACTTTAGGGTGTGTGAGTCTATTTCTTTCCCATATTGAGTGTAGGTGAAAATGCCCATTGGTGGCCCTTGCCTGTGTGCCGCCTACTTGCTGCCTACACCACAGCTCTCGTTGCAGCTCTGCTTGTGATGGCATCTCCAGGCTGAGTCTCAAGGCTTCTTCTTTTCCAGGATAGGTATTGCCCTGAGCTATTGTCAGGCCCCAGGTTTCCTTCCAAGAGGAGAGATTACACAGCGCTCAGGGCTCCAGCAGGGCCAGGCTGTTCATCCCCAGTGTGAGATAATTTCTAAAAAGGTCTATACTTCCTTGCTGACAACCCGACGGTAGCTACCTATGGTTTCTCCTCATGACTCTGGGTAGCCACTGGCTGGAAACGTGCATGCCCTATTGAGAAAGCCTTGCCCTGGCCAGTCAGGAACCCAGTAGCAGGAGGGAGAGGTCTGCCTTGGCTACAGGCACTTGCAGCCTGAATTTGGGGCAAAATGTCTGTAGAGATTTGACAAACAATGATAGAACCAACTAAAAATTGGTGTGCTTTGAATTACCATCATGCAACTGGCAATTCCAAACAATGTCAGAGACAAAATCCTCATCCCTGCCAGGGTGGTCCGCTCTCAAATTCTGTACAACAATGCCCAGGAACCTTCTAGCACACCCTGGTCAAGAATGCGAGGTCTGAAGTTAGGCACCCTGGTTAGAATCCTGAGCCTACCACTTACTGACTCTGGGAGCTTGTAAGATACTTAACACCTCTGAGCCTCAATATGGTATTTCGTAGGGTCACTGCAAAGATACAATGAGAGAAACTATGTAAAACTCTTGATAAACAGTAAAGTGATATAAAATGTCTTCTTTAATATTTGTAGTTAAAATTAGGTTTGTATTTGAGGCTCCCCAAATATGGTCAGGGTTTTTACCCTTCCTTCCATGCTTCTCCGCATGTTGCACTCTCTGTGCAATACCTGCCCTCCCCACCTGCTAACTCTCTTCCTCTTTTTCTCTGTAATCTGTATCTTCCAGACCTCCCCCGCCTACTGTTTCAAATAAGGGCCACTCTTCCTTTTCAAGCCCATATTAAGTAAGCTGGAGCACCTACCTCACGAGGTATGGTATCCCAGGTATCCCAAAGGGTCACCTTCACTTCCTCATAAATCAGCCCCTCCTGCTATTTACCTACTGTCACATCCCCTCCAGGCTGACTCTGCCACGATAGGCCACAGTCAGCCCCCGGTGCTGCTGAGGGTCTCACTGGAGCGCTAGCATCCCACACAGGTGTTCCTTCTCCCAGTGTCCATTCAGCAAGTGGGGCCGAGCTCACAGCAAAACTGCCTGAGCTCCAGGCACACAGCTCTGAGCATCCCCTCTTCCAGGTGACATTCATTATCATTCCCCCAGGCCAGTTCACGGTGCCAGGTGCCTGAGACAGAGGGACTCGAGCATCATTCCTTCCCCCTGACCTAGGCCATGGGGCTGAGTCCACCAGATCATTAATGCAGATCTCATCCCTTGTGTTGAGTGCACGTCCCAGCTCAGTCAGCAGCTCTATTCCCTGAACTAGTCCCCTGATACATACTCCCTGGTATTTGACCTGAATGAATAGAAACCCGACCCACTTCTCACATGACTTGGGTGTAGCACCTAGGCTGGGTTTGATCCAGTTGACACCATGATGCCCAACCCCTCGGCAGGCCAATTGCCAACACACCCTGGGACATCCCCAGTCAGGAATCTGGCAGGGCCTTAGGACATGAGCTAGCCTCTGTCTCTCCTGCGTGGTGCGGACATTGACTAAAGCCAATAAAACCCAGCCTGGGCTCAGCCAACAATGAACTTTTGGAGAATGAGGAGTCAGAGCTTGTCCTTTAGGACTATCTTCAACTGGTTTGCTTCTCCTAATGGCTGTTCTTATAGCTAGACTTAGGAAAGAAAACCTTTTGTGTGGTCACTGCTATGTGCTGAATTGTGTTCCCCTAAAATTTCCTGTATCAGTTCCTAACTCGAAGTACCTCAGACTAGGACCAAATTTGGAGATAGAGTCTTTAAAGAAGTAATTTAAGTTAAATGAGGTTATTGGGGTGAGTCCTAATCCAACAGGGCTGGTGTCCCTATAAGAAGAGAAAATTCGGACACAGACGTGTGCTGAGGGAAGACCCTGTGGAGTCCCAGGGAGAAGATGTCCATCTGGAGCCACAGAGAGAGGCCCAGAGCCGGCCCTTCCCTCATGGCCCTCAGAGGAAACCAACGCCGTTGACACTTTGATCTCAGATTTCTCATCTTTGGGACTGTGAGAAAACAAATTCCTGTTGTTTAAACCACCCAAACTGTGGTATTTTGTTACAGCAGCCTTATCAAAGGAATATAACCACTCGGCACTAAAATAAGAAGGAAACAGAGAGAACCCCGTGAATCAGGAGGGAACTGCCGCCTGACCTCTCCCCTGAACCCACTGCATCCCCACCGGGTCGGCCACAGCACGAGCCAGGCTTAGTCCAGGCTGCAGCTTTGCGTCTGATTCCCCCACACACTGGGAGTCTCTGTTTCTCATTCTTAATGCTAGGTCTTCCCACAGCCACAGGAGTAGGAAGCAAGACCAAGGTGCTGCGGGTTGGAGGGTGGGGCGGCGATATGTCAGCAAGGCAGAGGATGTGGTCACGATGGCTCCCTTCAATCACTGTTTCAGCTTCACCAAGGTCTGACGTCGATACACGAGCTGCTCGGGCAGGTGCAACCACAGAACTGAGCTTGGAAACTCAGGGACCAATGAGGAGGGAAGCGCTGTCCAGAGGCCGGAGGTTGTGCGTTGCTGGCCTCTGTTGCCAAAAACAAACAGGAAAAAAAAATGGTGCGTATCCTTGAGGCAGAGGGAGAAAGAAAGAAACTCTTCCAAGAATGCTGCCGAGAGCAAGGAGGCATCTGCAACGTGCCTTTCGTAACCTGCTCAGACTTGTATTTTACAGCAGGTCCAATACCTACACAGGTAACTGGCCAGAGAAAAATAAATCATTTGGGTCTAGTGCTTCTTCGATGTTTTTTTTTTTTTCTCCTTGAAAGAAACATTATAAAGCTGAACATCTGAAATGATTTTGGATTCACACCCACTGTCTGTGGAACAGCTTGGAGCTGACTAGTTTAGCTCTCCGAAAGACGCTGGGATCCGTTCAGACACTGCCCACACTCCAGAGCCTGGCGCCAGCCAAGCTTGGAGAGATCTGGTTCTTGCAAACAGTTCCCTTCGTCTCCCTCCTCCTGTCGGCTGGGCTGCTGCTTGCTGTCTTTACCCCTGGTCTTGGGGGCAGCTGCTTCCATCCTCACCCAGTCCCTCACTCCCAGCTGTTAGGATATGGCAAAGTTGACCGTTCAGCCTCTCTAGACAAGTCCTTAGAGCCACGCTCCTATTCTCTCTCCCTCCTCCCCTGATCAAACGCTGCTTGTATTTGTGCAAATCTGAACAGGCTGCTGCTCGAGCATCCTTCTCACTAGCTCACTTCCCGCCAGCTCTTGTTCTGTGTCCTCTTCTCTCTCTGATAACCAATTTGCTCAGACAAAATGGACCTTACGTAACAGCCTCCACCTCACCCCCAGCAAAGGTGGCTTCCAAGCCCCGGTTGAAGCACAGACATCTCCATACTCTACTTGCAGAAGCAAACACCATGGTGGGTCCCTGGCGCCCCTCCAGGGAGGGCCCACGCTGTCCTGCCTTGCACCTCAGCTACCTGGTCAGAGATGACACTAGCAATTGTCACATAATTGTCCTTCAGTCTCTTCCCAGAGATTTCAAGTGGCTCCAAATTGTTTGGGCTAGTAGAAAACTAAGGGGATTTGCAGGAAACTCCAGATGCATTTGAACACTTGTGGGGATGGTGCAGCCTGAAGGCAGATGAAACTTAACTCAAATAAACATAAGGTAATGTGCGTTGGCAAAAGTAATCTCAGACGCGAGCGTACATCTGTGCACTCCAAATTTGTAGCTGCCTCTGAGGAAGGAGATCTAGGAATAGCTCATAATGGATGAAATGGGCAGAGTAGCCAAAGACTGTCCCAGAGCAACTACCCCTTGACAGGGAAAATCGGATCTCATTTTGCAGGGACTCCATCAGTGGCCCAAATTGGAATGTGTGGCTTGGTTCTGCTACAGATTCCATAGTTCCCTCTCTGCTTTTAGGTATGGGAAGACAGCAAGAAGTGGTTTTCAGGTGATACCCTCTGAGTCCAGGAGTGCGTGGTAATATTCCTGATGGGGTAAGTAGAGGTGTGTGTCTGTCCATTTTTACCAGTGACTGCCAAGCCCTGGAAAATGCCAAGTTCTCTGCATCTGCTGTTTAACCCCCAGCAACATGTTTAGATGAAGGACCATCTTTCAATTGATAGCATCTCCCCAACTTCAGTCAATTCTCTACTTTGTTACATAAAAATTAGTGGAAACCTGTGTTTTGATATCTTATACACATGTGCTACAAAGGAATTTTAGTTCTTGGGGTGGGTGGGATATATACAACATACATTCATATACATACATACATATATATATACGCACACACACCAGTGCATATACATATATATGTGTGTCTGCACACACACATACACTTCTGCTCACTGTGATTCCTATAGGTATAACTCTGCCTGGCCCCAGAAACCCAGCAGACAGGGAAGTGACTACCAGCACTTCAGAGACACCAGCCCTTGCCGGGCAGGAGGAGGCTGGTGCAGCCCACCAGTCATGCCTTTGTCCCGGCCACCTGCCCGTCCTCCAAACCTCTGAAGGGTGTGGGCAGAAGGCCACCAGCCCTGAATCTTCTCTGAGATGTGCTGATACCTGGAAACAGGAGAGAGAGATGGCTTGTCACCTCCCTCTGGCCTCACAGCAACATGGGCTGAACGGGGCCTCGGCCAGCTCTGCTGCCCCCTCTCCCGCAATGACGACATAGTCAAGGAGCAACGTGCTAGGGGAGGCTGTGGGCTGGGCGGGGATTTGGGTCTGAATGTCCTCCCTCCTATAAAGTGGGGAGAGAAGTTCCAGTGCCCGGCAGTCCAGAGGCCCCTGAGGGATGGAGGAGAGACGTAGACGTGGCCACAGCCCTGCCTCCCGGGACTGAGCAGGTGCATTTGGCCCCTCACACAGGGCCCCACGACACCATCATTCAGTGGGCAACACCAAGACCGCCTGGCACGTGGGGGTAGTTCACAGGGGTCAGTGTTGACGTGCAGAGCTTCCAGTGATGTGAACGCCCGTCACTGAAAACTGCGGACTTCTTCCTCAGTCCCCAAGAACTGAGCCATCTCTCCTCTTCCTCGAGGGCCCGTGTCCTCAGGCCTGCTGGCAAGCAAAAGCCTTTGCACAATGTCTCGGCCACCCTGATGCCACTGGCACAAGCAGACCACCCCATTCGAGGCCTTTAAGAGTCTTCTGTTTCTAATAATAGAGGGAATGAACCCCTCGTTTATGCATCGGATTTTTCTCCTCTGCTCCATACCAGACGCTCTGCCAGGCAGAGCAGGAGGGAAAGAGTTAGCAGCCAACAGGAAGAGAGAAACTGCACACAATTCTCAGTGTCAATAAGAGCAACAACGCAAATAAAATGCTCAGAAGAACTTGGGACGAACAAAACAGAAATGCACCTGTAAAGTCCTAATAAAGAGGATACCGATTGATGTCATAAACGAGGAATTGATCGGTTCTTCCCGGGCTTCCTGTGCACACAGGAGACTGAGGACCTGACTCGGGAGATCTGTGGTGGGGCCCAAGACTCCGCAGTGGTGCTGGGCTCAGATGGTACTCGCGCGGCAAGGCTCTAGACCTCGGCGCATTTCCTGGGCTGTCTCATACGGACTCCTGGTACCGGGCAGCAGTGTGACACTACGGGGCCATGCCACCCTCACACTGCACTGGGAGGCTAGTGTCACACTTGCGTAGCCAGCTCCCCACCAACCTGCTTGAACCCAGGAGTTTCGGAATATTTGGAAGAACAGCAGAGTGAATATGTCTTTAAATTTCTTCCTAACTGTCTTGTTTCTCAGGATAACGTCTTTATCATTAGGTGGCTTTCAACTCAAGCTGGTTGTCCCCAACAGCGACCTGCAAGGCTACCCGGGCGCCCGGCACACGGGCCGTCTGCAGTTGCAGACAACGGCCTCCTCCTGGGAAGCCGAGGGGCCTGGGAAGGATTAGCCTCAATTCAGAGGGACAAGGGTGTGGGTGGGATGAGGAGGGACGAAAGGACTCTCCAGGTGATGAGAAGGGCTTGTATAAAGCCACAAATGCTGGAAGAAACATGCAGAGTGCTTGGAAGACACTGTTTGCCTGGAACACATGCCCCCATCACCCACTGCGATGTGTGCTTTGCTCTCTCACCTCCTCCTGTTCTCTGTTCAGGTGTCACCTCCTCAATCCACCCACCTGAAACAGTCTCCTCCTGCATCTGCCAGACTCTCTGTCCCCTTGCCCTATCTCACTGCAGTGGTCACTACCAGAGGTCCAACCAGGAATTTGAAGAAAATACATTAGCAGGGTAGGAAATGGCCAGGGCAAAGCCCTGGGGCAGGAACAAGCTGCTGGAATGCAGTCATCGAGGCGAGTGTCCAAAGATGCCATTAGAGAGGACACTGAGGACCTCGAGGTAGGACTTTGGACTCTGTGTCAGTCAGCTCTTGCTGCATGGCACCGTGAGGCACTCAGTGACACACAGCAGCGAGCATCTGATTCTCACCGTGTGTCTGTGGGAGCCGGGGCAGCCTTGCTCCAGGTGCCCCTACCTGGGGCCCGGGACACAGGATGCAGGGGCAGCGGCGCTTGCACTAGTCCGGGCAGGTGGGAAGGGAGGAATGCAAACCAGATAGCACAGGCTCGTGTCAAGCATCCGCAAGAGTCAGGTCCACTACCACGCCATGGCCAAAGCACATCAGGTGACTCAGTCCAAGTCAGGGGGAGGGGAATACACCACAGCCACCATGAGGCTGTGGCAGGGTAGGAGTATCGTGAAAATGGGGACAGGAATTCATTCTACCCCCAGGGCAAGTATGAGGGAGTGGGCAGGGTGCATGGTTTTTAGCATCCTCTCTGGCTGCTGCATGAGCAATAGATCCACCCCAGGGGCCAGGGTGGAGGCAGAGGGACCTTGTCAGGACGCATCTGATGAGAAATACAGGCTCCCTGTGGCCTTGCTGTGTGCCTAGAGGCTAGGAGAGTACAAGAGAAGCGGCAGACCCTGGCCCTGCCTTTGGGACCCTGCACAAAACTGTGGTGCAGCAGGAACTGTTGCCTTGAGGAGAGAAAAGGCACATTTGGTTTTTATTCCCATGGTTCTCCCAGCTCTAGCACAGACCAGCTAGATGAGAGACAAGAAAAGAAAGCAGGAGGCTCCTGCTCCGATGCAGCGATGGCTGACATAGGCCATCACAGAGGTCACAGGAGGGGAAGTGGTCACGGGGTCCAGACGTGGACAGAAAGGTCGCTGACAGCACTGGATGGACGTGCAGAGTTCGGAACGAAGGCTGGGAGGAAGAAGGACCACTCGTGCCCCCTGTCAGCTATAAAAACAAGGTAGCAGCACAGTGAGTCAAAGAAGCAGGCTGGCTTCACACCTTCCAGAAAGAAATGAAAAGGCTTCCCATATCCTCCATCCCACGTAAACCCTGTGCATGTCACATCTCCATCTCCCGAGAGAGATGACAAAATGAAATGCTCTGAGAAAGCAGCCTTTTTGGAAAGCAGACCATTTATAAAAGGAACACACTGCAAGCATGAATTTTTATCTGTGGAGAAATGAGCGAGTTCTCTGTTAGGGGGTGTCTAGCAGGAGCTATGGCAAGTGTCAGGGCAGAGAGGTTCCTGAATGGGGCAGGGCTGGGCAGAGGGGGTCGCTGCCCAGGATCCTGCTCATCTACTGGAGGCTCCTCTAGATCCTGACTAGCGGAATCCAAACAGTCGGCTCCCAGCGGGGCAGGCTACCGTGTGTCAATCAGACAGCCCCTCTGCCTAGCACCGCAGACGTTTACAAAAGGACAGTGTTTTAAGGTCTAAAGGAAGCCATGTTATTCAAAATTTCAAATGCACGTAAACATCCAAAAACAAACCCACATAACTAGAAAGGAAACATGAGCCCTTAAATGTGTCAGATCAAGTCACAGAACATCTTTTGACTTTAGTTTTTTCATCTTTAGGCTGGGGATGTTTGGACCAAATGACCTTTTAACATTCCTTTTACTTCTGAAATTCTATGATCCATTAAAGAGCACCTTGTAAGAAATTCTAAAAGATGCCAAAAACAAAAACAAGAAACCAAGAGCATCAGTGGAGTGCACTGAAGGAATGAAAACAGAAACAAAAGACAGATTGCATTAATGCTTTGCCTTGCCCTTCACCGAGGAAGGTGTGTGCCCTTGAAACGGACAGGTTGGCACATTCAATAAAATCGTCGTAAGTGCACAGAATGTTCTAGTCTTAGCTGACAAAACAGATATCAATAAATCACCCAGACAGGATGTGATCCACCGAAGAATTTCAAATGAATGCACAGGCAGAACTGGGGAGCTGTCGACGGTGACGTGAGAGCAGTTGTTGCAACAGCTGCGGTGCTAGAGGACAGTCGGGTTGCCAGCGTCATTCTGAGTTTCTGGAGGGGACCCTCGGAAACCACCAACTGGCTGTTTCTCCCTTCCATGCTAGCCAAACTGCTGGGGTCTGTAAATAAAGGACAGAATTGCAGAAAGCTCCATCGGCACAGCCCATGGAGGCGGGATGGGTTCTACACGGAAGAACCGGTGGGATGGCTAGAGCTCCCTGGGGATGCACAGAGTCAGAGGAATGAGTCGTGTTGTGGCCTTGGACATGCCTTTGACAAGAGTCCACACCAAAATTTAAATGTGGGTAAAGCCTTATTGGGTCACCGTAAGATTAAGAGACTATTTGAAATGGACAAAGAAATGAATTTCAACATAGGAAAACCAGATAATAAAAAGAGAATTTTGTGTGTGTGTGTGTGTGTGTGTGTGTGTGTGAAGTAAGAATTTGCAAAGATCAGGAGGGGCAGATCTTGGTGAATAGTTATAAAGAGCTTTTAAGAACTAGGTACACAGTGAAACTTCCAAGGTTGTAATCGACCCTGAGACATTCCAAGTGAAGTGGCAAGTCAATAGGATAGAGATTTTTTGAAGCTAAACAGAAAGTGGTACAGGAATTTTAAGGCAGGTTCAAGCGAAAGCACCCTAAGAACAAATAGTTTTAGAACAATAGCCTGGAAAGTATCCAGAAAGCCAAGAGAAGGCCCTGGGAGTTATTTGCTTTCCTGAGAACATTAAGCCTAATACAGGACAGTAGAATCAAAAACAATAAAATGCCAGGCACTCCATAAATATTTGTTAAATGAATGAAATGCTGAACCATCAGAAAGACACAAAATGGAAAATATGTCCCAAACTCGAACAAAACTATTTGCAACAGGATATTAAAATGGGACTCTTCTTGCCTCCATAGACAAAAACAATAGATGTTACATTCTAAAGTAAGACCATTATTTTTTATAGGACTTGTAAAAAGGAGATGGCTGACAATCTCAAAAAGGCACATGCTGAATGATTCCATAAAATAACATAATTATAGAGATGAAGAACAGATTAGTGATGCCAGGTTAGGGATGCTATAAAAGGTAGCATGAAAGAGCCTTGTAGTGATAGCACAGTTATATTAATAGATCTTGATTGCGATGGTGGTTACATGTGGTTGTACACATGTGATAAAATTGCATAGAGTTGCGAACACACACACACAATTGAGTGTATGCATGACTGTGTCATATGAATAAGCTCTGTGGATTGTACCAATTTCAATTTCCTGGTTTTGATATTGCTCTACAGTTATGCAGATGTTAACATTGGAGATGAAGATGACGTGGGATCTCCCATATGTTTCTGTGAACCTGTAATTATTACAAAATTTAAAGTTTTAAAAAAAGAAGTGAGGGAGTCAAAAACCAGTTTCAACCCCGAGCTGATCACCCACCTGTAGCCTATATAAGCGATTAGAGAATTTAAGAAAAGGAGAGAGTGCAGGTTGAGAGAACATTCTTAGAAAATGCTCGTATGTCATGATTCTAAACCTCTCCTTGGAATAAGGAGTAGAGTGGTGGCCCCTCATGTGAATTAGTGAAGAGCCTTCAGTAGGAGCACCCTGAGAGCACAATAGAGGTAGGAGCAATGCCCCCAACTGGGGCTTAAGTGGACAAAAAAACAGTATTTATTATGAGAACTGAAGTCAATTTTTCTTTGGGTGAGCAGAGAATCTGAGCTAGACTCGATAAAGAAGTCAGGATCCCAAGATGCTAACTATTCGAAACTACATGAGATGCCAACTCTTCAAAAAGCTGGCCTACCTAAACTGGTTCAGTCCAATTTGGGGCCGCTAACTGGGGGTAATTGAGAGAGTGACCTGAATTAAGGCATCCTGGATACTGCACAGACAATTTAAAGAAAAGTAACCAGTGAGTAGAGGGCTTGGAGTGGTCAAATATTTAGTTTGATAAATATTCGGGCACAGTTTCCCTCAAAGACCAAATGCCTGTGATAAAGTGAACATAAGAAAAAAGAATGTGTCAGATCAGCCACTTTTAACCTCTCTTATCTTTGGAAATAAAAAGACTATTTATAGATTGCTCATCCTCTTCTGCAAGGGCTGCTTTGAAGATGTCGTGCACGCAGTCTCTTTTCCCCTCCTCGGCGACGGCTCCCACTGAGCATGTGTCCTCCCCCACTGGGCTCCGGAACCCCGGCCCCTCCCCTGGCCCCATGTGGCCCGGGATTAGGAAGAGCACACCTGTTCCTGGTCTCCCAGTGCCTACGATCTTTTGCTAGTTCCCCCAACTCCACCCACACCTCCATCAGTCTCTTCCTTTGGGGAGGGAAAAGATGATGTGCATATTGTCCCTAGGATATAAATGGACAAATGGCTTCCTTGCTCTTCAGTTCACTAACTGGTGTGCTGTATGTGCCCATGAGTGGTGTCTGGCCTGCATCACAACTCTGATGCCTGTGCCAGGGACTAAAGCCTTGTCCCTGGCTTGGAGCTTCATCACCCATGAGTGCTCGAGGCCAGATAGAAGTAGCTATTGTAAAAAAGACCCTCTGTGAAGGTGGCTAACTCTCTTTCTAGATGGACCCATCCAGGGCTTTTTATTTTCTCGACACTGATATAAGCTTATAAGATCTAAGTAGCCTAATTAAAATCAGGGGCAAGTCTCCCTGTGACATCCACTGCATGGGGAATATAATAGGCAACACTTTTGAAATTAGTGCCACTGACCCTGAGAGACGCCGGAGGCCCTGAATGCAGGTATAATAAAAGGAAGAGGCAATCCTGTGTGGCCATGCTTTGGCTGAAATGTCCATTGATCCTCTTGCCAGCTCAGCAGAGTAGAGCACGCTTGGAATTTGAGGTTGCAGACACCTGGGCTTGCATTCTGGCTCGAACCCTTAGGACCTGCAAGGCCTGGGGGAGTTTTCATAATTTCTCTAGGTTTCTGTTTCCTCTTCTGCAAAATAGTATTAGTGGGAGAACTAAATGAGATACCACGTGAAGATCTGGCACAAAGTAGCCTCTCAAATAAATCACATGTACAGTTGTGAACGCAGTTGAAATAGCACAATACATCAGTTATGCTTCTCTGTGTTTCTTGAATTTTCTCTTGGGTATTAACAATGTCAACCAGTTGCTGTCTCAGAGGGAAGTTGCACTAGCATGTACAGTGAGTTCTCCCAGTGTGGTGATCACAGCTCTGATATCTGCTAAGCTTGTAAAACTGTAGATTCTGGGCCCCCCTGCCCCACATCTCAGGAGTGTGGGGCCCAGGACTCTGCATTTTTAACAAGCATTCCAGGTGAGTCTCACATGTAAAAGTATGAGGACTTCTGGTCTATATGCAATGGATTTTAAAATGCATTGGTGATTTTTTTTCTAAAGGAGAGTCAAAGAGGGAGGGCCAGTGGTGCTTTTAGCTGGTGAGGATGATCTCACTGATGATGGCTGGAGGAGGTGCCCTTTGCCCTGGTCACGGGCTGCTGGTAGGAATGGCAGCCTTTCTTCCAGTCGCAATGTTGCATGCTCTCCTGCCTAGAAAAGTAGCCAAACACCCAGGTATCCACCCCATATCGCCTATACTGTCAAGATTTCCTAAAATTTTGGGTATTTTCTGGAATCAAAAAATACTTTCTCCCTCTCAGCAAATTTAAGAGAAATAAAAGTGAGGACCAAGTGAAAATGAGTCCCTCTCTAAATGATCACTGGAAAACTCTTAAGTGCACAGTAGGCTACACGGAGTGCCTCCTGCCTCACACTTGGATACCGGTCAGGAAACACAATAGTTTTGGCATTCTGTGGAGTTCTTTTCTTTCTTCCCTTCCTTATTTTTTCTTTCTTTATATTCACCAAAAAATGCTGTGTGCATCGTGGTCTAAATATTAGGAGGAAAATGCTGAGTGAGGCCATTCCACACTAACGCTCCACGCCCATCGTGTCTCTGTGCATCTTCCCGGCCTCTATCCCTGTCTATGATCTCTTACTTCTGACTAATGAGGAACGAGAAGCTTTCTCCTCCAGAGCTCTGGTTAACTGTCCTGTCTAACTGATTCAACCTCACTCAATACAAGAGGGTCTTTGGGATCTGAGCCACCAGGAATTAAGCACCCTATTTTTTTGAAAGGACCAAGTCTATGTCTAACCTAAATGATGAAATAAAAATCTTACTTTCGCTGACAGATCTGTTGCTATGTACCAAGATAGCTCTGTAAAGAATTACCCTGTAAGTCATTCCCTAATGTGTGGCTCAGTCTAACATCATGAAGGAAGATGAGGACCATTCTAGGGCTTCAAGGATGTGGAGCAGCAGAGACTGTACCCCAAATTGGTCCTTGCCAGGTTTATTTTACTGGCTCAGAAAGCCTCATCTGGGGTGACTCCAGAACTATTGCTCCTTAATCAGCCCTTTGTTTTTCAAGAAAAAGTGAATATGGTTGGGTAATAGGGAGCCATGCCTACATCTAGGGATGACTTGGTGACACAGCTGATCATGTTCAGAGTTTTCAGTCCCACGGGATCCTGCGAGAATGAGACAGATCTCTTTATCCCAGCCATTTGTTCTCACACATGTATATACTTGATGACAAAAGGGACCAGGAAAGAAGGATGGATAACACACTCAATATTCACTCGTTCAACAAATGTCCACTGAGCACCCACTCTTAGGTTCTGTGCAAGGCACAGAGGTTAGAGGGATGCACAAGGCATGGTTTGCACCCTTACAGGCTAAGGGGGAGACAGGCCAACTATCACAATGAGATGTAAGTAGAGGGCAAACAAGATGCAGTGGGAGGGAAGGGAAGGGACACCAAATTCTGCCTGAGGCAGCTCAGAGGGTCAGCCAACTCCTCAAGACAGAACTGCACGCTCAGTTTCCATGGCAGGTCAATAGCATTACCTCTTAGTCCCAGGAGAGCATCATTATTGCAGTCGTTTGAGTGGCAGGGGAAGAAATGGTTGCCTGTTGCTCCTACAAGCCCACCTCCTTGCTCAACATTATGGAAAATTACAGCCCACTTGGTGGAGATCATTCCTCCCTGACACGGGAAATCGTGTTCCTGTGAATCACTCCACACCCCACAGCCACTATTTTTCATCACATATGAGCTATTATTTCCAGCTGGGTGTTGACAAGACAAAACTGTTCCCTAATGCTTAAGTAATAGAGTGGAAAATTGTTGACAAAATATGAAAAGGTTGATTTTGATTATACATACAATCTCATCTTTTAAGAACAAAATGTAATTTGAGCAGGCATGAGTCATTCCTTGCAAGATTGTGAAGTGATATACATAGCTATGTATTTAGATGGTTATTTAATTGGTTAGTTTTAAAATAATAGCTTTACTGGTTTATGCATGAAGATTATAAAAACTCAAGATACATACAAAAAAATAAATGCATTACTCAAATTCCACTACCAACAATAACTGGTGTTATTATATAGTGCACATCAATTCAGACATCTCTCTATAATTGGATGGAGGAATGGATGGGTGAACAAAAATAATTTTATAAGACTGGAATCATGTCATATTTCTTTCAAAAATAGAAATATTAAATTTATTTTACATGAATTTAATAGAAGACAAAAGAAACTAAAGTGAAAATAAAGGAAATGCTGAAATTCATAGAACTTTCCTTATTCTTAAAAGATTTCTCTAAGAATAAGAAAAAAAGATAATGAATATTATTAAAAGGATGTTTTTCTAATTACTTGTTTCAATGTTGGACCATATAATTTGAAGGTTTTGCCATGAAAGGCTAAGTGACCAGTATGCTTATATTTCCTCCCACTTTTCCTTGTACCACCTCCTGACTGTTTGGATGCTTTATTTTGTGTACTTAGTCAAGATTTGTGTATTTACATTTGTTGTGCAACCATACTTCCCTTAGTTATAATTATTGTTGTTTTTTATTTAATCTTGACTCTGTATTTAAATGGATTCAATTTTCTCATCAGTGGTTATTTTACCATTCTTTTGTTCATCTCTTGATGGGATGGATTTCTCCATCACAATGATATAAAATATTGATTACAGCAAACATGTATATATGGCATTTACTATGTTCCAGGCACTATTAAAGCATTGTGTATATATATCAAATATATCCTTGTGTTGTATTGTCTTTGAGCTCCTAAACCATTATGTAATTATTTTTTCCTCTATATTTGCTGTGATTATCTCAAGTTTTGTAGTTAATATGACTTTTAGCTATGTCTACTATCTTTTTCTATTTCTAACAGACACTCAGAATTTTATTTTCTTCCTTTAGTTCTTCGATATCTCATTCCATCTCATTTTCTTGTTTTATCATGTTATTTTGATCTTTTGTTTTATTTAATCCATGTTCTTATTGAGTTCTTGTAAAGCTCAAGGTGCTTGCAAGGAATCTCCTTGCTATCTTGGTTTTGGGTTCTTCCAGACAGGACTTTTCATATGTCTTTAACATGCGTTTTATTTCTTAGAATATTTGTATAGTGATTGTGCCATGTCTTTTCATCTCACTTATGCCTAATGTGGACAATACTGACGGATTGTCTATTTTTTTGATAGAATACCATGTGGGTGAATTCTCCTGGTCATCCTCCCTGCCTCACATAAAACCTTTCACCTCCCTGTCCTGAGCTGCAGTTTGAGGCCGGCTGTTATTTTCAGTCCCCTTTTCTGTAGCCTGCAACTGTGGACCTGAGGGAGGAGGATGGTTCAGCTAGGCCTGAGCGGAGTCCTTGCCTGGAGGCCAGAGTGTCACTCCTTCCTAAGATGAAGCTAACTATCTTTATACCCACGCCCAGCCCATCTAACCAAGGGTATGGGCCACTGCCCTGGGCCTCAGCAGCTCAACACATTGGCCTGCAAACTGTCCCACCTCCCAATAAGGCCTAGGGTCAAGCGCTGAGGCTTCTTCTCTCAAGGACTTTTCCTGGAATTTTCCCCAGATTGCTTACTCTCCCTCTCATCCTGTTTCTCTTGAAGCTGGGGCGTATTAGTGAGTATTAGTGAGAACCTTCAGGATTGCATTAATTGGATATGCTTCCTCTAAAGGGCTTGATTTAGGAGGAAGGGGAGAATGTGGGGCCTGGTGGGAGGTGTTTGTGTCATGGGGGATCCCTCATGGCTGGCGTGATGCCCTCCCATGCTTTATGTGTTCATGTGAAAGCTGGGAGAGGTGGGGATATGTGGTTAGGAGCCCTGCTCAGCTGCTACAGCAACTTCTGTTTCTTTTTGTAGCTGCTACTTCTTGAGGTTTATGGAATAAAGTTGTTCCTCCTTCCTTGTTTGTTTGGTGCTGGTAAATCAATCTCTCTCCCTCCCTCTCTCTCTCATGCACATGCTACTTTCTGAGCATTTTATTAGGTGTTAGGGAAAAAAGATTCTATGTTTACCACTACATTTTGTCATTCTTGTTAGAATTTTTAAAACAGAAGTTCTGCCCAGCTTACTTTATTTATAAATTGAGGTATAATAAAATCCACATAATAGTCATCATTTTAACCATTTTAAAGTGTACATGCAATGGCATTTAGTGCATTAACAATGTTGTGCAACTATCACCTCTATCTAGTTTCAAAACATTTTCATCAACCCAAGAGAATACCCCACACCCACTGAGCACTCCCTCTCCATTTCCCTCTCTCCCCAGCCACTGGCAACCACCGATCCGCTTCCTGTTTCTATGGATTTGACTCCTCTGGACATTTCAAATAAATGGAACCATGCAATATGTGACCTTTTGTGTCTGGATCCTTCCACTTAGCATAATGTTTTCAAGGTCACCCACGTTGTAGCATGTGTCAGAACTTCATTCCTTTCATGGGCCAATAATATCTAATTCTATGAATATACCACATTTTGCTTATTTATTCATCAGTTGATGGACATTTGGGTCATTTTCATCTTTTGGTTATTTTGAACAGTACTGCTACAAATATTTGTGTGCAAATTTTGTTTGAATACTTGTTTTCAATTCTTTTGGGTATATACCTAGGAGTGGAATTACTGAAACTGCATGTGGTAATTCCATGTTTAACTTTTTGAGAAACTAACAAATATTTTTCCACAGCAATTGCACCATTTAAGACTTTCACCAGTAATGTAGGAGGGCTCCAATTTCTCTATGTCCCTGTCAACACTTGGTTATTTTCCTTTTATTATTATTATTACTATTATCTAGTTCACGTTTTTTTTCTTTTTTGATTTTGAGACAGAGTCTCACTCTGTTGCCTGGGCTAGAGTGCCTTGGCATCAGCCTGGCTCACAGCAACCTCAAATTCCTGGGTTCAAGCGATCCTCCTGCCTCAGACTCCTGAGTAGCTGGGACTACAGGCATGCGCCACCATGCCTGGCTAATTTTTTCTATATATTTTTAGTTGTCCAGCTGATTTCTTTCTATTTTTAGTAGAGACAGGGTCTCGCTCTTGCTCAGGCTGGTCTCGAACTCCTGAGTTCAAATGATCCACCCACCTCAGCCTCCCAGAGTGGTAGGATTACAGGTGTGAGCCACCGCGCCCGGCCTAGTTCACTTTTTAATACTTTTGTTGTTAATATTCTCAGACTAACACCCCGGTAAAGATTTATAAAAGTTTGCGATATGGTTTGGATGTCTGGCCCCTCCAAATGTCATGTTGAAATTCCATCTCCGGTATTGAATGCGGGGCCTGGTGGGAGGTGTTTGTGTCATGGGGGATCCCTCATGGCTGACGTGATGCCCTCCCATGCTTTATGTGTTCACGTGAAAGCTGGTTGTTTAAAAGAGCCCGGCACCACCTCCTCCTCTCCCTCTTGCTCCCACTCTCGTCATGTGACACGCAGGCTCCCCCTTCGCCATCCGCCATGATTGGAAGCTCCCTGAAGCCCTCACCAGGAGCAGATGCTGGTGCCGCACTTCCTGTACAGCCTGCAGAACTGTGAGCCAAATAAACCTCTTTTCTTTATAAATTACCCAGCCTCCGGTATTTTCTTTACAGCAATGCACACAGATTAATACACGTCGGTCCCCTATTTACTTCAGTGTTTCCTGTATTGGTCCCTCTGTTAGCCTGGGCAAAGCCGTCTGTGATGCTTTCCATATACATTGGTTGAATACATTGATAAATGTTTACTGAGTATTTACTACATGCCAGATTCTGACTGGGCACTGGAGATAGAAGGCGGCAGGGTCACCCTCAGGTCACTCATTAGAGAATAGAAGAGACAGACATTTGTTACTTCCCTATGGCCGCTATGGCAAATTACCACAAACTTAGTGGCTTAAAACAACACAAATTTATTATCTGAACGTTCTCTAGGTTAGAAATATTATACAACAGGTCTCACTCGGCTAAAAATCAGCATGTTTTCAGGGCAACTTTCCTTTCTGGAGGCTTGGGGAGAGAATCCGTTCCCTTGTCTTTTCCAGCTTCTAGGGGATGCCTAGTTTCCTTGGCTAGTGGGCCCCTCCTTCACCCACACAGTCAGCACTGTCGCTTCTCCCTCACTCTGTTTCCATTGTCACATCTCTGTTTCTTACCACAGCCAAGAGGATTCAAGAGGAATCAAGAGGATTCAAGGATTCTTGTGATTAGGTTGGGACTATTTGGATAATCCATGATAATCTCCCCATCTAAAGGCCCTTAATTTAATCACATCTACAAAATCCCTTTTTTCATGTAAGGTAACATATTCTGGGGTATGTTCCAGTATGTTCTATAACAAGTTCCAGGGATTAGGGATTAGAGTGTGGGCATCTTTGGAGGGCATTATTCTGCCTACTAAAGACAGGTAAACAAATGATAATAATAAAAACAGCTACCATTTATTAAGATATTACTACGTGCCTGGTACCCCTCTAAAAGTTTTACTAGAATTAACTCATTTAGCCCTTGCAATATGCCTATGAAAGAGGGACTATCGTGACTCATATTCATAACTGAGGAGGATGCTGAAGTGCAAAGAAGTGACTTGTCTGAAGTCTCAGCTGGTAAACAGCAGAGCGAGGACCTTAACCCAACACTCTAGCTCCAGAGCTGTGCAGTCAAAAAGGGGTCCTCTACTTCTGCAGTCCCCAACCCCCTCTGAAACCAGGCCACAGAGCTTGGCCATACCCCACACCCCACCCCATCCACCCTCCGTGGAAAAATTGTCTTCCATAAAACTTAGAGGTGTGGAGCACAGCAGGAAGTGAGCGGTGAGCGAACGAAGGAAGCTTCATCTGTATTTACAGCTGCCTCCATCGCTCACATCACCGCCTGAGCTCCGCCTCCCCCCACAACTCCCTCACTCCCGTCTGTGGAAAAATTGTCTTCCAAGAAACTGGTCCCTGGTAGCAAAAAGGCTGGGGACTGCTGCTCTACTTAATAAACATGGGAACCCCTGTCCCAAGCGGAGAGTCTTTCCCAGGCAGCCTCCTGTCTTAGGTCCCGGCTGGCCCTCCCACCCCCTCAGGTGTGGCTGTACAGTCCCATGAGTTGGGTCTCCAGGACCAAGCTGGGATTGGGGATCCCACCAAGTACAGCCACAAACCCTTAAAATTTTGTGAATTCTGACATATTTTGTTGTTGTCTTCAAATCTAGCCATCGATTGAGAAAATACAATACAAAGGCAAAAAGTTAAATGTTAAATATTAAAACTCATTTAATAAACTTATCTCATTGATCAGTATATGTATACATTTAAAATAAGATAGATCTACAATCCCTTATTCACAGTCCTGAGCTTCATAAAGCACTGAAAACAGGGTTTTTTAGTAAGTTTGTGATAAACTAATTTTGGGGACAAAACCTGACCTGAACTGACATGAGGCTATTTATAGTCTTCCTTTATCCCGTTGGTAGTGAACATTCCCACGTTTAGTGGCACGACTATTGATGTGCTTTATTATAGAGTGGTGCCCCGGACTCTGCTGGGCATGTTATTAATACATGGTACATACATCCTATTACTTTTCTAAAACCTGAACTATCTGACTTTCAAAACACATTAGGTCCCAAAGGTTTGAAATATATCCTTGTGGACCTGTAGGAGATATAAGTGTAAGATATATTATTTGGTTTAGTCTATAATAATCAGTGCTTAGTATACACAGGAATCCACTGACACCATGTAATAAGTTCCCTCATGTGCACACCAAGCTTCCTGGCCTACTTTGCAGTTTTACCTAGGGTCTTTTGTCCTAATTTAAAATGCCTGAGTTCCTAATCCAGGAACTACCTCATCTCTTAGAGGCCAGTTCCTTTCTGTTTAAAATAAATACTATATTATTACAATGCGTTTAAAGCAAACATTTCAATATAAGAAGCAGCAACCATGATGTAACTGCAGAATAACATAGGATGGCTTATAATCACCACGGGGAATTAGAAGAGTAGACCACTGCAGGTTGTTTATTATAGCTTGTCAGAGCCGAACTCCCGGGTTTGGGAGGCTCTTAGAAACTCAATCCTATGGAGCATGGCAGAGAGAAAGCACACTGGGTTGAAGCTCCTGGATTCTAATCCTGCCTCTGCCTTCTTATGCTGAGTAATGGCACAGGGTGCTTTACCACTCTGAACCTCTGTTTCTTCATCTGTGAAAGGAGGTGGGTTTGATTAACTCTGCTATACTAGATCCTGTGATTCTAAGGAGGGCCCTTTCTGGGGCAGATGTGCATTAGAAAAACAAATTCTAACACCTCCCAGACCCTCATTTTTAACCAAAGTCAGCTGCCTGTAGAATGAAATGCGTGTTTTACATAGATAAAATTTAATATTTATGCCAACTAATAAAACATGCTCATTCATATGCATGTTATAACTCATAAATAACCAAAGGAACCAACAATTTATCAGATGTTCATGTGAGGTCAGTGAGTGGACAACTCTCTTGCTGTTTCTGGCACTGTGGTTGAGAAGTCAGCCTAGTTCAGAGTTGACCCCAGTGATGAACTCGTTAATTCAGTACTTTCTATGCATTGGATACCGGGCTGGGGAGAGGAGAAGAGGAGGAAGCTGTGGATTTTGCATTTCTTGGCTTATCTGGCCGTGTAGCTACCTCCCTATCACCGTATAACAGCATCTGCCATCTCCTCGGTCTGATGGTGACGGAAGGAGCTGGTGAATGGCGTGTCACTGCATTCCCACCCCTTTTTGCTGTGCTGCAAATAATTAAGGTATAATATTGATGGTAGGAGGCAAGGGATTATTCTGAAATCAGGTTTTGTTTTTTTTTTTACTAAATCAAAATACTAATTGTAAACTTACCATCTGAATGCAGAAAAAACATGGCATTATGATTGCCTCTACCTATAGAAGTGGGCGTCACTCAGGGGTTAGAGCACCAGCCATCAGATCCATCAGTTATGCACCTGGCCACAGCCCAGGGCCTCTCAGCAAGCTGGGGCGGGCGGGGCTGGGCCCTGGCCTCCTTGGCACTGTCTGTGCCCTGCCTAGAATAAGCAGATGACATCGGCCACCCCAGAACACGATTCAGGGCCAACACTCGTGCCCTCCGCACCCACTCCACAGCCACAGAGGGAGAAGCGGGCACTGGTTTCAGCCACATCTGGCCAACAGGCCTCCCCGTGAGACTCACCCATTCAGATGAGCAGATGGCGGTGAGGCGGGCTGAGCTGTTGGGGCACATGGCTCTCTCGGCTCTCCAGACCTCATGATTGCTGGTAAATGGGAGGCTGGATGTACATTTGGGAATGAGTGCCTACTGCGTAGACAACTTGCCTGCCAGGGCCCCCGCTTGGAGCCATCGCTGCTGCCTCACCTACCCGTCTTTCCCATGCTCTGACTTCCCAGGTAGAGGGACAGCATTGCTGGCTCCTGGTGCCTGCCCTTTCTGCAAAAAATCAGTTCCAGGGATCTGTGCTAGAACTACCCATGAAGGTCAGGGACTGGGTGGATTTGAGAAATTGGCAGTGTACATCCAAAGCTTGCGGGTAGGTTTGTTAAGAAACATCTTACATCCTCACTCCTGGGACCTGGTTCCTTTCTGCTCCTTAGGGACCAGGCAGGGGCAGCGTCCTGGCCCGCTCCGTAGAAAGCTCTACTGTAAGGCCTGGTTACACCTCTACCTGCTACTATGGCCCACAACTCACAACCTCAACCTCCCTCACTCTTCTTTTTACCTCGTTTCAGGCCCCTCCTCCCACAGGGATCCAGGGTTCCCTTTTTCTTCCCTCCTTTTCCTGCCCTGAGAGCGAGGCGTTGAATGGAGAGCTCATGCATTTACTGGGAGGTTTGGAGGACTTGAGGAGCTCTTCCTCCGAGGAAGATTTACCTTTCGAAAGAGACGGAGGGAGGAGGGCACTGCTTACCTCTGAGGAATAAACCAAAACCAGTGACATTTCAGCCTCCAAAGATGGGCCAAAGGGAAAAATTATTTTCAGATTGGAGCTGCCATCTCTTAAATCAAACCATAGAGACAGGCCCTTCTCTATGCACAAGTCTGCTACTGGTTCCTTTGCAAAGTGGGCCTGAAGGACTGGGAGTTAATTAAGCCTAAGGCTCTTTCTGCTTTGAGCCTGAACCCAGGACTGTGTCCCTGAACCTGAACTGCAATGGCAGGGGAGACCCCTGAGGGCTGTGCACTGTGGACCACCCTGCCTCCGCTCCTTGTCCAGACATTCTCCTCCACTGATTACTCCCTCTGGGGAAAGCGGGGCAGCACTTTTCCCTGCCTCCGTAGCCACTGCGAACTTGGCTCCTTAGCAAGCCAGGCCGGTGGCGGGAGGACGGCAGGGGAAGAGTCACCATTCCTTCCCTACCCTCACCCACTGCCCCGACGTTGAACTAAGTGAGTAACCAGAAATATCCCAAAGCAGGATTTTCCTGATGATTTTAAAGCAGAATCTGGTCCCCCCCCCCCCCCCCCCATGTAATATAGAACCTGCGGGTGACTTGCTTTGACTGGAGAGGGAGACATTTGCAACCAGGCAGGCAGGTGGGCCACCCACCACAGGGGACGCTGGCCATCCCCCTTATCCTCTGGAAGCTGACCTGCTGTGTCTGTTCACTGGGCCCCTATTATTACAGAAACAGCAGGTCACTTTCCTCCCCCAGGGTCCCATGTCCCACAGGGGCAGAGCTCAAGGAGGAGCTGTGGGGAAAGAGCGAGTAATGCCCTCCTCGAGAGGTCAGGAGCAGAGAGGACAGACTTCCTTGGGGAGTTTTGATGGCTTGTTTTCTGCAAGATTTTTTCCACCTCTACTAGCCATTCTGTTTGTTAAAGGGAGTTATTTTCTGTGCTGGATTTATTGGCTATATCTAGGATCTATTTCCTCCAAAGGTATCGTTGCAGATACCCAGGCTTCCATTTTATCCTGGGGTGTAAAGAGATCTGAAACTGACAAGAAATGGAAGAAATTTAATACCCACGAGACAAAGGAGCAGGGCCATACAGGACAGTGAGGTTTTCTCCAAGGCAGATATTTCCCACAGCTGGTGCTGCTTCTTGGCAGAGAGAAGGATTTTTAAAACCAATTTCCCTCACATCCTGCAGAAAATCTAAAGAGTGAGGCTCTCTTATGGGTTAAAAAAAAAGTTTTTAATTTTCTGCCCTCTCTTTATGTAACAGGTTCAGCCCCTTTGTGGGAAATCCCAAGCCATGTGTACAACCAGGAGGCAAATTTTAGATTTGTGGGATCCCACTCATTTGTCCAATAAACCTTTTTGTGTTTGGCCCTGGAGACATTATTATGGCCTGCCTCCTGGGGTTCACAGTCTGATGAAGGTGAGTGAGCAAAAATCCATCATATCCAATTCTTCATCACGTCCCAAAAGTAGCTGCAAAAACAACCCTCAAATCTGTCCATTTCTCTCTGTCTTTAGTGACATCATCCCCGCCAAAGCCACCATTACCTCTTGTTTGAACCACAGTAAGAGGCTCTGTAGTACATTAGGTAGTACATAGAAATCATTCTGTGGATTTCTATGGCATTTAAAATAGAATCTGAGCTCCCTGGTAGGGTTCCTGCTTGGGCCCTCGCTTTTTTCCTGTCGTCCTTTTATGTCATTAGTTGTCCCCCTCCACACACACACCCTTTGCCGCCTGTTCACGTGTTTCAGCCACACTGGCCTCCTCTCCATGCTCCTCATAGGCCAGACTCTTTCCTCTGGGTCTTCCCACATGTCCTAGTAATTTGAACATTATTTCATCATTTTTGTCATGGCTGGTTCATTCTTATACTTCTGATTTCAGCTTAAATGTCACATTCTTAGAGAGGTTTACCCTGTTTATACAATTAAAAACAAGCACCCCTGGTTTTTTCTTGTCATTAACAAATGTGTTCTATTTATTCATAACAGTTACGATGGTCTTTAATTATCTATTTGAGTAATTTTTTACTTTTATATTGACCATCTACCTCCACTAGGATATAAACTCCATGAGATTTGGGTCCATGCCTGTTTTCTTCACAATGGCATATCCAGCACCTTACACAGTGCCTGGCACATATATATTGATTGAATGAATGACTGAATGAATGAATGCACAAAGTAAATGCTTTTACAGAATCGTGATTAGAGTGGTAGCAGTAGGAACCCACATGAGAGGGAGTCCATGCCAGGGATATTTTCAAACAGAAAAACATATCTAAGAAGATACAGATCTGAACTAGAGAGGCTCTGAAATGGCAGAGTAGGTTTATTTTCAGTTAAGACATAAGGCTGGTTCTAATATTAATCCAGAATTCCAAGTCACCTTCAGTGAAAATCTAGAATACTAATCAAAACCTTATGGACCCAGTCACTAGACAGAATCACCGAGAGGCAGTCAGCACCCCTACTCGCTTTCCTACCTCCTAATGCTAAAGAACATATCACTTCAGATTGTTCTGAAGTGATATAGGCAGGTTCTATAGGCAGGTAGGCAGGTCCTCTATTGCAGGAGTTTTTTTTTTTTTTTTTTTTTTTTTTTTTTTTTTTTTTTGCTCACATATCCTCCAATAGCATTTTGAAAAACAAATGTACCCACTTGTCTTAGTTTGTTTTGTGCTGCTATAACAGAGTACCTCACACTGAGTAATTTATAAAGAACAGAAATTTATTCTCTTACAGTTCTAGAGGCTGGGAAGTCCAAGATCAAGGCACCAGCATCTGATGAATAAAAGGATGAACATTGTGCCCTTACATGGCAGAGGAGCAAAAGAGGGTGAACCACTCCTGCA
This sequence comes from Cheirogaleus medius, assembly GCA_008086735.1. NCBI lineage: Eukaryota > Metazoa > Chordata > Mammalia > Primates > Cheirogaleidae > Cheirogaleus > Cheirogaleus medius. Next base: position 5,774,521 of record VBSM01000483.1, read on the forward strand.
AGCCCTTTTCATACTGGCATTAATCCACTCCAAAAGGCCACACCCCAACACTGTTGCACTGGGATTAAATTTTCAATACATCAGTTTTGACGGATACATTCAGACCACAACACCCCTTGACACATGTATAAGTTAATATTTAAGTTTTTCACTATAAGTTTAAAATATTTGCAAAGGATATAATTTTTGGCATTATTATAAATACTTACTTTTGGAAAGAAAACTACCACATCATTCTTAAATTTATATAATTGAACCAAAATACTATAGTGGCTTAATACCCACTATTTTTTAAAAGTGAATGTGATCTTTTTTTACAGTTGCAAGTTTTATATCATTTCTTTTTCTCCTTGAACTCATGTTTTCACTTCATTTTGCCCACAGAATTTTATACTAATATAAACTTCTTGGCACTAAAATATGAATATATTATAAATCGATAAATAATTATTAAACATAAAAGTCAAATTTTATCAAAATGTATCTTTAAATGGGACAGATAAGGCTTCTTTTTTCAATTAGTTGATGAATCCATGGACTAACATTACTTTTTGCTAGAATAAGGTGACTTGAGAAACAATTCTACTTCTACTTACTGTGTTTTAAAATGCGATTGCTGAGATCCCTTTTTCACATAAATACATAGATAGGAAATGAATGGAAGGAAAATACATATGTTTTAGAGATACTACTCAATTCTTTAAACTCTTTCTGATTTTTCTTCCCAAAATAACAAAGTGATCTATCCTCACAAATTGTTTTTAGTGTCTGAGAGCTGACAACTCCATTTGGTCCTCCTTCAATTTTATTGAAAGCAAAGAGTTGAAACCCAACCAACTTGCAAAAAGATTTGTTACCCAGTCATTACAATCATCTACTTTGTCATTATTATAAATACTTAAGTGCTTAAGTGGTATACTTAAGTGCTGATAAGTATACCAAAAAGTCTCTACCAAAACTCATCAAATGATTATCATTTGTACATTTTACTGTTTCACTTAAGGGTAACCTGTTTAACCTAATATACACATAAAGGATTGGGAAAATCAAATTATAACTTATTTCATTAGACCTTTTCTAATATAATATTTCTTATTAAATGTCTCAAATATCATTGCATGCTTTACATATTTTTAATACAACTTTGGAGATACACATTTGACTCATTCATTAACAGAAAATATCTGCCATATATATAGTCCTCATTATCAAACCAGTCAGCCAAATCAGGCTTGCTTTCTGTCAGAACATATCCGACTTCATTTATTAATCCAAATGAATGTGTTAATACATGTCTCAATGACAGCCACCTACTACAGACAGATAATACTCCAGTGTTGCCATCAAACAAGACCCTGCCTCCTTTACTCCTTATCACAGGTCATGGGGAGCTCCCTCAGTGGGCAGTGTTTCTTTGGCAGTATCTAGAGTATGGAAAAGACAAGGTTCTTTTAAAAATACTGGATTTCTACTTGTCCCTTTGTTGGATACCGTGGAGTTTTTGACAACCTGCACAATGCGTTATAGTATGATTTGGGGTGTGTGAGAGATCCATGTTTTCTTTAGTGAAGTAGGAGAAGGGAGATTATAAAAGGGAATATGGAAGAGAGAAACAGTCTTGTTTTCAGGCCACCTCTGCCCAATGTAGGAAGATTATATATGAAAGTCAAGGAACTGGAAACAGAGGCCCTTACATTTAGGCATGTCTATGTACCTCTTGGAAAGTCTTTATGTACCTGCAGATCTGAAGACCAGTGTCCTGTTGCTCTTGGGAGAGGTCTAACCTGGGCTGAAGACTGAACCGAAATCCTCCCCTATGATGGATGCAGACAGCTGGGCTAATGAGGGACCTCCAGGGGTTGCCCTCATCCATCCTGTTCTGGATCTGCCTCTCTTCTCACCATGTCCAGAATATGCTCAGTGGCTGCAGGGGTGGGGGTGACTGTGGGACCACTTACTGCTGGATATTTCTGGTTTGAGGGCCATAATTCTGGTCATTGGGAGTCTGCTTTATCTTTTGGGGAGGTTAGGCAAAATGGAGACTGTGCTTACTCCCTGGCACCTTCATTTTCAGCTCAATATCAACCCAAGGGACTTTCTAATTTTGTGTTCAATGATTTAGTCTGAATGAATCACAGTAGTCTGTTTCAGTAAATCCAAGCTTTACCCAGAAAGCAAGCCAAAATGGGATATAAAATAGAAATGAAATTCTTCATGTATTTATCTATTGGCTTATAGCAATGCACTTTGGATGTGCCAAACACTTTGGCATAATAATGCTTAATCCTTGCAATAACCCTGCAAGAAGGCTTTATTGCCTCTATCTTACGATTGAAGAAACTGAGGCTCAGCGAGGTTCATTGTCTTGCCCCACATCTCATGGCTAGCAAGCGGCAGACTCCAACTCACAAAGCCTTGGTAGTCTTCACCACGCCCTGCTGCCTCTGTGCCCTTTGCCCACGGTGCCACTGCACACAGGAAATGCAGCCGCAGCAATAATAAGCAGCTGATGCATCTTTATTTTCTGTGCTCTGTGTCGACTATTCAGGGTTATGAGTTGTGTCCCAATTAAATACAGAAATTGGATGAATTAAAATCACATGTAATCTCCAAATCTTATTTTGGCCAATAATCTCAGCTTCCTATTCCATAAGGACTTTTAGAAGAGTTTCGAATAAGTGACAGTATTTGACAGGTTCTATTTTCACCACCTAGATTCTCTATCCCACCCCTCAGATAGAGACAGTAGCATACAGAAGAGAAATTTGAAAGTTAAACAGGAGGAAGAAAGTGAGAAGAGAATCCAAGGGTTTAAATTACATCTGCATATAAGTAAGATGGCTATTGTGATGTTAATCTTTACTTTGTAACTTTGGGTTAATACCCATTTTAAATCATATCCTCAGTGAAAATGTATAATCAAATGCATTGATTACGGCCATGGGTCTAAATCAAACTGCTGAGCGTTAATTAGCTGAGTTCCAGATCACGGCGAGGGACTGCAGCAGGCACCTCTGGTACCCACCCCATCATTCCTGCTCAGTCCACCTGACTTCAGCTGTAGCTGCAGTAGACAGCCCTGAGTAATCTCAGACTCACCTTGCTGTGTCATTGTCCATCTCAAGTCAAGGTCCCATGAAGCTTTCTGCTGGGCAGTGGTGGGCAGGGTTCTCTGATGCCATGGGGCATTCAGCCCACACAAGTGCACAGCCCAGAAGTTGGTGGCATCTGTTAATGCCCTGAGGCAACGTGCAACAAAATAGGAATGGAAGCCAGTGGAGAAACATGCCAACCTCCCATACTTCAGGAAGGCAATTTTGAGAAACATTTGTAAACTTTCCTGGAGTCCTGAATCGAGGCCCTGTTGCCCACAGTGTGACCTCAATAACACACTCATAGATTGGGTTTTTCTCCTTCCCTGTCTCAATCTCTCTGTTTTCTCACCCCTGCTTTCTGGAACCACCTCCCAAATAAATCATCTGCTCCCAAGACTCTTAGGATATTATTTACAAATAGGCCATTTCCCATGGATATAGTTAAACAAGACAAAAATTAAATAGCAAAGCAGGTCATTCCAATTAGGCAGTAATTCTTGACCCGCAAGTGGGAAAGTCAGAAGAAAGAGGGACATGTGCCCCAGGGGAAGTGTGTAAGAGTCTACAAGGGGGCTTTTCAAATCATATCCTAGAGATTCTGATTTATCTTTATGGAGAGTGCGTAATTCCCTCTCTGTGAAAGAATCACAGCTTCATCAAGTCACTGTCCTGTCACCAATACTGATTAAATGTGTTGTGTGGGGCAGGGAAAGAAGGTTGCTGCAATGACAGCTTTTTAAAGACATAATTTTTTAGATGCAATTTGGTGCTTTACTCAATAGTCTTAGCTATTTTTAATTGTGGTTTAATTTAACTCTGGCCTTCTTGTCCCCATGCTTGGCTTGTTGGAGATAAATAGAGAGCCCAGGCTTTTCTTTCTAGCATTTGTGTTGAACTTGAAAAGTCCTTATCACTCCTCCAGGCCCCCTCTACTTTCTAAATGAATCAGAAGATGAACATGTCATGGAATTGCATCTCTACTCTGACAGCTTAAAACTCATGACCTGTTTTTTCCATTTCGTCCTTTAAAGAACAGCAAAAATCCCCCTTCCCAGCAAATTTCTGGTTAGAATTTGCCAAGTAAGTGTAACTCAAAATTTGCATATAATTCCTTTAGCAATGCTCTGGAAACCTGCAAAATTTACAACTGCACAAGAGAGCTCCACGTAAGAAAAAAAGCTGCAAAGAACACTATTTCTGCTCAGAATAAAACACTGGAAACAACAAATTTAAATAAAGGCCTTTGGCATATAGATTTAAGCTGGCTTCACAGTAGCCATACAGTTCTAAGTATTTTAGTTGGAAGCTAGTGGTTGCAGGGAGAGCTTTAAGGCAGGAATGGTAAAACCAGACACATGTGGACTGTCCACTGCAGACATTATTAGGTGATCACAGCACTCTTTCTCACGGAATCTGTTTGCGGTCTCTGCATTCTTCTCACTATAGTACTCCGGTTGATTAATGTGCTTAAACTATCAGAAAAAAATTAGGGAAAAGAAATACAAAGTAGTATTAAAGATATAATCATGAACAAAACAAAACCCTTGCCCATGTGAAGCTAGTTTCTAGTGGGGGAAATACAAAATAAATTGATAAACAAACACATATTTAATATTTGAAGCAAAGTTTGCTAATGGCAAATAGCTATTCTCTGCTTCTCCCTCAAATTAACAGAACAAAGATTTTTATCTGGGCACACAGCTTTCCAACTAAAAGACCATGTCTCCCAACCTCTCTCATCACTAGATGTGGCATAGAGCTACACTCGGATCAATGAGATGTAAGCAGATATACTTTGTGGAACTTCCTCCAGCAAATTCCCTTCAAAGAGAGGTAGCAAACTCTTCTTTTCTTCCATCCTTCTGCTGGGAAATGGAAGTTATGGTTAGAGAGACCCAGCAGCCTTCTTGAACCTAGAGGATTAAAGTCACATCCTAGGCTCTGTGCTTTGAAAATCTGGAAGAATGCTTAGTCCTCAATAAACATGGATGCAGTCTACGCATCCTAGACTGTCCATCTTCAAATATTTTTTGATTAAGAAAGAAAAATATTTCCACCTTATTTAAGCTACTACTTTTTCAAGTTTCTGTTATGCATAAGTTAACCTAATTCTAATTGATAATTTTAAAATACATATACATACACCATACATAGTAATAATATGGAACCAGATAAATAGAGTAAAATATATGTCCAATAGTGAGTATCAATTAATTATAGAAGAGAGGCAGGCTTCAGTGTTTCAAGTGGAACAAACAATTATAGATTTAAATTTTGACATTTGTCATGAGTGAAAGTACATATTTTCTTTTGTGGCTTTATTTTGTGTGTGTGTGTGTGTGATTGTAGATCGTATTTATGGGTAGCATCGTTTCTGAAAGTTGCAGTGTTTGCACTGAGTAAATTAACGAATGGTTAAACTGCTATATTAAATTGAGGTATTGTTTTATGTTTTAAAACAGTTTTATAGAGCCATAAATTTCCCATTTGCATTGAGTATTCCATGGGAACATGTTTCATCTGCATTCTAGCCCCCTTTGTCTTCTTTCATCAAAGCATCAGCACCATTGAAATGCCAATGCTGCAATCCTATCCTCTTGTTAAAGCACCAAAGCTATCCTGATTTACATATTACTTGGCATAAATTTGAATATTAATATCAATAGGCATTGTCTCTAAATCCAGAAAATAAATACAGCTTGCTGCAATTATACAGATAACCAGTATTTAGGGCTCATGAGTGCCTAAAAGTTTTAAATCTTCTATATTTAATTATACTCAGATTATACATATACTCAGACAAACTGACTCATACAGTGGTCAAATTACAGGTTATAAACTTCACAGTGAATTTATTCCCACGTGTCCAGATGTCAGTTTCCAGTTTGGAAGAACTGATAATCCAGTTTTGGGAAGCTATTGATCATGACCATTCTTTTAGCTACAAATGATAGAAAACCACCCTAAAACTGCCTTAAGCTAAACTGAATTTATTGGCTCACTGAACTTGGAAGTCCAAGGGTTGCCTGATTTTGTGTGCAACTGAACTCAGGTGTCCCAATGATTTCTCTCTCGCCATCTTTCCGCTCTGCTTGACTCATGTGGCTTCATTCTCAAGCAGATTCCCTCTACACATGGTAGCAAGATACCCTTGCCAGTCCCAAGCCTATATTGTTCTTGTAACTTATGATTTCAGAAGAATAAAGGCTCTCTTCCTCTATATCAACGTCCCCCCAAAAAAATTTGTTCCCAACCAGCCTCAATCAGGTGCCCAGCCTTTATGGTTGACAGCCTTGCCAGAATCACATGGTTCCCAAAAGGAAACAATGGGAGTAGTAAAAAAAACAAAAAAAAATTAAAAAGGAATGTATATGTGTGGAAAGAAGCATGATGATCATTCATTGGCTTTTACAGGTATGAGATCATCTTTCCACTAAGCTAGGAAAGCCGTGTCCCTTCTTAGCAAGTCCAGGCTACTACTATGGAAAAGCCACCAGGAAGAAGATGGCAGCAGATACTAATGCTTCTCACAGTTTCATGTGCAAATAAATACATATTCCGTATTCTGGAGTTTGGAAAAATACATATTCTGATTTGCTAGTTTTGAAGCAGGGCTCAAGATCCTATAGGTACCACATGTTCCCAAGTCATGCTGATGGTGCTGGACAACGGACCACACTTTGAGTAGCCAAAGTGGACCATACATCACTACTGAACAGCTGTTTTGCCCCAAGAGTGCAGCTCCCTGGCCCCCTTTCTTCAGAACCATTTGACCACCTTCACTTTGCCACAGCCTTGGGTCCCGTGGATAAAGCTATCTTTACTGCTGTCATCCAAGGGTTAACATGGCTAAAGTCGCTGCCTTTTTTAATCTCCTGGAGCAGTTTTGCTCTCTTCTGCTGTGGTTATAAAAGAGCCCCTGGTAGGCAAGTTCCTCCTCTATGACTGGCACCTGTCGAAACTGATACACTATGCTGAGCAATTAGGCCTTGTCACTGTCTGACTGCCTTTCAGTTTGCATTCTCCTAAATTATGGAGAGTTTAGAAAAACTGTACCACTGATAGCACTACTTTCTGGACATATGAAATTACTTGTTTGCATAATTTACAACAAATTCATAAGTCTTACTCAGCACCTGGGTGTTCTTGCTCATTTAGCATGCAGGTGTATAAAAGATGTATGAGACCTTCCCTGGGATGCTCTCCAGACATAATACTCATCAGCTGCATCCTGAACAAACAAGAATTTCATCTGGGCTTCCGCACAGGGACAGGAGAGTGTGAACAACAAGTGGAACTACACATTAATTTGGCTGATTGCTACACTTCTGTGCCTCCCCTGTGGCCTTTTTCTAGACATGGCCTGATTCCCCCCTCCTCCACCTCCCAACTTAGCCCACACCCAACTTTCTGCTCATTATCTCTGTGAAGGAGCAAGAGCTAAAGGGAGAGCCTGGCAGGACTGAGAACAAATCACAACAGGCACTTTTCCCCAACATCTATAATAGGTGAAATCAGGTGAAAATGAACTTCAAGGATGGTGTCAAAGGGGAAGAGGATTCCTGAATGGTACACATTGAAGCAGAGAGAGGCAATCCTATGCATGTGACCCGTGAGTTTATAGGCTGATTGTATATGTAGACGATAACAGGTAAATTTTATCTGGAGAAGCCATCTCCTTCCCCTCTCCTTTTGTCCTGTCTCTGAGTCACTACCCAGAGAGCAGCCATGCTAGGAAAGAGAGCAGGAAAGGGAAGCAAAACAGAGAACACTCAGAGTTTGGGCAACATCAGCTGACTCCCTTGCTACACTCCGTCCCCAGCCTTCCAGGTCAGAATTGCATCGGCCACCCTCTTGCAAGTGAATGTTCTGGAGTCATAGCTTAGTACACACTGCCCAAGAAGACAAAAATGTCAGTCTAGTCAAGTGGTTTGATTGCAGGCACTTGCTTGAGGTACATGGTTCAATTTCCTGTACGGAAAACAAGCCGTTCTTGGGAATCGAAGCCTCCTACCACATTTTGTGTAAATCTGATGGGAAATTTTGTCTGGGGAAATTTCTGCAACTTAAGATATGCAAATTCACTATTTGATTGTAATGCCAATGCATGATCCAGTGCTACTACCCTGCCTCTTGTAAGATGAGAGGCTATAAACACCAGTATATTAAAAATATATCCACCAAAGTAAAATTAGCTCTTGGCAAATGCTTATTTTTCTAGAATTTTATTTCTCAGATGAATTGGTATAATTTTTAGTGGTACATATTGCCAGCCTATAATAAATATATAAGCCCATCAAAATCTGATAGAAAAGTGCATCAGATAATACACTGGGAACTAGGGATTCATTCTGTGCTAGCCTCTGGGGATGTAGCTTGTGACCTATTAGAATGTTTCCAATTCTAATTTCTCTGGTTCTGTGAAATCAATTTTTCTATAAACTATAACCAGTACATGAGTGTTTTGCAAAAACTAATCATATTGGCATAATAAGCGTGTCAAGTTACAGTGAAATGGACATTCTGTTATTCTTTTATTGGAACTAATAGACTAGCATTAAAAGGAGTAAAATACTGAAAAATGATAATAGTTTGTGGCTTTGATTTTTTTCTAGCCTTTTGAATTTGATGGTAGAGCACTGCAGTCCCCAAACCCTGGACCGTGGACAGGTACCAGTCCATGGCCTGTTAGAAACAGCCTCTCCCCATGGCTCCCATCACCAATAAGCTCCGCCTCCTGTTGGATCCGCGGTGGCATTAGATTCTCATAGGAACACAAACCCTACTGTAAACTGCACATGCGAGGGATCTAGGTCCTTATGAGAATCTAATGCCTGATGATCTGAGGTGGAGCTGAGGCGGTGATGCTAGCGCTGGGGAACGGGTGCAAATACAGATCATCATTAGCAGAGAGGTTGGACTGCACAATAAATACATTGTGCTTGAATCATCCCTAAACTATCCTCCCCACCCCCCGGATCATGGAAAAATTGTCTTCCATGAAACCAGTCCCTGGTGCCAAAAAGGCTGGGGACTGCTGGTACAGCATATTGGCTCTCAATCTCCTTTTATGGATATTTGAGTTTGACCCTGTTAAAAACTGACAAAGAAATGGCTAAGAAGAAGCATTTTCCCACTATCTTACCCTCAGCAGTGCAGTCAAGAAATAGCCATGCTACAGCATCTTCATCTGCAGGGTTCATATGTCACAGCTGCTGCTGGGGAGGTTCAGTGAGGGAGAAGAGTAACGAGGATAAGGCTCCTGCTCTGTAATGTTGACAAATTAGCTGGTCTCAGCTCTTCATCTCAAAAATACTTCTAACCCAAGGAGAATCAGATGAAGTTGGTCATTCCAACCGAGGATGACCCTGAATGAAACAGATCTCTCTCTTTACCAGGCATGAAGATTACAGTGGACTCATCAATCAGGAGGCCAACAGTATCATAAATTTGCCTTACTAATCTGAACTTTCCAGGCATTGGAAGCTAAAGTTTTATTGTTAATTTTTGTTGTTGCTATTTAATGGCATTCAGAAGCCTCTCCCACCACAGATGGGCTTTCCTCTTTGATATTTATCACAATATGGCTGATAATTAATTTGTGATATTATAGTCAATGTTTGACTCCCCCACTGGGCTATAAGTGCTATGAGGACAGGAACTGTATGCATTCTTCTAACTTTATAGCCCCACTTGCTAGCCAGTAAGCAGAGGGACCAGTTTGCTCAGTAATAGTTTTCACCTGTTGTCCTGGCATGATAATTAAAATACACAGTCATTCTATTGTTCTGGCAAGTGTTAACAGCAAGTGTAACAGCCCATGTAACAGCTCTTGACCGGGGAAAGAACCAAGCAGAAAGTTCAGAGAACAGCCTTTATTCCGCCAGCAGGCTCAGCATCAACTTCTGACTTCTGACCCCCTTCCTTGTTCTCCCCCAGTTTTTATACCCTTGGTAGGACTCAAAAAGCGTCCAATCAGCAACAAGCTTTAACATCCAATCAGCAACAATGGGATTCAAAAAGTACCCAATCATGACCATGCGAGCAGCGCAGCTGGAGGACAGGAGCAGGGCCGAGCACCGAGCGCGTTCCCAGACGGAGGAGGCCCGGCCCCAGCAGCACAAACCCGCCTGCTGTGGCCTCCAGCCGGCCCCGCGCAGCACTGGCCCGCGTGGATGCGGAGCGGCGGGGAGGTGGCGAGCGGCCACATCCTGGCGCCCGACGGTTTTCCCCATCACTAGCACCAAAAATATATTAGATGGATGGATGGATGGATGAGCTAACACTTGGACATGTTTTAGAAATGGCACTGGGCTTGGAGTCAAAAGAAACCAGATTGAGCTCTGGCTCTGCTCTACATCAGTTACGGGACTCGAACAAGTGACTTAAGCACTCTAAGCTTCTTCACAGTGAAATGGGAAAAAGACAGATCAAATATGATGCCTATCACATCGTAACTTCTCAATAAACATTTCTTTTCTTCTTTACATAAATCAGCACTATCCAATACAAGCATATCTCATTTTTATTGCACTTCACTTTATTGTGCTTTGCAGATATTGCATTTTTTACAAATTGGAGGTTTGTGGCAACCCTGCCTTGCCCAAGTCTACTGGTGCCATGTTTCCAACAGCATGTGCTCACTTCATGTCTCTGTGTCACATTTTGGTAATTCTTGGAATATTTCAAACTTTTTCATTATTATTATACCTGTTATAATGATCTGTGATCAGTGCACTTGGATGTTACCATTGTAACTGTTTTGGGGTGCCATGAACCATGCCCACATAAGACAGCAAACTTAATACTGTTGTGTGTGTTCTGACCACTCCACCAACCAACTGCTTCCCCGTCTCTCTTCCTCTCCTTGGGCCTCCCTATTCCCGAGACACAATATTGAAATTAGGTCAGTTAATAACCCTACAATGGCTCCCAAGTATTCAAGTGAAAGGAAGAGTTGTATGTCACTTATTTTAAATTAAAAGCTAGAAATAATTAAGCTTAGTGAGGAAGGCATGTTGAAAGCCTAGAGAGGCCAATATCTAGGCCTCTTACACCAAACAGTTAGCCAAGTTGTGAGTGCAAAGAAAAAGTTCTTGAAGGAAATTACAAGTGCTACTCCAGTGAAGGCACATGTGATAAGAAAGTGAGACAGCCTTATGGCCAATCCAGAGAAAGTTCTAATCATCTGGATAGGAGATCAAACCAGCTACACCATTCTCATAAGCCAAAGCCTAATCCAGAGCAAGGTCCTAATTCTCTTCAATTCTATGAAGGCTGAGAGAGGTGAGAAAGCTGCAGAAAATAAATTGGAAACTAGCAGAGGTTGCTTCAAGAGGTTTAAGGAAAGATGCAATCTCCATAACATATTTAATAAAAGTATAAAGTGAAACAGCAGGTGCTGATGGAGGAGCTGCAGCAAGTTATCCAGAAGATCTAGCTAAGATAATTGATGAATGAAGCTACATTAAACAACAGATTTTCAATGTAGACAAAACAGCCTTCTATTGGAAGAAAATGCCATCTAGGATTTTCCTAGCTAAAGAGAAATCAATGCCTGGCTTCAAAGCTTCAAAGGACAGACTGACTCTCTTGTTAGGGACTAATGTAGCTGGTGACTTAGAGTTGAAACCAATGCTCATGCACCATTCTGAAAATCCTAGGGCCCTTAAAAATTATGCTAAATCTACTTTGTCTGTGCTCTATGAATGGAACAACAAAGCCTGTATGACAGCACATCTGTTTACTGCATGGTTTACTGAATATTTTAAGCCAACTGTTGAGACCTATGGCCCAGAAGAAAAAGATATCGTTCAAAATATTACTGCTCATCAGCAATGTACCTGGTCACCCAAGAGCTCTGATAGAGAGGTACAAAGAGATTAATGCTATCCTGTTAACACAGCATCCATTCTGCAGCCCATGAATCAAAGAGTCATTTTGACTTTCAAGTCTTACTATTTTAGAAATACATTTTGGGAGGCTATTGCTGCCATAGTCATTGATTGCTCTTATGGATCTGGATAAAGTAAATTGAAAATCTTCTGGAAAGGATTAACCATACTAGATGCCATTATAAACAACTGTGACTCATGGGCGGAGGTCAACATATCAACATTAACGGGAGTTTGGAAGAAGTTGATTCCAACACTCATGGATGACTTCTACGGGTTCAAGACTTCAGTGATGGAAGTAACTTCATATGGGGTGGAAATAGCAAGAGATCTAGAATTAGAAGTGGAGCCTGAAGATGTGGCTGAATTGCTGTAATCTCATGATAAAACTTGAAGAAATAGGGATTTGCTTCTTTTGGATGAGCAAAGGAAGTTGTTTCTTGGGATGGAGTCTACTCCTGAAGATGCTATGGACATTGTTGAAATAATAACAATGGATTAAGAATAGTATATAAACTTAGTTGATAAGGCAGTGGCATGGTTTGAGAGGATTGACTTCAATTTTGAAAGCAGTTCTACCGTGGGTAAAATGCTATCAAATAGCATTGCATGTTATAGAGAAGTCTTTCATGAATGAAAGAGTCCATTGATGCAGCAAACGTCATTGTTGTCTCATTTTAAGAAACCACCCCAATCTTCAGCAACCACCACCGTGGTCAGTCAGCAGCCATAAACATTGAGGCAAAAACATCCACCAGCAAAAAAATAAAATAAAATAAAATTATGACTCACTGAAGGCTCGGATGATCATTAGCTATTTTGAGCAATAAAGTATTTTTAAATTAAGATAAATTAAGATATATACATTGTTTATATATACTGCTATTGCACACTTAATAGGCTACAATATAGTATAAACATAACTTTTATATTCACTGAGAAACAAAAAAAAATTGTGTGACTTGCTTTATTGATATATTCATTTTATTGAGGTGGTAACATCAAACCTGTAGTATCTCCAAGGTTTGCCTGTCTGGCTTTCTTCAACAGTGAAAATGTTCATTGTCTGCACTGTCCAATATGGTAGCCACCAGCCATAGGTGGATACTGAGCACTTGAAATGTGGCTCGTGCAATCGATTAACTGAATTTTTAATTTTATATAATTTTGGTTAAATTAGATTTAAATAGACACATGTTGCTAGTGCCTGCTATTTTGGACAGCACAGATCTAAGGAGCTCCATAGGTTTTAGAAGACCCAAACTGGGGAATTATATGAATAGTGAGTTTTAACGGAGTTCTCAATAACTGTTCTGGAATCTTTAGCCTCTAGAATTAATGAGTGCATTCCAGCTCCTTTTGTGAATCACATATTCTGGGGCTGACCAGCGTGCATTGTTTTAGTAAATTGTCACCATTTGGATGCTTGTTAACTTTTTTAGAACGTGGAACAGTTCTCAAAATAGCACACATCTGATATAAAATGACTTTGCCTTTTCACACATGAGAGACAGACCCACAGAGAACCCTGACCATGCTGGGAGAACCATAATTTTACAACACCACTTGGCTCCCATCAAAATTATGCAGCCACCAAATGTTTTTTCTTATGACATAAATTACTCATTGTTACTTGGACTTTTTCCTAGCTTTGGTGAACAATATTTTCAGCAATTTTGAATGTCAGCCTTTTTTAATTTTGGATTTAAATTTAAATTTGGGGAAGGAGAGAAATAGGTTTTATTCAATTAAGATTTCCGACTGTTGCATTAGTCTTTGAGCAATGGTTAATTGTTCACTTGAGAGGGGAGGAAAATGGCATGGTACATTTTCACTGGTTTCCAGAAAAATTATTTTTGACACTTGTGCTGGAAAGAGGACATCATTTAAAAATTCAGATGACTTTTCTCTGTAGCTACCACTGAAACTTGCAGCCATAAGTCATTCACTCAAAACAGCAGCAGATTGCATTGTGAGCTGATTTTTAAGGAATTGTGTATACATATTAATACCAGAGCTTGTGATCACTAGAGCAACCAAATATGTACTGGTTACAAAATACTCTGTATTAGAAACTTCAAAAAGCTGAAAGGAGATCCAATATGTATTTTTATAATTTGTTTGAATTAGTAGTAAAACCAAGTTTCTCTGAGAATAAAGCAGATTCTTTTTCACTGCAATAGTGTGAGGAAGGACCAATAATACCTACCTGGGCAGGTTTACAGACTGCTGCTCAAGACAGCAAAATTAGAGAAATTACCATTTTGTCCCTTTTAGGTCACATTACAAGTGTTTCTCTTTATGGATGCCCAGAACAGGCCTTTCAGAATGTGCCCAGATGAGAAATTCATTTGGAGTCATTGTCACCACAGCTTTAGCTAGAAAATCAGCTCTGTTCCAAATCAGGGCAAACTAAAAGCATAGACTTTATATAGGCAAATGCAATTTCCTAACTGGCTCTCCTCAGAAGCCATTGCGCCCGGTTGTTGGTTTCTTGCTGATGGAAAGCCAAGCCAGGAAACCTTACCATTACTGGGTAGCTCAGTGCACACCAACAGTTAATTATGAACTCCAGCAGAGAGCGGGTCATGAGATTACTGTATATGCAGTTACAACATGATTAACTCTCTGCTCATCAATTCAATTTTTTTTTTTATCAGAAATGTTGCTGCAAATAGGGCATAAATTTCCTGGGCACAGCATTCAGTTCCACCTTATTATGCAGCACAGCTTTCAGAGATATGAGGTGCTATAGCTAATCTTAATTTAATTTTAGAAGAAGTTAGCTCTCTGGCTTGCGACAAGCTGCATCCCATTTCTGATGTTATCCACAATTCTGACTGAGACGGGCTAGACATACCTGTGTGAATTGTGGTACCAAAGAATAATCCTGAATCTGGAATAAAAGTGCAGAGTCTCAGAAATTTCTTGGCATGGCCCATTCTGTGCCTGCAACAAAGGCCGCTGGACTCCACTGCACAGTTTATATGTGGTAATCAGAATCTGTACACCCTCAGAATCTACTATTAAGAGCATCACTCTGATCTGCTAGCATCTCACAATTCCCAGAACCAAGCCACTGGCCTTTCAGGAGAGAACTCGTTGTTCAGAGAAGTCCCTCTCTATTAGAGGAAATAAGTAAGTTGATGCCTTTCTAATCTGAGCAGATGCATGGAATTTCCTATGGGGGATTCTCACAAGGATGTTTATACTTGAATGTTTTTCTGCAAGAGGGAAGGAAGAGCCTGGTGTCCTCCTGGATCAAAAGCACTGGCTTTTCATTAATTTGCGGTGAATATATATTAAATCCACATCCACTTTAAGAAGTGGAAATTACTCTCTTGGTTTATTGGACCAGGCAGGGACTGTGAGTCTCATCGGTTCTTAATAGAGCCTCAACAACTCCATAATTAAAGAAATTCTTCCAGGACCATGGATATCATTTAGCCTTTCTATTACCTAGCATCCACACCAGGAAAATGATGTGCAAACACAAATCAGATATTCTCCTGGGATTTATTTGTTAAGTGTTGCTTGGAGAGAACTCTCACAGCATCAAAATTATGCTTGGAGAAAAAATGGAAGACTCCAAGTGAACCATGCTGTTTTTTGCAGGAACAAAGCAATGTAAAAAATAAAGCCTGCAACGAACTTGTTTCCTCCCCGTTGTTACTCTCTTTCAGTTTCTTGGCCAGCCAGCATGTAAAAGAGCTTCTCAGGCAAACACTGCTATAGTTTCTGCTTCTGAAGAACTTTAAAATATGTTGAAGCTAACAAACAAGAAGTCTTTCTATAAGTACCAAAAATCTTTATATAGGTACGTATTTGTGAGTGTGTGCACGAATGTGTGCACACATGCCCATGTGGGAGCTATGAAAACCTTACGCCTCAGGTAACCCTGTTAAATGAAAATAAAATTAAGTCTCAAACACCTTAAGTTAAAGCTGCTAATTTTTTCCTTCATGATTTGAGAAAAAATTGACAAAATCATCCAATGGCTTGTCTAGAAAAACAAACATTCAAAAAGAGGCAAGAAAAAGTTTTAAAAGAATAAAGGAGAACTTGCAATACTAGATTTTAAAGCTTATTATAAAGGCACAATAAATAAAACAGTGTGGTGGCAGCACAAGGCTAGACCAATGGAGCATAATGAAGGCATAGAAAAAACTATATATGGTTTCTGCTGAGAGAGAGAGAGAGAGAGAAAGCGCACACACACATGTGTATATATTTGTGTGTGTATGATGCATTTCGTGATAATGTTGGCATTATGTGATAAATTAGAAAGAGTATGAACTTTAGAATCAGACAAATTCAAATTTGGATTGGAATTCCAGTTCTATCACTTCCTGGCTGTGCACTCTTGAGCAAGTTAACACTCTTACTGAATGTAAATTACCTAAAATCGAATGGAGATGATGATGTGTATCTTTAAAGTGTGAGGATTTGAGAATCAAATGATACCCTGTAGTACCAATCAAGGTTTTTAGTTAGAAGCAGCAGAGACATACTCTGGCTAATCTGGGCAATGGAAGGATTTCTTCCAGGCTATTGTGCTGCTTACAAAATTTCAGGGAAGGGTGGAGAGCCAGACTTGGGAAAAGGGAAGAGCAATGAAGTCTGGGGAGCAACCAGGACCACAGAAATTCATGCCCCACAGAGCATGTGAGGGCTGCCAGCCCCACCCTGTAATCCTGGACGCCAGGGTGAGCATGGCCACATGTGCTCCTGGGCTGCAGATGTAACTGGCACTGCCCACTAGAATGGCCTTGGTTTGGTTCACCATCTTTGGATCAATAGATCCAGTTGTAAAGTCCAGAGTGGGTCCATTGATTGGTTGCTCCTAACCCAAGTGCGGAGGAAACTAGGAAAACAAGTTCTTGGCATTTTCAAGTTTAATAGTCAAGTCAAGTCCTCCTTCCCAGCAAGATTCATAATAAGATAGAGAATTTACCAAAATAAGGGAAGAATTTCAGATTCTGGGTCACCTAGAAAATGCACAAATCCATTACAAAATATAGCAAAGCATCTAAAACATAACAGGCATTCAAGAAATGGTAATTATGAATATTTTCACAAATCAGTGGGAGAAAAGAACAATTCATTATTCAACAAATGGTGCTGAGACCATTAGCCATTTGGGAGGGAAAAAAAAATCTTTGATTCACCAAAATCAATTCCAATTGGATCAAAGATTAAAAAGAGTTCTTTAGCCAGGCATGGTAGCTCATGCCTGTAATGCCAGCACTTTGGGAGGCCAATGCAGGAGGATCACTTGAGGCCAGGAGTTTGAGACCAGCCCCAGCAACATAGTGAAGTATCATCTCTACAAAAAATAAAAAATTAGCCGGTGCGGTGGTGCATGCCTGTAGTCCCAGCTACTCAGGAGGCTTAGGTGGGAGGATGGCTTGAGCCCAGGAATTTGAGGCTGCAATGAGCTATGATTGCTCCATTATACTCCAGCCTAGGTGACAGAGTGAGATGCTGTCTCAAAAAAAAAAAGTTTTTAATCAAAGATTTAAATCTGTAAAAAATAACTCATCCCACTCTGCTGTGCATCAGTTCAGCCTCCTGATCCACCCTGAAAGGGTGTTATCATAAGCACAGTGGGTTTTCTAACAGTGTCTCCTCCACCTCTGGAAACACAGAAGAGGCCAACCACCTTATCATTTAGAACCAGACTCACATGCTCCACTCTTAATTTTGCATCTGCACCCTAATTGAAGCCCTCCTTTTTTATTTACTGAAAATAAAATGTTAAAATAGTTTCTTATGTAAACTCTTTAAGAGACTTAACTTCTACAAGTTTCTCTTTGGGCCACCCAACCAGTGTTGCAGATGATGTTACCAAGAGTGCTCTGGTGGCTTGGATTCTATGTCTCCACTGAATTGTAGGTTTCAAGTAGTCGAGGACCTTGTTCTACACATTTTTTTCCTCCTATTATGCCTGGCACAATGCTTTGAACATAGGAGACTCTCAGTTGATGATTGAGGAAGAAACTTGAATTGCTGGTTAGCTGTTTCAAAGTGTCTGGTAATAGTTTCAGCTTTGAACACTAACTCAGATAAAGTACTAATCTCTCTGATCTCTCCTTTCCTCTAACAGAACAAGAACACTCCCATTGCCTTGACTCCCCGAAAACTTCGCTTAACATTCATTACTGATCATTTTGGGCTTCATGAAATAATTCACAAGTGACAACTCTTAAGTTTGCAGATGGACAGCTTTCCAGAGGGTATGCTACTCTTTCTCTCATCTTCTTAATATCTATAATCCTTAGTCTTCCCGATGCCCATCTGCCCACCCCATGTCGAGTTCTGAAAGGCTAGTCAAAGATAAGTGAGGCCAACCCCAAATTTTTCTTTCTTAGCTGTATTTCTTGGCGGTTACATTTTTTCTCTTCATTTACTTCCTTCCACTACTGTTAGAATAGAGATGTGATCTGAAACATTAATTTCCTCGTGACTCGGGAGCATCTTGCTTTCTTTTGGGCTATCTAAAAAGTCCTGGTATTACTTATTTGAGGGAGCACTTTGAATCTCTGAAATGCAAATAACTGTAAATATGTATATTATTATTGTATCTATTGCAGAGAAGGGGAAAGCTCCATTTCTTACATATATACAATATTTTAACTTTAAATTTTTAGAGCAAAAGAAGATATTAGCCATGATACATCCCTAAATAACACAAGAGTACGAATTCACTGTCTCTGAAAAATTCTACTCAGCTCCAGACCTGAAAGAAGGCCATTTGTCTGGCCTCTCTGATTCATCTCTGAGAATGAAAAGGACCAAAAGTCAGCTCCCTTTGGTACAAACTCTCTTTCATATTTTATTTGCTAATGTACATCTCATTTCTAAATTAAGAACATGCTTATAAGAAAGGTTAGGAAGTTATTCACTTCAATCCATTAGTAAGTCTGCTTTTGATTGAACTTTTAAATAACTTTTGATAATTAGTGCATCTTGGCTTTTGGATTTCAAATAAGATGAAAGAATCTATTTTCTTTTTTATTTAAAATTATGCCAGATTTTGCCCAGCCAAAAGATTCCAGAATTTCTCCCAGTGAGACAAACACTTTGGAGAATTCTTTAATTCCCCAAATACATGTGGATCATATACTCCCATCACCAAATTTTAAATGACCGAAATATTGAACTATATTTGTGATTAGGTCAAGGGTCAAGAAACTTACCCCATAAAGAGCCAGAAAGTAGGTATTTTCAACTTTGCAGCCATACAGTCTCTGTCACAACATCTCAACTCTGCCATGATAGTACAAAAGCAGCCATCGATACACAAATGATGGAGTGTGGCTATGTTCCAATAAAACTTTATTTAAAAGCACTGACATTTGAATTTCATATCATTTTCATGTGACATGAAATACTATTCTTTTTTTGATTTTTTTCCAAATGTAAATGCCATAGCTCATGGGTCATGTCAAAAGAGGTGGCAGGTCAGATTTAGCCAGTGAGTTATAATTTGCTGTCCCCAGCTTTAAATGAATTGAGGATAAATTTTTTTGAGAAGTTTCCACTAAATGGCATATAATATGGAATCACAAGCTTTACATATCTTCCATAATTCAAGCCCAATTTCCTTCCATTTATGCTATGCACTCATAAAAAGAATGTGGCTGTTTATGTACTGATACTGAATGTTCCCAAGGCCCACATGTGCAGTAGGTCCTCATTTGTGTCTAAAAAAAGAAAACTATATATACATGTATGCCTGCATATACAAAGATCTCAGGAAGGATATGTCAGAAATTTCTAACAGTAGTTGCCAGCATAGGGGGGAATTAGAGGACAAAAGGGGACAAGAATGAGCAGGTGACTTGATTTGCACTACATACCATTTTGTACCTTTTGACTTTTACACCACTTAAATGAACCTATTTTTAAAATAATAAATTAATTTTTAAAAATGTTTTAAATACTGAAAGGAATGACTAGCCCCCCAAGGATCCTGAAATCAGTACTTAATATCCTTCAAATTGAAAGACAGGGCCCTGCTTGCCAGCTCAGGACATGTTTTATAAGACAGTGCTCTAGCTGATAAAAGGAGCTTGTACCAACCACAGAAAAACAGCCTGGGCTGAAAAGGTGAGCATCTTTATAGGTGCAGGAGATATATGGTATTTCCAAGACAAGAAACCTTTCTAAATGCAGAGGAGATATTGACCTTTTTACGACTTTAGCCTCAAATGAATTTTTTAAACCTCCTAACAACCTAAAGGAAAAATAAACACATAAACACACAAAAGCAGGTCCAGTGACACTTCCTAAATCTTGTCATTAATTAGCATTTCTATACCTGAGAACTACAAGAGTCAGCAGGACATAGCATTATCCACAGCTGTGCGTACTTAGAATGGGTGTGTGGGAGGGTCATCCTAAACATTTGTGGGCCCCAGCAAGAGTACAAATGGAGACCTTGGCCTACAGTGCACCCACTTTTCCTCCCACTCCCACTCCCTGCAGCACTGTGGGAACTGGCAACTGACACACCTGCACGTGAGCACCGTCACCTGTGGATCCAAACTCCTTCCGCCCCATCCCTGCCCCATAGGTAGAGCTGCCCCTGGGCCACCTCTTGAGGCCAGGATGTGCACACTATGGGAAGTTTGGGGCAAGGTATCCTGGATGCTCAAAGCCCAAGAATCTGGAGCTTGGTCTAGAGGACACTGGCCTCCAGTTGGGCAATTATCTTTGGTGGAACAGTTTTCTCTAAACAAGAGAGTTCTATGGATAGTATCACTTGTCATAATGGGACTACTGAAACCAACACAGGGGGCCATAAAGACTATATGAGTATAGTACCTGTGCTTTTGCTAAAAAAAAAAAAAAATTAAGTAAGTAAATGAAGGAAGGAAGGAAAGAAATGGAAAAAAAAAAAGGGGAAGAAAATACTTCTCTAACTTTTCTAACAAAATTCCATAGTAGGGAAAAAGAGTTGAAGAAGTAGCAACAGGGGCTTGGGGATGGGTCCAAAGCTAAAAATTCAAAATATCTTTTCAGTATCATTTTATCTTAAAACTGCATGTGATTTCTCCCATGCTTTAAATAATGCATTTTCATATTTTAAAACATTTTAAATTAGCTTATCATTTATATTTAATTAAACTTTTTTGCCAAAAATCTTCCATTAAAAGTGATGATACAAGAGGACACACCGTTTACCCTTTGTTGTCAAGCGCCCAGTTTAAAATTATAACATGACAAGCTCTACAGGCCAAACCAAAATTCAACAGATGCTTGGGCTGGGTGCTGTGGCTCATGCCTGTACTCCCAGCACTCTGGAAGGCCGAGGCAGGAGAATTGCTTGAGGTCAGGAGTTCGAAACCAGCCTGAGCAAGAGTGAGACCCCTATCTCTACAAAAAATAGAAAAATTATCCATTATGGCATGCACCTGTAATCCCAGCTACTCGGGAGGCTGAGGCAGGAGGATTACTTGAGCCCAGGAGTTTGAGGTTGCTGTGAGCCAGGATGACACCATAGCACTCTAACCCAGGTGACAGAGCAAGACTCCAACTAATAAAAAACAAAAAAAGAAATTCATCAGAGCCCTGACTCTGCCCCTGATTTCCAGGGTCAATCTCACCTATAAAAGTAAGATACAGGTAATACGCAAAGCGCAAGCATAAATTCTTTGCGGGTGGAGAGGATTAACTTGCTTTTGCAGTAATTTTATTTAAGTCCCTTGTGGTCATTTCCTTGACGGGAAAATAATCTTCACACAGCAAAATTAGGCATTGGATTTCAGAGTGCCTAGAGAGCTCCTGGCTTACAGCAAGCCCCCAAATAGGTGGCACCCTGACTTGAATGTGAAGTCTGGATAAAAACCTTTACCAACGAATATGTTTCTGGTGGTTTAGAACAGGAGTGGACAAATTACCGCCCATGGGCCAAATCCAAACCAAGTCCTGGGAAGAAGGAAAGAGAGAGGGAGAGAAAGAGGGAGAGGGAAAGGAAAAGGGGCGGGGGGAGAGAGAGAGGAGAGAACATGCAACAGAGAGCGTGTGTGGCCCACAAAGCCTGGAGTATTTACTGTCTGAGCCTTTACAAAGTTTGCCGACCCCTGGTTTTGGAACAACTATGAGGGTAAATAATACCTTAGAGGTCCAGTCCCCTGAAGAAATCAGGTAGCAGCCTGAGAGGTACCAATTTTCACAACAACACTGCATAACAAACCATCCCAGTTCTCTGTGTCTTAAAATGACAATGTCGTGTTTCACACATCTGCAGGGCTGCTGGGCTCAGCGGGAGCAGCTCTGCTGATCTTGGCTGACGTGCTCACACATGTGTGGGTCGGTTGAGTGAGGTGACGTGGGCCAGGCGGGGCTGGCGAGGTCTGCTCTGTTGTCGGTCTGCCTCCCACCCTCCTTGGAACAGTGGGCTACAAGCCAAGACGTGCTCTTCTCATGGCAGTGACAGAGGCCAAACAAGAGTGGAAAAATGTGTCCACTCTTAGGGGCCTAGACTTGGGACTAACACATTGTCACTTACTTACCTGGCATGCCATTCATCAAAGCAAGCCACACGGCAGAGCCCAAGTGAAGCAGCAGGGAAGTGTTCTCCTCCGGCAGAGGAGCTGCCTGGTCGTATGGCAAGGGTTTGAATAAGGGATGGTGGAGAACTGGGGTCAACGATGCACATTGAAACTGGATTCAGTACTTACTGAGCACAATGCCTGTGCCAGGCACTCTGGGTGCTGGGGGTTATCAGCAAACAAGACTGACTATCATCCCCACCGCAGGAGCTTAGTTCTAATGGGACGTGGAAGGGACTTAATATTCAAGGCCTCTTGTCCATTATGCCTCGTTTCTCTGGGGGATGAGTTGTTGGCACACCGTCCCTGGCGGGCAGGCATCCCCTGGCCTTGGCTAGGTTTGCATCCCCCAGTATTCAGCCCTGGGTGGTGGGCAAGGTGAGTGCTCAATAACAAATGAATGAGTGAGTGAGTGAGTGAGTGAGTGAGGCATCTTTTTCTCTCTCCTTTCTAGAAATCACTGAATCTCTGTCAATTCATCTACAGATGGAAAAGAGGAAGATGACAGAAATTCAGATCTCCAGATTAGCAGACAATGCAAAGCTGGGACACAGAGCAAATGACAAGTGACAGTGAAACTGGATTTAAGAGTTTGAATCATTTGGGCGAGAGAGCCCGCAGATGGCACATGCTGCTCGGGGTAGAAAAATGGGTCGTCGCTCCCAGACCAATTACTATACAGCCGAAAAGACCCATGAGAGGAGCAGAGCGTTTGTGCTGCAGGCTGGCCAGGGCCGCGTCTGGGTGGATTTGTAGAGACTCTGATGCTATGACGGCAGCACCTGGGTGGCTCATGCCCACGTGGATGGTAAACCAAGCTCGAGAGAGTGCTGTGCCCAGCGAGGTTCCTGACCTGGGCCAATCCCTGGGTAAAATGAGGCCAGCTCCACTGCACAGCAGAGGAGATTTGGTGAGGTTGGCCCCTGAGCACAGCGCTCCTGCCACCATGCTGCCTAAAAGCTAGAGCCTTCAGAGAACTCACATCCACCATGCGGAGGTGGCCGTGGGTGGCCACAACTGCTCTGGACAGGGAGCTGGTGGTGTTCATTCCAGCCCCGGCTCTGCTTCCTAAGAAAATCCCCCTGACCTTAGTTTCTTCATCTGTGAAATGGGCATTGAGATACTGGTGTATGTAGGTCACACAATTTCAGTGAGAATTGAAAGAAACAGCAAGTGCAAAAACAAACCCTCGACCAAGATAAGGCTGACTCAGGGAATATGAGGGTTTCGTCTCATCTTGCACAAGCTTGTGATGCTCTGTGTTTGGGGAAGGAATGAAATGCACGAGGATAAAGAAATTCTCAGAATCATGAAAGAGATTTTTTTCAAAGTTGAAAGTAAGACATCCTTCATGTTAGGAAAAAAAATAAATAACTGAGGCATGATTTTTTTCAAAGTTTGAAGAGTGAAAGTTTCAGAGACCCAACTCCTCTCAGGGGGATAATAAATATGGAAAATAAGTTACTCTTGAAGGTAATTGAAGCAGAGTGTGAATGAGTCCAAAATACAACTCCCTCCTTTTTGAATGAAAGTGAACTACGGAGAGATTAAGAAAAGGAGGGTCGGGGGGAAGAGAGCAAAGATGAATGTTAGAAAGGCAAACATGTTCTTGTCCTCAGATGACTGTGACCTCAGACATGGGTTAGCACCGACAGGCATGTCTTCTGCCCACCTGCAGTGGTACCTGCACAGGCACCTGCCACTGGAAAGCGCTCTGCGAGCTGTCCTGCGATTGCACCTCAGCTCATCATGAGCCGTCACCTATCACTACTCTTATTTCCAGCCCACCTCTTCCTCTCCCTGACCTGTGAGATGCTAAGAAGAGGAGGGATGGGGTGTCATAGCCGTGTGGAAGTCACTTTAAACATCCGCTGGGCCGAAGGCAACAACAACCACAAAATTTATGTAATCCACGAAAGCACAGAATTGGGTAATAAAACCGGATAAATCATTTCTCTTTATAAAGCAAATTCTTGCCAACTGCCACCCAGATCATAACATATGAGGAGCGCCGCTTTTCACCTGGACGCACCTGCCCCCCTAAAAATGAAGTGCCTTGACGCCTCTGAGAATTATGCAAATGAGGGCACATACTCTGCATGATACATCAAGTATCAGAAGGTGTCTCCAGGCATGAGTTACAAGGCCTTTAAAAGCAATGACTCTTTTATAGGGTTTTAGATTATGGTGATTTTCCGTAAATCCTGCCCAAGTCACATAACAGGCCAAGAGCAATTAACATTAATTAAATGATCCCCATAGAGAGGTTGCCTTGCCGACACATCGCTAACCTCTGAATGCACTTAGCCTGCTACGTTCTTCAGGGGGTTCGTTCAGCAGCATCCAGGGCTCTGGGCAGGCTCCTGCTACCCCCAGCTGCTGCACACACGTGGGGAAGGCCACTCAGCCCCCACACAGTCCTCTAGACCCCTCCTCACGCTGAAATGTGTGCATAAGAGCTACCTGGAGAGCTCGTGTTGAAACGGGATTCTGATGCAGTAGGTCAGCGTGGGACTAAGAGTCTGCATTTCTAACAGGCCCCTTGGTGATGCCAAGGCTGCTCTTCCCTGGACCTCGCTTTGGAAGCAACATTGCACAAAAGCCCTGGCAACAAGCCTGGCAGGTGGGTGGCCTGGGGAAGGTGCAAGGGGAGCAACCCCAAACATCGGATGCATTCCTAATGTGCCAGCCTTTCCTCCCTGCTTTTCCGGAGAAGCAGCAGCGATGGGGAGTGAGCAACCAGTATCATATGCAGATGCCAATGTTAACCTCATGGCACCCCAGAGTCTGGAAGCCCAGTCTTCTATTGAAAGGAGCAGGGATAAAAAACCAGATTCTGAGAAGGTTGAGTCCAGGACTATTCCATCCTCCGGTTCTCTGTATTTTGCACCTGCTTTTTAGAGAAATCCCCTGGGGAAAGCCACATTTATGAGAGACTAGAAGGTAGGGTTGGGGAGCAGGAGATGAACTTCTTTAGCAGAGCTGAGGACCCTGTTCCTAGGCAGGGACTGATGTCTGTGTTTGCACCGTCTGGCAGGAGGGAGGAACTGGACTGCGGCCAGTGATGAGGGCCAGGATGGGGAGCCGGGGCCTATCCAGGACAGGAGGTTAGTGCACCTGCAGAGAAGCAGCAGGAAGAGAGTGAGTGTCGTGTGCAACCTGGAATGGCAAGGGTCAAACATCTGAAAAATAGCCCAAGAAGTTTGGCAGGGACTTACTGACTGTGGAGGGGTGACGGCCGTGAGGAGGTGACCCGAGTGTGGCCACCAACAGAAGGAAGGAGTACTCCGTCAGGGCTGGGACAGGGAATTTAGAGAAAATAGTGCAGAGAGAGAGCAGTTAGGAAGCTATCAGGGCCCATGTCGGGGAGCAGATGTGAGGTTTGTAGCAGCCCTATAAAATTGTAGGCCAATCGGTCGTAAAATTATATTATGATAATATAATGATGCGGCTACAGAAAGCATCAGTAGCAATGTGTTGCCTGTGGAAGGTTTCCATTTTAATTTAGTAATGATGTGATTGAAATTAGAAGTGTGTCGTGAGTCCACAGAAAGGGGTCTGGGTACTTTTCTTAAAGTAGCCTTGTAGCAACTTCCTGATTCAGAATAAATTCAAGCATGGAAATATTGGAGAAGGAAAGGGGAATGTCCAAGTATTGGAGATCTTAGAAAAGGAAGTCATAAGAGAAGTGGGGGTGATGGCCCAGGGATTTTACACAGAGAATTTTGGGGATTCCTGGGAGGCTGCAGTCATCTGACCAAGAACTTTGTCCTTGAGCCTGTGGCCTTTCCTTTTTCTTCTCTCTGACACCCTTCCTCCAGAGCATTTTCAGGGCAACACAGGCCAAGTCAGCTATTTATAAAGGGAGGACAATTTTGCCACAGGGTGTGGTGTTTAATTTAAAGAGACGTCAAAGCGTGAGGGGCAGATGGCTGAACAGGCAGTGCCTCTAAGTGACCTTGGTGGAGGCGTCCAAACCCAGTGACTCATCCTGAATCTTACAGACCCAGACATGTGCTCTGACAAATGAACCTGGAGTTGATCAAGCTTCAGGGAAGAAAGGATAAACAGATGAGCCAGGGGCCTGCTTGTAAATTTCTAGTGGATCTATGGGTCGCTTGTGAAATGAGACCACTCATCTGTTCAGGTGATCATTTCTGGAAAGTTGTTTAATTTAATGGACTCAATTATATATCACAAGCTCACTTGATTGTGGAAGATCACAATCCTTAAAGAGAAAGAAAGAAAGAAAGAAAGAAAGAAAGAAAGAAAGAAAGAAAGAAAGAAAGAAAGAAGAAAGAAAGAGAGAGAGAGAGAGAGAAAGGAAGGGAGGGAGAAAGTAATTGAAAGCAATTCTCAAAACACTGCTTCTTCAAACCATGCTGAAAGAATGACCAGTTCCTGCCTATCCCACTCTATCTTCCCATAAATTTAATGCAGACCACTCTCCTGTTAACACATCTTTTCTTTAGCTGGTTATTTGATTGGTTTCCTAGGGCTTCCATAACAAGGTACCACAAATTGAGTGGCTTAAAAACAGAAATTTATTGTCTCACAGCTCCAGCGGCTGAAAGTCAGAAATCAGGGTATTGGCAGAACCATGCTGTCTCTGAAACCTGTAGAGAGTCCTCCCTTGCCTCTTGCTAGCTTCTGGTGGGTTTGCTGGCAACCTTCGACATTCCTTGGCTTGTAGCTGCAAACCCCAATCTCTGCCCTCATTGGCACATGGCATTCTCCTGTGTGTCTGTCTCCAAGTTTCTTCTGCTATAAGAGTACCAGTTGCAATGGATTAGAGTCTACCCTATTCTGTTATGACCTTATCCTAAATAATTACATCTACAACAACCCTATTTCCAGAAAAGGTACTAGGAGTTAGGACCTCAACTTGGGGTGGGGCGTGGTGGACACAATTGAGCCCTAACAGTGATGCCACAGTGTGGTTCAATTAAGCTTTAAGCATCCATTCAGCATCACACAGACAGGTGTGAAGTTAACCATGGGGAAGCCCAGTCCTTGGCTTTTCCCACCTGGATTCGGGATGAAGTTTAAAATGCTCAGGATCTACCCCAGACCAATGAAACCAAAACCCCCAGGACAGGACCCAAAAAATTCAGTATCTTTTAACAGTTCCCCAGATGTGATGATTAATTTTATGTGTCAACTTGGCTTGGCCACAGGGTATTCAGGTATTTTCTCAAATATCATTCTGAGTGTTTCTATGAGGGAGGTTGTTGGACGAGCTTAACCTTTAAGTGGATAGATTGAGCAAAGCAGATTGCTCTCCCCGTGTGGGTGGGCCTCATCCAACTAGTTGGAGTCCCGAAAAGAATAAAAATGGTGATCCTTCTATGAATAAAAGGGAATTCCTCCTGCTTGGCTTCCCTTCAAGCTGGGACATTAGTCTGTTTCCTGCCTTCAGACTTGAATGGAAACATCGGTGTTTGCTAGGTCTTGAACCCGCTGGCCTTTGGATGGAAACTACACCATCGTCTGTCCTTGGTCCCCAGCTTGCCCACTGCGGATCCTGGGACTTGTCAACCTCCATAATCGTGTGAGTCAATTGTTTATAATAAATTTATATATTTCCTATATATCTCCTATTGGGTCTTCTTCTCGAGAGAACCCTGACTAACATACCACGTTATTCTAATATGCAACCAATATTAAGAACCACTGACTTTTAAATTACAGATAAGAGAATGATTAATTCTGTCTGGGGAGAAGAATTCACAAAAGCTATCATATTTGAGGTGGTCCAGAAAACATTAGCAGTATTTGCCTTGCCTTGCCAAGCAGATGGGGACAGAAGAAAGAATGTTAGTAAGGGAAAGAAAGAAGAAAGGGTGGGGAGAAGGAATGAGTAATTGTAGATGAAGCTAAAACGGATCGGTTGGACCTGATTCTGCCCTGCTGCTAGTGCCATGGTTAAATAATTCAGGGAACTATTGAAAAGTTTTACCCATGGGAGTGATGTGCATTTCTGCATTTTAGAAAGACAAATCTGATGGCCATGCAGACAAGGCAAGGAAAGACTGAAAGTGAGGAGGCCAATAAGGACAGAGTGTAAAACCCTGTTTGTATCTTCTCAAAATTCATATGTTGAAGCCCTAAACCCCAATGTGATAGGATTAGGAGGTTTTTGGAAAATAACTAGGTTTAGATGAGGTCAAGAGAGTGGATGGGTTGGATGATTGGATGGTGCAAAAAAAGAGGAAAAGAAAGAGAGTGGATGGGGCCCTTCTGGTGGGATTAATGGCCTCACAAGAAAAGGAAGAGCTACTAGAACATCCTGTCCCCATGTGAGGACACAGCAAGGAAGCAGCTGTCTGCAAGCCAGAAGATCTAGGGCCCTCCCCAAAAACCGAGTCTGCCCACATCTTGATCTTGGACTTCCCGTCCTCCAGAACTGTGAGAAATAAATGTCTATTGTTTAAACCACCCATCCCGTGGTATCTTGTTACAGTAACACAAGCTAAGCAAAGCCCAAGCAAGAGATGGCGTGGTCCTAGTCTAGAGAAAAACAGAAAGGGTTTTTTGGTCTGTCTTAGAGGTGGGTTCAACAGGATTTTGGTGACTAGGCTTGGGAAACAAGGAAGAGGCCTTAACTATAAATAACCTCAAAGTTCCTAACTTAAGTGCCTGAGAGGACAGTGGCATTAAGATTGGAAACACAGGAGTAGAAAAGGATTTTCTATGGAGAACATAACGAGTGTAGTTTGGGGACATTTAAATTTAAATTTGAGGTGCCACAGGGTATTTGCTTAAAGGTGTCCAGTGGAGGCCTGGAGGTTGCTCTGGGTGAGCCAGTGAGTGAGTGGTGAGTGAATGTGAAGGCCCAGGACACTACTGTGCACTACTGTAGACTTTATAAATACTGTATACTTAGGCTACACTCAATTTATTAAAAAATTATTTTCTTTCTTCAATAATAAATTAACCTTAGCTTACTGTAACTTTTTTACTTTATAAATATTTTAGACTTTTTTACCTTTTGTAATAATACTTAGCTTAGAACACATATTATACAGCTGTATAAAAATATTTTCTTTCTTTACATCCTATTCTATAAGCATTTTTCTATTTTTAAACTTTTTAATTAATTTTTTTACTTTTTAAGATTTTTTTGTGAAAACCTAAGACACAAACACACATATTAGTCTAGGCCTACACAGAGTCAGAATCATTAATATCATTGTCTTCCACCTCCACATCTTGTCCCCCTGGAAGGTCTTCAGGGGCGATAACATGCATGGAGCTGTCATCTCCTGTGATAACAATGCCTTCTTCTGGGATACGTTCTGAAGGACCTGCCTGAGGCTGTTTTACAGTTCAATTGTTTTTAATAAGTAGAAGGAGTATGCTCTAAAATAATGATAGAAAGTATAGTATAGTGAGTACATAAACCAGTAACATACAGCATTATGCACTGTGCATAATTGTATGTGCTAGACTTTTATAAGACTGGCAGCACAGTAAGTTTTTTTACATCAGCATCACCACAAACACATGAGTGATTCCTTAAGCTACATTAAAATGGCTACGATGGTCACTAAGCATAGGAATTTTTCATGTCCATTATAATTTTATGGGACCACTGTCTAATACGTTGTCCATCACTGACCGAAACATCATTATGCAGTGCATGACTATGTACTCTTCCCATGGAGGTCAAAGGGGAGAGATTTGCTATTTTGCCAAATATACTAATAATATAATCTAAAATAAAATGAGTTATTGATATTGTCAAATCTTTCAAAAATGTCTGGTAATTACAGGGAGACAAGAAGAGAAAGGGAGGGGTGGGGAGGGGAGGAGACTTTTGTCTATCCCTGGGGTAAGTGATGAATAATCTAAGACCTTATATTTTGTCTTAAAAATAACTATTAATGTATCATAGAACAGAATAAAAGATTAGCCTAATTTTTAAAGATTAAAAAGAGAATTCAAGGAAAAGCCTTCTCAGGTACATTTAGAACTAGAACCCACCTGCATGCATTCTTCCCCTCTGCCACTAGGGGCACTGTGATGGGAAAGTCTAAGCCGGATGCCATCTGCTGAGAAAGTGCTGGAAACCTCAGCTGAACTAACTACTCGGGGGGCCTATACCAACCTAGGAGTTTAGAGCAATCACAGTAGTCCAGTGACCTTTCTTTTTTTTTTTTTTTTTGAGAAAAAGTAAAATTTGGGTGGAGATTTGGCAGGATTCATGAATCTTACTGCTTCTCATGATTTCTTTTATTTCTTTAGAGGGAAAGTATTTGGTTGTACAAAACCCTTTTTCCTACTATAAGCCTATAAAGCAAAAGAAACATCCTCCCACTGGCTGACTGAGAATTCACATAAGTGACACTCTGGTCCTCTCATCAAGTCAGTCCAGTGATTCCTTGATCAGGAGTGACCTGGGACTCTTTGTCTAAAAATACAGCAGATCCTCATTCTCTGCTGCCTGATTATTGACAATTGGTCCCTACTTTTCCAAGACCTTTTTCTCTACAAAACAAGTATGGTTCCTTAACTTGTCATTTCTTTGAGAGAAAGCCCAGAGTGTTCACACAGCCCCTACAGACGGTAATTATCAGGACCCTAGTTTCCTCACTGGGTTGGGTTAGGTGATCTCTAAGTTTCCCTCTATCCCCAAGGAGTCGCTAAAAGAATTGCTGGAATAAATGCTCTGCATTGTCACAGTTCAGTCCATGGCTAGACTTTGAAGTGTTTCCCCAGTTCTTGGGCCCCGGGCTTGGAGAGAGATGGCCAACGCAACAGAGAGAGAGGACAGACACTCAGCAAGTATGCGTGAAGAGTTTATTGTGAGTAAAGTTTAAGGATGCAAAGCAAAAATATGTTTCCTAACGGGAAATGGGTCTGTCTCCATGAGTGAGGAAGACACTGTCTACTTCTATGTTTTTCTTTTTATATGCTTTATGTTTAGGTAAAGGTTAGTTATAATTATTCATAACTATACATCACTGTTTTGGGGACTGAATTCTTTCCAGGTATGGACATGACTTAAAGGTTATGTATGATGGAGAAAGTTCCATAACCATTCTCTGACTGATGGTCAGTGTTCCATGGCCTAATTACACTATTCTTTAAGACTGAAATAAGATAGCAGAGTTGCGCAGCGTAAGCGTGCTGGGCCCATAAGACTAAAATAACCGTTCCTTTTCTTATTTTTCTGTAACCATTTCCTCCTTATTGTTTTTCTGTAACCTTTTTCTCCTTTCTGTTTTTCTGATTTCCATTACCTCTCACTCATTTTTCTGTCCCTAACATGCCTCACCTGTTATGACAGCTCATTACAC
The DNA here is from genome assembly GCA_008086735.1 of Cheirogaleus medius. Lineage (NCBI taxonomy): Eukaryota > Metazoa > Chordata > Mammalia > Primates > Cheirogaleidae > Cheirogaleus > Cheirogaleus medius. The sequence goes on from VBSM01000483.1 coordinate 5,806,371, forward strand.
TGATGGCCCGGGTGGCACACCCTCCCTGGTACGCACACCTCCTGGTAGTCATGGTCCCGTGCACTCCACTCTGGGTTAGGCCTGTGACTAGTTTAACCAAGAGAATGTAGTAGAAGTGATACTGTGCCTGTTTCAGGACTCAGCCTTCATAAGGCCTGGCAACTTCTCTATCTGCATTCTCAGGAGCCCTGAGGCACTATGGAAGATGTCCAGCTTCTCTGCTGGAGAGATCATTTGGAGAAGGCAAGGCCCTGAGTCTTCAGGGAGAGAGAGAGAGACACACACACACACACACACACACACACACAAGGCATTCCAACTGAGCCCAGGCCACAGCTGCCTAGCTAACTAAGTGCAGTCATATGAGTGACCATTGGCAAGGCCAGCAAAAGAACCACCCAGTTGAGCTCAGCTCTAATTGCAGAATCATGAGCAAATAAAGTGGTTGTTGTTTCAGGTCACTGAGTTTGTGGATGGTTTGTTACACAAAAATAGATAGCCAAGTAAGAAATACGATTACGATCCTATAAAACAGAGGTCGCCGGCAAAGGTTGTATAATATGCCAAAGGTCTGACCCTTTTCCTTGTTGGGGTAACAAAAGGTGGTATTGCTAATTTGCCTCCACCTGTAACTGTATAAATCATGTCTTTTTAATCCATATTTGACTCTTTGACATCTTGGGGCCTTGCTGGCCCTGGAGGGACTGCCCCTCCCAGGGCTAGCCCTTCCTGGAGACAGTAAGCACAGGGGTTTGCTTTTCAAATTCAATGCAACCAATCCAGAGTCCTCACCCCAATCACCCCCTTCATTGAGCTCTCACATCAGGGCCTCGGTCCACCTGCCCTGATCATCCAGGTACCAGACAACCAGAAACAGCCCCTACACCCCACTGAAATCATTCAAACTAGCTAATCTTAAACCTACTTATTCACACCCTACCTCCTACCCCACTTCACAGAAACCACAGTAAAGGCTCTGGCCCATGTTCTCCCTTCTCCTTCTGCCTAGGAGCAAGTCCAGAACCCTGGGGGCCCCCCACGATGTGGTGTGCCCCTCCTCTTGGGATCTGCAAGTGTAACTACCTTTATCATTGGCAGTTTTTCCTTTATAGTTTAGCTTTGCCATACCTGAATAATAATAAAATCTACACCTCAGAACAATAACTTGTGAGTATAAATGAGTAGGCAAATCCTCTAGCCAGTGCGACTCTCACAGGTGACCAACAGAAACGAGGCAGAGGTGGCTGGGAAGAACCACCTTGTAACATTGCGCCACTAAAAACAAAAACTTACTATTTTTGAATGCTCCCCATTAATCCTCAAGATAACTTTAGGAGGTGGATTTTGTCGTCCCCATTATTCAGAAGTGAACATTAGGCTTTGATTAAATAATATGCCACTAGCAAGTGGCAGAACTAGGATTCCAACCCAGTTTTGCTTTAATCTGAAACCAGAATTCTTTTCCTAAACTGTCGTAACAATCTTTGCCAGACTAGCTGTGGTTCGCCGATCCTTCCTGTATGTTAAACAATACCTTGGCAACTTTTCTGGGTCAAATTTTTGAAAAAATTAGTTTTGTATTTTTAATCACCTTTTTCTGATTATAAAAGTAGTAATTCTCATTGACAATTTGAAATATAAAGAAGAAATTTAAAATTGCTCATATAAACACTCAGAGAGGACCTCTCTCAGCATTTTGGTATATGTCTTTGTCATCTCTTTTCCATACATATATTGTATATATTTTACAAAACTTAGATTAAAATCACTATCTCTTATAACCTATCTTTTTAAATCATCAATATATTGTGAGAATTTTACCGTGTCATTAAATATTCCCCAAAGATAAGAATTTTAATGGCTAACTTTTAGTTTCCTGGTTTATAAATACTATAGCTATTTGCTAATTCTCCGTTGTCAGCATGTGGATTATTCCTGTTATTTTGTCATTAAAAGTGCTCTGATGAACATTATTATATATCCTTATATGTAACTCTCTGTGAGCCTCTCTGATTAATACTTTAGGATAAATTCCTAGACGTATGATTGCTGAGTCAAAGAATATGCACGTTTTTAAGACTTTTGATACTTACTACTTGCCAAATTTCCCTCCAAATATGTTGTACTTATTTCCACCCATCCCAGAGTCCTTTGTTTTTAACATAAAATGACTTCCTACTAGAGCTTGCTCCAGATGTGTATGTGCATGTGTGTGCATATATTAATAAAACACACACAAGGTCCTTTCCATGCTAAGTATAAGCAGAGTTTAGTCTTTGATTAATATCTAGAGTTGGTAAATAGAGAAACTCCTTAGACTTAAAATCTTTATTCCAAAAGAACAACTACATATCTCAAAAGGGCTTGCCAGCCTGAGAGCAGAGTAACTATTGTTTTTCAGTAATGTAGAACCATGACGCATGACTACCTGTATTATTTAAATGACAGTTTTATGTGCACTCCTCAAAGTATATTAAGATTGTGAGGAACCTGTGTACACTAACCCAGAGAGAAGAAGGGCAGCAAGCAGTGCGTGCTACTTCAACAAACGAGGGGTGCCTAGAAGAGGTGTCATTTTATCTGACTCTAAAGAACTCGAGAGATCCAGAGTCCTGGAATGCAAATAGAAGGCTGCATCACTCTCCTGCATGTATAGGCAAAGAAATACGCTACCTACCTGCTGTGATCCAAAGTGTCCCCCAAGCAGACTCATGCCCCTAAATGTCACCCCGTATGCACCAGCCTTTTTTTGTGTGCCCTACCTTGGCCTTCCAGCTGAAAGGTCCCTGAGAAGATGCAAATGAATGAGCCGGAAGGGTTAATACCTGACATCATCAGCAACTTCAACAATTTAACTCAAATGAGCTTATCGAATAGCTGGTGTCACCCACAGAGGCCCTGAGGAAATGAGACCAGACTACAGTGATATTGCTCACCAGCCAAAGTCAGGGTAGCGTGGCAAAGAAGTGCCCTGAATGACTGGGGACAGAAGGACAGCTCTGGCAACAAAGGGACAACATAGAGTGTTTTCGAGGACCCTGAGGTGAGAGGCTTCAAGGGAAGTGTTCAGTGGGGTTCAGGCAATTAATTGGATTTGTTGGACTGAAACCTTGAGTTCCATTTCCCGCTGGTCTCTTCACCATACCAGTTTGTAGCTTCTACTTCCTGCCAACAACAGAACTCCCAGCAAACAAATTACTCCAGGTGGCCACGCCTCGTACCTCTTCTCCGCAGGTGTGTGTAGGTAAGTATCTGAGGTGGGCCCTGTGCAGACCCGGTCACGGCCATCAACAAGGCACTGGTTATATCAGTGGCAACCCTGAGGAGATTTCTCTCTGCTCAAGTAAGGCACTGAATATAATAGCCTCTTAACTGGCACATTGTTGTCAGTATTATTATGGCTTTCTCTTCATGCCTGTCACTGGATTATGGTAATTTTTTTAGTCATGGGTTTTAATCGGAGTTGAAGCCTCTGAGTTGCTGACAGCTGGGGAGAGCTGTAAATGCTCTAAGATTGACTTCCCACTGTCACCCAATCATAACACAAGCGGAAAGCTAGAGGTTCTCTCAAGCCTCCTCCGGCCAATTAAAAACAAAGCAACTTTCTAAACAGCAGGCTCCTTTTCCAGGCTCCCCACAAACGGGGAGGGAGGCAGAGGGCACCTACTTCTGCCCTCGTCCTTCCACCAAGGTTCAAAGCGAGGAATAGTGATCCTGGCAAAGGCAGTACAAGAAGCAGATATTGCAATTTAGCTAATGGTATCTACAGGAAGCTAGAAATCATTCCTTTGACACGCTGCGGCACTGAAACAGCATCAGGCCTTGCTGAGTTCTCCTGACCTTGCAGCAGCTCGTCACAGACATTGTCTATGGTCGCTCATTCGAATAACCACAATAGACCCGGGAAAATGAGTCATGTTAGCTCACCTCTGTGGAGGTTGTGAGGCAGAGGCAGCAGCTCCTCTGGCCTCGCCTTCTCGTCGTTGCGTGTCATGTGAGTCCCAGCCTGACCAAACGGGACCCCAGCTGTGAGGCATCTAGGATTAGGCAGACAGAGATCACTAGATCTCTTTCCTGTCCGCACGGAGAAGCCACAGGAGACCACAGTACGAACCTTGGACAGACCCTGGCTATTTCTGCATTTTGCCTTCCGGGTGTTTCTACTTCCTCCATTTGCAACCTTTTCCCCTTCCTAGCACCATCATCATCGGGAAGCCCATGACCAGACCATTCTGGCGTCTAACTCAGGTTAGTCCTTTGCAGCCATCCAACCCCTCATTTGCCTGAGGTCCTGTTCTCAAGTAACTATCACAGTAAGAGATGGCCTGAATGTATCAGTCAGGATAGACTAGGTCTAGTAATATACAACCCTGAAATCTCAGTAGCCAAAACAAGGGCTTCTCTCTCATGCTGTACACCCAACCCAGCCAAGGGGCTCTGCTCCTCAGAGTTACTCAGTGACCCAGGCCACCATTCATGACCCAGGCCACCATCTTAGAAGTCGCAGTCATCATCCCCAAGGGAAAAAAAGCACTAAAGTCTTGTTCTGGCAACTAAATGCGCTGGCTCAGAAATTACGTCCACTCTCAAGTCATTGGCCAGAATTAGTCACATGGCCTCATGCAACCAAAAGGAACCAGGAAGTTCCATCTTCTTTTGTGCATCGGAAGGTACAGAGCCAGAAATATTTGGTGAATTGCATATATGACTGACACGATAATTAATTATTTTGCACTAAGGAAAAAAAAAACAAAGATTTTCAGAGTAAAGAATGACTCCCCCCACCCCCACATGGTATGTTCTAGTACAATGGAGCTTACTTATTAAGCTCAGTTCTCTAGCACCAGGCAGGGATGGCTGGATAATAGAGAAAGAGGAAAACCTCTTCCCAGTTCAGACCCTATGTTTGCTTTATTTGCTTGCAGTTTTCAAAGTGGTTTGCCAGAATCCAAAATTATGTAAATATGCGCTGGAGATGGAAAGAATGGAAGGAAGAATGTGTCCAAAGAATATGCTAAACAATTTAAGTTTGGCAGGGAGAAGGGAGGTGCAATGGTAGGGGAAAGAATTGGAAGCCCAGACAGGAATCAGAAAGGGACAATGAGATGATAAAAACAAAGACAGACAATGATAATTTTTGCTGCTGGCTGCTAGCTTTCTGGAAGCCTGAAAACGAAAAAAGCCTGTATGATTATTGCATCAGTCTAAACACAACAGTTAAGACTTGGAACAGAGTTTGAAGGAAAGAGACATCTGAGATCATGGTGGAGAAATAATGGATGCGAAGAGGTGATGGTGTGTGAAAGGACGGAGACGTTGCTGGTTTGGGATCCAGGAGAACTGCTGAGCTTTAGCAGGAACACCTTGCAGTGGCAGCAAGAAGTTGCGTTTCAGAAAACAGAATTGGCAGCAGAATCACATTCTTGTGCCCTAGAAAATGCTATAGATGTGCCCAGGGCAAAAACCAGCAAAGGAAGATGCAAACCCTAAATATGACCAATGGTGTAGTGTTGAGCACCCATCGTCAGAGCCAAGGCAGGAAGGAGGAGGAATCTCAAAGCTCTTTGTGCACCTCGTAGCAATTCCAGGGAAATGGGCCTGTGAGGAGAACCACATGCAATCTGTCAGCAAATTCTGTTGGCTCTACCTTCAACATATAACCAAAAGTAGAATCCATCTTAACACCTCCACCTGCCTCCTTCCTCCAAGCCATTCTGATCTCTTGCCTGGATTTTTATAGTAGCCTCCCTACTGCTCTTCTTGAACCCTTGCCTTCTAATTTTCTATTTTCTATGAAGCAGCCAGAATGATCCTCTTGAAATAACCATTTATCTGTTTGAAACTCTTCTCGGACTTCCCATTCCTCTCAGGGGATCCCAAGGCCTGCCCTTGACCTAGGAAGCCCTATAGGATCCAGCCCTCAAATCCTCTAGGACCTCCCCTTCTCACCCACTCACCCTGCTGCTCCCTCTGCCAAGCCTGCTGTCCCAGGACCTTTGCCCAGGCTGTCTGTATACTGTGCCTGGAGACTCTTACCCCAAGGACTGTGCCCATGCCTCCTTGGGCTCTCCACTCAAATTCCATTTTAACAGTGAAGTCTTTCTGATCCATTATATTTGAAAGAACAACACTTACCCCCAACCTCAAAGGCCCTATCCACCCTAAACCATCTTTCCTAAACTGGTTTTCTGTAAACTGAGTTGTCATGTGTAACATATTTTATGTTCTACTTATCTGGTTGTAGTATAAGTAAGCTCTAAAGGGCAGGAAGGGTTTTTGTCTGATTTGCTCACAGCTGGAACCCCAGCATCTAGAACAGGACCTGCCAACAGCATGAACTCAATACATATGTGTTGACTTAATACATTGAAATTTACCCCAACCCTCCCGCTACAGGGATCAAGTGTCAAAGAAATATTGGTTTTTCTTGAAATACCCCGTGAGGACTCAGGGCCTCCTCCTCCTCCTACCTGACATCAACTGCCATGGATACAGGCTTCTTAAAGGGGTCAAGGATGTGGCAGATGCTTTATATTAGCTTTTATGTCCTCCATAAAATTAACAACAAGCAGACCTTGAGTAACGAAGCTATAATTCCGTCTTGCAATTCTGATCCGATACAAACTGTAAGAGCTTGGCTCTTGAGGCTAAAAGCTGTTTCCAGAACCTTCAATGCAATTATACCTCTGTAATTCATTTACTGTTATTCATTTTATATATGTTTATAGATAGAATGAAAAAAAAAATCACACAGCCAGCAGAACCAAAGAAGAAGAGATACCTAGCGGTTTTCGTTTTTAAATTACAATCATTATGTGAGAGACAATATTTTGCCACACTATAGCCCTTCTAGGCTAAATAAGAAATACACTCGACAGCAAGGTAAACATAATATGATAGCTTTTTTAAAAGTGAATATTACCTTGATCTGTCTTCAGGGGTGTTATTTTCAATAACAATATCAATTCTCAAAGAAAAGAGAATAATCATGCATGTTTAGCCGATAGGACTGACATATGTAAATAAGATCAGAAGAAGTCTCGGATAATACCCTTGAGAAGCCTCTGACGCTACTGTCCACCGCTGCTATTCTCAGCTACCTGCCCCAAAACAATCCAATAAGCTTTTGTCACTTACGTCGAACTTTCTAATGAAATAAACCTCATGAAAAATAAACAAATACATAGATGCGCTTGGAGAGATCTGGCATCAAATCTCCCTTTTATGTTTCTTTATTTCATTTCATATTTAAATAATTTAGGATATTCAAAAGCGATTTGTTAGAAAGCATCGAGGGGGAAATAACATTTCCTTGCACCAGACGTAACCTAGATAATGATAAGACGTATGTGCTTTCCTCAACCAACAAGCTACAATGTCATTTGAGAAGGAACATCAAGGACCTAGAAGATTCTCTCATGTTGATTTCTATCCACAGGATACTTGGCTGTCACATACAGCCTATTTCATATTATAGGCAGCTGAACAGCCTCCAGATAGTGTGTGTAAGATTTTACAAATGTTTTTCTTGTTGCAATCGGGCATGACCTTTCAAATATGTAAAACATAAGAAAACCGCCCACAAGACTTCTAAAAAAAATAAGCAAATTCAATTGAGAAATACTTTTTGAGCACCTACTGAGTGTAAAGCACCATTCTAAGTACTGAGGATACGATTGTGAACAAAACAGATTAAAAATCCTTGGCATGGACAGTAAGCAAAACAGATTGCATATTTTCTAGGTAACAACTGCCATGTGCTATAGAGAAAAATCAAATGGAGAAATGTCTGGGAAGGTGGGTCGGGGTGCAATTCTAAAGAGAATCAGGCAAGGAGACGTTTAAACCAAGACTTGATGGGTGTCAATATCTAGGAGAAAAACTTTCCAAGCCAAGAGAACTGCAAGTGCAAAGGTCCTGAGGTAGAAGCACGCCTGGCATGCAACTGGGTGCAGAGCAAGTGAGGGGGAGCAGTGGATGAGGCCAGAGAGGTTATAGGGTCACACCACACACTGGCTCTGGCTCTGCCCCCAGTGAGGGGGGCTATGGAGAGGGCACAGGTGACATGACATGATCAATGTTTTCAAAGCATCACTGGCTGCTTTGTTGGGAAGAGCTGGGCTGCGGTGAGAGGCAAAAGGAGAAGCAGGGAGTCTAGTTAGAAGGCTCTAGGGCCAGTGTAGGCAGGGGAGGATGGCTACCACCCTTGGACCAACCAAGGTGGCAGCCAGCTGTGAGGATGGTACGATGTGGTCAGATTCTGGATATATTTGGTAGATGTATAAAATAGGATGGGGACACTTCCAAAGACTCTTATGGCCACTGTAAGTATGTATGGTCCTCTCCCAAATAGGACCGGGACAGTGTTATTTACAACATCGCTCACCCACCAAAACTCCACTGGCATCAATGGAAATCATGAAGCACAGTTTAGAAATGTGGATTCTCTGGGAAGACTAAGAACCCACGTTAGACTGAAAGGGTTCCTGAGTCAGCAGAAGGTGTAATGTGTCTGCTGCTCTATCTGTGCACGCTGGTGGGGACAGTGCCACCCTGTCTCTCCTCTAATCACCTTTTCTCTCGCTGATGCACCACCATGCCAGGAGCTGTGAGCAGTAGAGCCATGGAGTAAGATTCCCAGTCTGGTTGAGGAGGCCTATGAAACTGCCTCCTCCTCTCTTCTTCTGATCTTCCTCCTCTCTGTTTTTCTCCTCCTCCTCCGCCAGGTTTCCCTGTGGCCCTCAAGGCACCAAGGACAAAGAAATGCTGACTCATGCTCCTGATGACAGTGACCTCCCTGGAGGCTGCGCTTGTGCCTTTGTTTTCCTGTCTTCTTGTCTGCTGCCTGATGCCCGTTTAAGTTCTGTGTCCCTCTCAGGAGTGGTGTGGCCTTGCCCCAGGCTTCCCTGTATTCCTTCCATTGGCCTTTAATTAAGGTAAAGCCCCAAAGCAAACAGTACCTGCAAGCTTCAGAGTCATCAACCCAAGACTATTGACAGTTTGACCTTCTGTGGGACCTTTAATATAGATGATCAAAATGCCATGGGCCCACTCCTCCCGGGGAGGAAGGAGAGAGAAGCAAAACATGCCAATGTGAGCAGCTGTGCTCCATCTTCCAGGTCGCTTGGACCTTTTAATGAATGAACTCTTCCATCACCAGAGACTTGCAGAAGGTCCTTGTTATTTTGGTTCCTGATGCTTCGAAAATGCAGCTAAGATTTTATACTGGAGATCGTGTGGGCCAAGGAAACCTGAGTTTTACTGTCTCCTTTGTTTATAAACCATGTCTTTGAAGCATATGCTGTGGCAGATGGTAGGTGATACCGTGGTGTGTTTAGTTAGACGGGATCCTTGCTAAAGCTCACCCGCCCAATATGCGTTCTCTAGGGACCAGGACACAATGGTCCCTGAGCTCAGAAATCCATCAAAACCAAGAGGACATTTTAAATGGTAAATAACAATAATGGGTCTGTGCTGGGCGTGTGCTAATAAAAATGCAAGAGCTTCTCCACCCAGAGTGGAAAAAAACCAAGCTAAACCCGGCATCAGTGATTCTTCCAGAAAGGCTGTCACTGTGATCTGTGATGTACTATCAAGATGAAATTGGAACCAAGTGTACTTTATTCAGGACATCTTTGAGATAAAAAAATATAATGCTCCTTTTCTATCTTTGTGACATTGTTCGCAAAGATGTGATTTGGCTGTTAAAACCACTTGTACTGTATCTCAAGGCTAAGGCTGACAATTCAAATAAAAGCCTCTCTCTCTCTCTTTGGTTTGTTATCTGAACCACAGCTAGCTGTCATGGCCATCTACACACTAGGGCACTGGGAAGGGGGGGAGGCATCTGACTGGCCCGCTCTCCCATCCCACCTGACTCCACGCCTCTGATCTCCATTTAATTCAATTCTCTGGAAAATTTCTGTTTTGTTCTGTTTAATGACCTCAAACCAGGTACAATGTTAAAAGGCAAACAGTGATGTTTCATTTTTAATAATTTTATTTTATGCACCTTGTAGAAAATTTAGAATACATATTGGTACCAAAAAGAAAATAGGACTCCACCATCTTAGATCAGCCCTGTGAATATTTTAATATATTTCTTTCTGATCTTTTTTCTGTACATATGTGTGCGTGGTGTTTGTTTTTGTTCTTTAAAAAGGGGATGGGGGAGTTTGAATGAACAATTTTGTGAATTCCTCATTAACAATTTATGACAAACATTTTCCAACAACGTTTAATTCTCAACAGATGTGGGCACGCTACTTTTTGCCATCCTCATTAATCTGCAAAGAATACCATCCTAGATGAGTATCTCTGAATTGTCATAAATCACTTTAGAGTCTTCATTAAAAGAAATGTCTCTGTGAAATGTCTCTTCCTAAAAAGATGCAATGTCACAAATGCAGAATCTTACCTAAAATACTCAAACTCACTGGCCCTTCCAACTCTAACCCTGCAAGCACCATATTCTTGTTTGCTCAACCTCAAGTTCCCCTCAAACGTGAGTCTGCCTGGTATGTAGGGCCATCATAGCCTGCAGAGGGTCCCCTCAAGGTGTCCTACTTCTTACCCCCTTCTCCCCCAAGAGTGCCTCTGCCTTTCTGCAAAGTAGGTCATTCCTACAACTAAATCCAAAAGAACTTTTGCCCTATTAAAAAAAAGAAGGCCACTTCCAGATATATTTGTACATTTCGCTTGGAGACACTAGGGTATTGAATTGGTATTAAAATGTGTTGAAAATTCATTAAAGGATTGTGGTGCTAAGAGGATAGGGAAAGGAGAGCAGGTTAAATCTGAGCAAAGAACACTATGAAGTCACTTGTTAGGACCTGGACTTGGCGAACAGCTATTCGGCCAGCCCCAATGTTTGATATTCATTGGATTGTGACATTGTCTTTTTTCATTAATAATAACTATGGCATCCTCCCATGAAGGCACCCTCAGGGAAAACTGTACTAGTTTGAAGAGAAGCAGTTTGGCTTCCTTGAAAGAAATTTCACTTGTGGAACAAGAAGATGGTGTGCAGTGCACTCACTTGTCTTCCATCTCCTAAGCTGCCTGACATAAGATTCAAGCCACCTGGAGCACGGGGCTGAGACTTCCATCCGCAATGTAGAGTGGTTAGGACCAGCCAGTGGTTGCCATGGGAGCTACAGATGTCTGAGACCAAATTTCTTGTTGAAATTGTAGGCAGAGGGGTACTGGCTTATTTTATTTTTTGCACAGTCAGCATAGACATCTGTTTCCAATTGCATACAAATTTTGTAATGTTTTCAGAGGTGGAAGTAGAGAAATCAAGGTATCCACATTGGCAGGAGATGAAGAAACCTTTTGTATTAAGCTGCTTCCTTCCCCTTTTCTGGGTTGTGGAAGGGGAGGAGGATGAGGGTGTTCAAACTGCATTGTGACATTTAGAAAAGTTCTGGCTAAGGTACGGCTCAATGATTGCTAATAGAAGAAGCTGCATGTGTTAAAATCTGCACTAGTTTTCTCATTTAAGGGCAATCGATAGCTTGCTATGGCTATTCCACCTCTACCCCTGATTGTTTCCTCCATTGATTTCATCATTGTCAGCTATTTATAATAACTACTGCCATCCAATAGGTGAATCCCAGGCTTCTAAGCAATAAGAGTTAGTGTATTACGTTAGGACAGGCATCCTGAAGTAAACTCATTGATTGTGTAGTTAAAAATCCACAAGCGCTAGTGGCAATCTCTTAGCCAATTGATTACACTTTGTTATTCTAGTTTTCATGCTAAAAATAATGGACAATCCAAGTAAAAACTGTCAATATGAGTGAGGGGGAAAAAGAGCTAGAAAACAAAGCTCTCAAATTTAAAAATATTGGGCTCATGGCCCAGCATAAAAAGGAGAGAAAATAAAACAAAATTTCATTTTTACAGAACAGGTCAGGATCAAGGGCACTTCCATTAAAAATAATATTCTATAAGGGAGGAAATAAGCTAGTTGTTCCCAGGAAATGTTGCAAGAGCTAGAAAGAAACTCACAGGTGTTGACATCTTCACTGGGTAATAAATTCTAACCGCCAAGGAAATACATCAGCAAATGCCTAACCTAGAAACGAAGAAAAGAGAAATGTAGATGAGATTTATCTCCAGAGAGAAACCTGAACAGTTCTTGGAAACTGAGAAGGGGGAAGATGGTTGGGAAACTTAAGCAGAGAAGGAACTCTTCAGGTGAATCACGCCCATTTAATGGTGTGACAACAGGAGAACTATACGAAATGGTTAAGCTCACACGACAGAAATCCCAGCCAAGGCATGTCATCAACGATGTTTAAAAGACAATTCATTGAAAGGAATTGCCCGAGACAATAATGCAAGTGCTTCTGCCATCACTTTGAGCAGAAGACAGATTTTAAACTACGGAATGGGACAGTCATTCTCATTTCATAAAGCCTGCACATCTGAAAAATTGGGTTCCATAAACTGAGATTTTTCTGCAGTTTTAAAGGCGTAATTTATCTGAACCATTTGAAAGTCTAGAATAAGCTTGCAAGATAAAAATGCATAAAAGGTGTTCAGATTAATTGAATAAATCAATTCGATAAATAGCCAAACAATCAAATAATACTGGTTTGTTTTTTCAGGAAAAATAAATTGCTTCTCACTTAATAAATGTGAGATTAAATGTGGTCAATTTTTAATTATCAGTCCTAACGGAGAAAAGGTAGGAGCAAGAAACAAGATTCTTAGAGAACCTGGAAACCTCACTTCCATTTCAATCTTTTCTTAGTCTTACATTTTAATCTTTTTATTAAACTAATTTAAGTTTTAAAAGTCTCTCTGTTTCCTTTCTAGTCAATAAATAAACATTTATCAAGGGCCTACTGTGTGCCAGACACTTAACAAGGCATCCAGGAAACACAGGCCAAGTCCAAAGAGCTGACTAAGACCTTAATAATAACAGAGTTGGCTTCAGTTGTTTCCTTTTATCACCTCAGCAAAATGCATAGCATAAATTAGAATTAATAAAAAGAAAAAAAGGCCTTAGTAAATAAGGGCATCTTTATCTCAATTCTTCTCTAAAATAGAGTTTTTCACTTGCTTTCATTCTTAAATCTGATCTATGTATGAAAAAAAAAAAGCAGCTGGGGGAAAATGGAGATAGAACAGAACCTAGGCAAAAAGCTAAAAAAAAGTACATAGAAAATTAAGAAAAAAAATAGAAAAGTAGAGTATAATTCATTTATGAACAGCATTAAAGTTAGCCCCAATTTTTCCTAATAGATGAAGGCTATAAAATGGATTTATACATGTGAATGTTATGATTGACAAGCCAAAGGACAATATGGTGAGGATAGAGGAATGAAACAGAAATTATGTCCATTCCAGCATACAGCTAGGAGAAAAAGGTCACTGGAGAGATCACTAAGCAGGAGAATCTGATCCACATTTATTACAGAAGTGACCAGACAAGAAAGTCTGGGACTGCTGCTGAGCAATTATTGGGTCAAGAATGAAATTAAGATGGAAATCAAAAAATTCTTTGAACTGAACAACAAACGGGATGCAAGCTTTCAAAGTCTTTGGGACACAGCAAAAGCATTCCTTGGGGGAAAATTCATAGCCTTAAATGCCTATAACAAAAAGACAGAAAGATCACAAATTGATAACCTAATATCACACCTTCAGGAATAGAAAAGGAAGAACAAACCAAACCCAAAGCCAGCAGAAGGAAAGAAATAACAAAGATCAGAATAGAACTAAATGAATTAGAGAACAACAACAACAACAAAAATGCAAAGGATTAATGAAACATAAAGTTGGTTCTTTAAAAAGATAAACAAAATCAACAGACCTTGCTAGATTAACCAAAATCAGAAGAAAAAGCATTCAAATAAGCTCACTAAGAAAAGAAAAAGGTGACATTACAACTGATACTGCAGAAATACAAAACATCATCCATGAATACTATGTAAATCTCTAAGTGCATAAACTAGAGGAAATGGATAAGTTTCTGGGAACACACAACCTGCCAAGATTCAACCAGTAAGATATAGAAGTTCTGAACAGACCATTAATAATCACTGAGATTGAATCAGTAATAAAAAAACCTCCCAACCAATAAAAGCTCTGGACCAGATGGATTTACAGCCAAATTCTGTCAAACCTATAAAGAAGACCTGCTACCCATAATACAAATATTATTCAATAATATTGAGAAGGAGGGAATCCTCCCCAACTCATTCTATGAAGCCAGTATCACCATGATACAAAAACCAGGAAAGGACACAACAAAAAAAAAAGAAAACTACAGACCAATATCCCTTATGAATGTAGGTGCAAAAATCCTCAATAAAATACTAGCAAGCCAAATTCAATGGCACATCAAAAAAATAATCCACCAAGACCAAGTGGGCTTCATTCCAGGGATGGAAGGATGGCTCAACATATATAAATCAATAAATGTGATTCACCACATAAACAAAAACAAAGACCATATGATCATCTCACTAGATGCAAAAAAATCATTTGGAAAAATCCAGCATGCTTTCATTATAAAAATCCTCAATGAACTAGGCATAGAAGGAATATATCTCAGAATTATAAAAGCTGTATATGACAAACTCATAACCAACATCATACTGAATGAGGAAAAGTTGAAAGCATACCCCCTAAGAGCTGGAATGCCCACTGTCACTACTCCTATTCTACATTGTTAGTGCTGGAAGTCCTAGCCAGGGCAATCAGGCAAGAGAAGAATATAAAGGGTATCCAAATTAGGAAAGAAGACATCAAGCTATCACTCTTTGCTGATGATATGATCTTGTATCTAGAAAAATCCAAAGGTTCCACCAAGATTATCCTGGAATTGATAAATAAATTCAGCAAAGTCTCAGAATACAATATCAATGTACATAAATCAGTAGCATTTCTATATACTAATAACAGTCAAGCCGAAAGTCAAATCAAAGGCTCAATACCATTCACAATAGCTACAATAAAATAAAATAAAATACCTATGAATATACTTAACAAAGGAAGTGAAAGATCTCTACAAGATCTCTACTCTGAGGAAAGAAATCACAGAGAATACAAACAAATGGAAAAACATATCATGCTCATGGATAGGTACAGTCAACATTGTTAAAATGCCTATATTATCCAAAGTGATTTACAAATTCAATGCAATCACCATCAAGTTACCAAAGTCATACTTCACAGATCTAGAAAACATAATTCCATGCTTCATTTGGAACCAGAGGAGAGCCCGAATAGCCAAAGAAATCTTAAGCAAAAAGAATAAAACTAGAGTCATCGTATTACCAGACTTCAAACTATACTACACGGCTATAATAATCAGAGCAGCATGGTACTGGTACAAAAATAGAGGCATAGACTAATGAATAGAACAGAGAACCCAGACATAAACCATCCACCTACAACCAACTGATTTTTGACAAAGCAGACAACAACATACACTGGGGAAAAGAAGCCCTATTCAATAAATGGTGCTGGGAAAATTGGATAGCCACATGCAGAAGAATAAAACAGAACCCACTCAGAAAAAATAATTCAAGATGGATAAAAGACTTAGGTCTAAGTCATGAAACCAAAGGAATTCTAGAGGAAAATGTAGGAAAAACTCTTCTAGCTATCAGCATAGGCAAATAATTTACAAAAAAGACACCAATGGCAACCATGGCAACAACAAAAATTAATAAATGGGATTTGATTAAACTAAAAATCTTCTGCACAGCTAAGGAAACAATCAACAAAGCAAACAGACTACCTACAGAATGGGAGAAAATATTCTCAAGCTACACATCCAATAAAGGATAATAATATAATCAGAATTTACAAAAAATGCAAATCAGTAAGAATAAAACATAACAAATTTATTTAACCAAAGTTTTACATGACACAGGAGACTTCAGAAACAAAGGCCCAAAGTCCCAGGGAAAACTGTTTATTTTTATGCAAAGTCTGATGAAAGAAGTGGAGAGTTGTAGAGAAACATGATTGGATAAAGGAGGGTAGAGCTAATGGCAATAAACTGGGAGAAACTCAGCAAGGCCCATTTGCTCAGATTCTTTTCTGTGTCTCTGTAAGACATAGCTTCACCCCTGGGTATGTGACAGGATACCTGCTACATAAGGACCAGTGAGGGGAAGGAAGGTCAGAGACCTTCCTAGTTTTCATGGCTTGCTTTTAGAGAGAATGACACTAGTTTGTATGACCTGCTTAGGAGAAGAAAGCAGGGTGAGAGGCAGGAGGATGGGAGAAAGTCAGAGGAAACTTCCTTGCTTCTGAGGCCCACCTGTCTTCTTCAGCTCAAAAATACTCAGCATGCCAAGGCACCATACTTTAGGACATTGTGTTCTGTGCCCCAACAATAGTATCACAAGAGATTCTATTTCTTCCTTCTTCCTCCTCCAGCTTCTACCATGAAAATGACAGGTATTTAGAACATAAAATAGTCACTAGATAAGGATCTGAGAGTGTCACAAGCTTTACCCAAGACTAAATCACTAAGAAGATGCTTGTTGATCTGAAATAACTAGGAGAAACTGTAGACTCAAATTAAGTGGTTGACTGGTCAAGGCAATGGTAGAATTTGGTCCAGGCCTTAATGAGGAAAACAAGGTGGGCTTTTGGGGCCCACGTTTTTTCCCCATTCAAGGCTGTTTAATGGGTTGGCAAGCCCTCTGGAAACCCCCACCCAGTTACTCTTGCTATCTCATCACCCAGTCTTCTTCTTTGGCCCTTGTCACTGAGTAACTTGTAATTACTTAGTGTATTAGAAATGATATTTTAAAAATGACTTAATCAGCCTTTCCTGTTTGTTTTTGTACTGGGAGGTCCAAGGTATCCTTCTGCCTTGGAGGAGATTAGAATTTATTGTAAAAGTAACAAAGAAAAAGAACCAGGGTGGTATTCACTTCTGACATGCAAAATAGGATTATGCAGCAAAACAACAGCTTTACAAGGCAGTCATTTGTATTGGGAGGATTTTCTGAATTCCTCTGATAGCCACATTATTGGGGCCAATAATGAAGCTCTTCTGTTGTGGTAAGAAGCTACCTTTTCCCCCTAGACAGGAAAGCCAGGGAGGCTTGTTGCTCAATAAAAGGAGGATATAATGCAGGGGAAGTTAAAAGAACAAACAAACAAACAAAAAACAAAAGCCTGGGGAAGAGTGAGAGAGTGGGGAGGAAGAAGAGAAAAGGAGAGAGAGTGGTTTCACCGGCTTTGGACCAGAGAAGGGTAGTTGCTGTAAATAAATGAGGATAGTGAGAACAATACCAAGGGCACATGTGGGCACTTGCACCACCCTCTGCTTGGGACTCTGTAAGACACCACCCAATTCAGGGCTTGGCTCCTTCAAATTGACCTTGTGTTGCCACCAGGCAGAGAAGGCTCTGAGCTGTAGCTTTTCTGGGCCACTCTCAATTCCCATCTAACATGAATTCTAAGTTAAGTGCAAAGAGACCTGACCTTTTGGTTAGCCTGTGCAGCCTTCCTCTGGATACACGTACCATTTCTGTCAGGTTTATAGAAATACCGAAACTAGTTTTAAGAAGTGAAACTATAATGTTTGTATCCACTGTAGTCAGTACTCCAAAGGATAATGAATTCTAGACACCCCAGCAGAAGTCTGGGGCCCTTGTTCTACCAAGTGCCAGCATTTCCCCCACCTGGCAATTATGAATAT
Source organism: Cheirogaleus medius (assembly GCA_008086735.1). Lineage (NCBI taxonomy): Eukaryota > Metazoa > Chordata > Mammalia > Primates > Cheirogaleidae > Cheirogaleus > Cheirogaleus medius. The sequence goes on from VBSM01000483.1 coordinate 5,824,054, forward strand.
GTATAGTTTGCTTACTCATTAATCAGTCATTATTTATTGAGCACTGTGATGTAGCAGGTGCTGGGATATATATAGTTGATAGAGAACTATCCTCAAAGAACTCACAATGCAGTGGAAAATAGTGACAATGTAAACAAAAATTATAATACAGCTGTGGGTTAATTGTGTCCCCAAAATGATATGTTGAAGTTCTAACCCCAGTACCTGTGAATGTGACCTTATTAGGAGACCGAGTCTTTGTAGATGTAATCAAGTTAAGATAAGGTCCTACTGGATTAAAGTAGGGCCCTGTCACTACTCAACTGGGTTCTTTTGCTCACTGCACAGAAGGAAAGCCAATACATTGAGATAGCAGAGGTTGCAGGGGAGAAAAAGTTTAATTATTGCAGGACAGCCAAGCAAGGAGACAGGAGAAATTCCTCAAATCTGTGTCCTGGAGAATTTGGAGACTAGGGTTTTTTTAAGGATGGTGTGGTGGGCAGGGGGCTAAGGAATTGGTACTGCTGATTGGTTGGACTAGAGAGTGAAATTGTAGGGGTGTAGAAATTGCCTTCTTGCACTGAGTCATTCTCTGGGTGAGGGTGACAAGACCAGTTGAATTTGGTTCCTCAGTATGGACCACCGGTCTGGTTGGGTCAGTTGGTCCACTGGAATTCAGGGTCTGGAAGGTATCTCAAAGACCAGCCTTAGGTTTCGCAATGGTGATATTATCTATGAGAGCAATTAAGAAAGCTATGGATGTTATGACAATCAGTTATGTGACTCCCGAGTAGTAAGCAATTATAGGAAAGCAAGCTAGGGAACAATATCTGGTTATATGTTTTTGACTATGCCTATACCTTCGCAGAGCTCAGGCCCCTACCACGGTTTCCACCTGCAGCCCTTCATTAATTTTATAGACGGTGGTTTCAGCCCTAATCCAATATGACTGGGGTCTTTATGAGAAGAGGATCAGAGACACAGACACAAACAAGGAAGGGTGCCATGTGAAGAAGTAGGTAGAGAGGAGAGCCAAGGAATGCCAAAGATTGCCAGCAACCGCGGGAAGCTAGGAGACAGACAAGGGATAGCTTCTCCCTCAGAACCTCCAGTAGGAACCAACCATGCCAACACCTTGATGTTTTTACTTCTAGCCTCCAGAATGATACAAGAATAAGTTTCAGCTGTCTTAAGCTACTCAGTGTATGGCCATTTTTTATGGTAGCCCTAGGAAACTAATACATATACGATGTGAGGAATTTTTCCAAAGGGTATTCGCATAGTACCAGAAAGCACACGGGGAGCAAAGGCTCTCACATAGAAAGTGGGATGCTCTCTAGCTCTCTGGAGTGGTGCAGAAGTGGCTGAGAGGAGCAGCTGCATGGACGGTGGTAGCTCAGCCAGAACATGCAAAAGACCTAGAAAAGACCCTTCTCCATACTCAGAAACTGTACTTAGTGGCTCCAAGAGGGAACCAAGCACGTAGTGGACCAAGATGGAACTCAACCATAAGGTGCCAGGCAAGAAGTTCTCCAATTGTACAGATAAAGGAGATGAGGGTTCAATGATAAAGCTTGAAAACAGGAGATGGAACAATGTTTCTCCAAGAATATGTGAGTTGCTTTTAGGGCCTTAAGTAAAGAAGCCCAAGGAAATGAGGCATTGGGGAGCAATGTAAATTCATAATCAAGATGCAGCACAGCCAGCCACTGGTGCTCTGCAGAAAAAAGGGGATGAAATGTTGCTCAATCGGTTTTCCAAAGAGATATTATCATCTTTATTATTATTACTTCCACCAAGTTGACACTTTATCTACCAAGCTGATATTTCAAGAAAGGCTTTCTTAGTTGAAATGGATTCCTATCTTTTTCTACCAGGTTCCAGAAATAAATGTATACCCCAGAGAATGTGTATTTAGAATTCCAAAGGATTTTTCTATGTAAAATCTACTCTGCCATCTTTTAAAACAAATGAGTTCAGTTGCACAAATACATTCACGCCAGACCATTTTGAAAAGAAATACAATTCCAGCTCCATAGATCATATTCAAGGGTTTTTTTTCCTCCAATATTGGATGTCATTGTAAATCACAGAAAAAGTAGGGGTGAGAAAGCTTGAGCAATCGTTTCACATTTCAGGAAATGTCATTTTTTTTTTCTAATTCCAGTTTAATTGAAATTATTTACCAAAGTAAATATATTTATTTTGCAGGAAAATGTTTTAAAACACAGGTAGAAGGAAACACATACATTTTTATTAATAAGGCCATTGAGCAGTGTCTTTGGTAAGTCTTCTGGGAAAAAAAACAATTAACTCTTAAATTTTCAGAGACTGATGATGTACATATATCTTCTTTCCTACTATTGACCAGAAAAAGTCAGGGAGATAAGGCAGCTGGATTAGGAGCTTCCAGGTCCTTCTCAGTCCTTGCCTTTGGTATATTTGCATTTTAAACTTTACCTCTATTAAAGGGATTTCCTTCAGAAGGAGCTATTTTACGTACCATGGCCTAAAACCTCAGCACCCAGTAAGCAACATTCTCCTCCTCTTCTTGGAAAGGCCAGTTCTGCAAAGGGAGGGATAAATGATATTAGAGAAAAAGAAGCAAAACAGAAAATCTGCATGTAATTAAGGACCCCCAAGTCCAAATGGCTGGTTTTGATTAACACACACCCTTTTCCTAATGCTAATTCATTTGTTCATTTATTGAAATTTAAAATTGCACCCTGTGCCCTCCAGCCTCAGCAAACAAAGACATAATTTAAAATACCAAGACACAAATGTGCTATTTGTTCCTGTGTAAAAGACCCATTATTACAGTGACTTATTTTTTTCTTTTTGTCAGGAAACCAGCTCTTTTCAAGTTAGTTGCCATGTTGTCAATTATTACCATCATTAATAATGATAATGATAATCATTGAGAACTAGCAATGTGCTGAGGGATGAATGGAGCACTGAGCTAGGCATGGTCCCAACCTAGTGACACAATGGTGATTTTGTTTCACCCCAGATTTCACAAAGTGGGGATGGCAGATACAAGGAAAGTCCTTACCAATTATTCTACTTTGTCTTTTTGATTTCAAAGCTCCTTTTTTGCAATTCCTTGTGTATATGGCGGGTGTGAATTCACAGTCAGCCTCTTATGCAAGACCTGGCACGCGGGCACCCCAACCCTTGCAGTCCTTCAGGCTGGCACTAATTGCCACATTCCCCCCAGCTGAGAGGGACTGGATGTAAGTGCCACTGGATGCACTATTAATGGAATCTGTTATCAAGTCACAAGACAAGATGCCAGTCTGGCACTACTCTGCGAACTGGAAATGCATGGGGGAAACACAGACACCCTGTCTGACGATGAATAGCTAAGCTGTGAAAGCAATTGACTGGGCTCCTACTAGAAATTAGCCTGTCAAAAATGGCTGTACTGTATGAGGGAGCACGAGTATGTGTGTGTGTGTGTGTCTGTTTGTCTATCTATCTGGACGCATGTGCTTCCTTCAGCTTCATAGATGCATGTGCAAGTATAATATATAAGGAGAGTAAATAATAACTGAAATTCTTGGGCAGCATCTTGCTTGGATTAATGTGTTCTTATAATATTATGCACATAAATCTAAGTGAAACATTAGGGGCAAGAGTAGAAATTGTATAATAGCTCCTTTCTGAGAAGTAATCTCTTTGGAATAATTTATTCTCACTATTTCCATGGATGCCTAGAATAAATATGTAATTTATTTTTATCATTTTATGAAATTTGACTCAATACAAACTTAAAGGTACACCCCTATCCACCCAATGTCAATACTTTTCATTCCAGGATTTTGAAGCTTAAATATGAGGAATGTGGCTATGGAAGAAAAACAGTAGCCCTTCTTCTTTTTCTTCTGCCCGCTCCTTGGCTCAGGCATCTATAGAATAGACATCAGGGAAGAAAGCAAGCAGTGCTAGTGGAGGGAAGCACTGGTGAGGTGAACCCTGGTTGATGGTGCTTCTATTCCATGGCTTCATTTGCTACTTGGCCATTTCCTGGCCACCTACAGAATACTATTAATCACTAATCACAGAGGATCAGAAACTCCCACCACCACCACAGGAACCCCTAAAACATAAGTGTTTCTGAAAGCCACAGGTCGAGATTATTTAATAAGAAGGAAGGTGAGTACTCATATTCTTAGCCTTAATTTCTACACAGCCAATTTCTACCAGTCCATTCAGTTCTCAGAACCTCCCTTTTCATAGGCAGTGGAGAGAGACACAGAAACACTACACATACACACAAACATTATATGTGGATACAGAACACATGCCTACATGCTAAAGATCAACTTCTGCCCTTGGAGAGACATACATTATTCTGAGAGCTAAATATCACCTTTGCTTTTGTATAATTATTTCAGTGGGAGTTATCTATGTGTATCAAAGGGTGAAATTTGGTCTAGGCTAATTAAGTTTGTTTTCCTTTTATCATTTAGACATGTAGAGCAGTATCTACAAAATGTGTTTATCATGCTTTAAGAAAGAATTTTTCTTATATACACATACGTGTTAAAAGTGCCGTGGGTACGTAAAGCAAGGGCTTAGTTGTCAATAGCTCTCAATTTTTTCCTCTCTGGGAGTTACGGACCTGCATCAGATTATTTCTGACACAGATGTTTTCCTTCAATTTTTAGAAGAGAGAAAGGGTGGAAGGAGTGTTGAGCTTTTTTTATTCAAATGACCTGAGATTTGTGCCTTTAAACTTCCAATTACAGGGCACATATTTGCTATGAACCTTCTGTAAACCTATCAGTTAAAAGCCTGCACAGTTTTATGGCATGTCACTTCAACCACTGATTAGCAAATTGCAGGCCAAGTTAAAACACTTCAGCGACGCTGCTGCTTGTCTCGTTCCAGAGGACTAGATCATTACAGTTTAGTAATTTAGATAAATCCTTGTGGTCTATCCTTCTTCCTTCTGTAGAGATCTGTAGCACAGGGAACGCGCTCAGGGCCAAATTATACACTACATTTTCCTTATAAGAAAATGTCAACAATTTTTGATAGAATTTATGGGAGGGATTTTTGCACTCACTATCTGAAATTACCTTGTTCCTTTACTCACTCATGGGTTATCTCCCCTCTAAAATGTAAGCTCCATGAGCTCACAGACCTCATCTGTCTGGAGCACTGCTGTATCTCCAGATTATGGCTTGGAGCGCAACAAATATTTGTTGAGTGATAAATTCATTCATTCATCCATTCCTCAGACATGACACATAACAAAAATAAGTCCCTACCTTTCAGAGGTTCCCAGTTCTTTAGAGGAGACACAAACACTAAACTACTACAGTGCAAATGCTATGAGCTGAGGGGAGGGAAACAAACACTACATATTACCTCTAAAACTATAAGCTAGATATTGTCTTTATATAGCATATATATGATATGCCATCAACACAGACATATTCACTATATTACCTCCTCCCCCACTGATTAGTTATTTGTTCAACAAATATTCACTGAGCACTTGGGCAATGCTACCATCCCTATAATTGGGAACCATGCAAGAACATGGAGCTGGCAGTCCCAGTGCAGAGGCAGCTTAGAGTCAAAGGCAAGCTGGGGTAAAGTCGGGGCTGCTGAGTAGCTTAGGAGGTCTGTACAGTTAATCTAGTCATTGGTCGGGGTAGGCAGCTAGTATTGGGATATCTAAAGTCAGGAGGGCAACATTCAATGTGTTCTATAAGTTCTCAAATTTTTGCAACAAATGGAAGGGCCATGGTGTCTAAAGCTATTTGGGGATGCCCATGAAGTCTGGAAGGCTGATTAGGAGATAATTCATCCTTTGTTGTTTTTCAATTCAGGGCTTTCTTTTTCAGGGTCAGAATCAGAAGTTGGCCCAGAGCACTGACATCAGAATGTCTTCAAACGTTCTCACTCCCTGACTTAAGGATCTATGGGACCAGGGACACAGAACTAGAGAGAGGCCTTAGATAATGAGCCACTTGTTGTCAGGACAAGTAATCTCTATTTATTTATTGTGTGCAAATTTGCTTTAGCACATGCTGTGGTCTGAATGTTTGTGTCCTCCCAAGATTCATGTGTTGAAACCTGACCCCCAAGTTGATGGTAATAAGATGTGAGGTCTTTGGGAGGTGATTAGGTCATGAGGGCTCTGCCCCCATGAATGGGATTAGTGCCCTACAAAAGAGGCCTGTGGGAACTTGCTCATCCCTCCTGCCATGTGAGGATACACAGAAGGGACTATCTATGAGGAATGGTTGATTACCAGACACTGAATCTGCTGGTGCCTTGTTCTTGGACTACCCAGCCTCCAGAATGGTGAGCAGTAAATCTTTGTGTATAAATTGCCCAGTCTAAGGTATTTTGTTATAGCAGCCCCAACAGACTAAGACACCTCAAAAATTATCTTGCAATTTTATTTGGACTCTGAGTGACTCAATGCATAGTTGAAATAATTGCCTTGTTGTTTAGTAGCTAATAACAATAATAATAGCTAATATTTACTGAGTGTTGATTATGTGTCAAGGCTCCATTCTAGACATTTTCCATTGACTTAACATATTTAATATTTACAACCACCCTATGATGTGGCTGCAGTTACTATCCCATCTGTCAGATGAAGAAATAGGCCCAGAGAGGTTGAGTCATTTGCCCCCAAGTCACATGACTCATAAATGGTAGGGTGAGACAGAACCCAGACAGCCTGACTCCAGAGCCCGTGAACTGGATCTCTGATAGTTGCTATTTGTTGAATGCCAGCTATGTGCCAGGTGGCTTTACATTTAATTTATTTCTGTAAGTCTGTGTCTTATAGCAACACGGTAAGGTAGGTATTATTTTTCACATTTTTGCAGACAAGGACACTTATGGATAGTCCAGTAAGTCCTGAGATCAGGGTGTGAATCCTGTCTGTCTGTCTGTCTCAAAGGCCTCTGCTTCATCGACTGTCCAGAGCATCCTCTACGATCTTCCTTCCACTATCTTACCTGATTCTTGCTTTATTTTGTTTTTCTTGGTCAAAAAAAAAAAGCAAAAATGAAATAAAAAGAAAAAGAGCCAGCAACAACAAGTGCTGACTGAGCATTCATCAGAAGGTTCTATGTTCCTTCCTGAGAATTATAATCGTTCACATTCATATGCCACTACATATCTTTCCAATAGTGTTCATTCACATGCTCTTATTTTTCATCACAACTCTGAGCTATAAAAGGTGGACATTATGGCCCCTCATTTCTGAAATGAGTAAACCTTACAACAGAGAAGGTGAATAACATGCCCCTTGGGCTTGCACCTGGTCCTGCTCTACTTTCATTTACTTGCCTTTGTTTCTACTTTGTGTAAACATCCTGAAGAAAAGTTTGATAGGTGGGAGAATCAGATCAACAAAAGAAACTCTGGCATTCATCTCAGAGACATCATTTGGCTTTCTACAATAGCTTCTTTACCTGTAAGAAAGGTAATCTGAAAAGAGAACGGAGGATTCCAGTTAAATACAGAGGACTGCACACATGTATTTACCACTACTTCTTGAAATCATATAAAAGAGACAGAAAATGGAGCATGAACTCATAATAATAAAGATTTTGAGAGAGAAGATCAGTCTAGGAGCCTCATATATCCAAATAATAGGAGCTCCAAAAAGAGAACAGGCAGGAAGGAGTTCCCTGGAATGCCCAGCTCAATATATTTAAAAAGACCCACATGAAGAGATATTGTTATGAAATTTCAGAGCACCAGGAATAAAGAGAAAATCCTAAAACATCCAAAGAGAGAAAGAGAGAAAAAAAAAAGACACCCAGGTGACATAAAAGGACTGGGAAGCAGGATCACATAGCAGTTGGAACAAAGGCTTAAAAAGTCTAGGAAAAAACATATATTTGTAAAGTCGAAGGGAAATTATTTCCAATCTAGAATTCTAAACCCACCTAAACTGTCAATCAAGTATGAGTCTAGAATAAAGATGTTTTCAGATATATACTTCAAAAATTACCACCAAAGAGCCCTTTCTCGGGAAGATACTGGAGAATGCGCTTTAACCAAAACAAGAGAATAGTCCAGGAAAGAAGACATAAGATGAGAACTAGGAAGTAGAAGACTCAACACGTGCAAGGAGGGAAGGGAAGGCCCAGGGTGGTGGTGATAGGACTGCTCAGAAAGAAGTTGTGCTTCAGAACCAGGGAGCAATCATCCCAGATTGAACTATAGGAAAAAGCATGCCTCTAAAACAAAGATAACGCACTCTGGGAGGCCTAGGCGGGCGGATCGCTCAAGCTCAGAAGTTCAAAACCAGCCTGAGCAAGAGTGAGACCCCGTCTCTACTAAAAATAGAAAGAAATTAATTGGCCAACTAAAAATATATATATAGAAAAAAAAATTAGCCAGGCATGGTGGCACATGCCTGTAGTCCCAGCTACTAGGGAGGCTGAGGCAGGAGGATTGCTTGAGCCCAGGAGATTGAGGTAGCTGTGAGCTAGGCTGACAACACAGCACTCGCTCTAGCCTGGGCAACAGAGTGAGACCCTATCTCAATCGCTTCTCTGCCTTTTGGCTAAGATCAAGTGCAGAGTGAGACCCTATCTCAAAAAAAAAAAATTAAAAAATAAAACAAAGATAACATTGATAGACAAAAATATGTTTGACTATACTGAGAAGCAATTTACACTTGAATGAAAAGCTCAGGGATAAATTAGAGACATATATAGCTAAGCAAATAAAGTAATAATTCAGTGAAGTTTTTTTAAAAAGTTTAAAGGGCATGTAATTATAATATACTATATGATTCAGCTTTTAATAATGTTAACATGGTCATAACAATATAAGCATTGAGGAAACACAATTATCACATTATTATATTGCAAGACTGGGTAGAGGGAAGTGGAAGTGGTTTCGGCATAAGTATACAAGGGAGGCAAAAATCCTCATATTATCCTATTTAAAACAAGGAAACAACGAATTAGCAGCACAATATTGCTGTTGTCTCAATATGAAAATAAATCCTGGGAGTAACAGTTAAAAGAGTTGAAAATAGTTGTCTCTAGGGAGTGGAAATCAGAGAAGATGGAGTTCTTCATAGAACCATACCTAGCATTCTTCCCTTTGACCTTGGTAATAAAATCCCAATTTTACTGAGAACAGGAGTATGCCCAGATTAAAGGCCCGGCTTCTCAGTCGCTTTTGCAGCTAGATGTGGCAATGTGACTTCATTCTGGCCAGTGAGACGTAAGCAGAAGTTATAGGATAGATACATTTCTTTGTCCTTCCCGTTTTTTTCTTCCTGCTTCCTGGAATGCAAACATGAGTGGCTGGAGCTTACTGTGACTAAGGACAGATAAACAGGAAGGTAGAAGGAGGCTTTTATCTCATCACCCTAAAAATGGGAGAGTGAGACGTGAGGAATGAGATGGTCATAATAAGTCTGCTTCTGATCCAGAAAACTCATGTTTGCTCTCAGGAAAAAATAAATAACTGTATATACCAAAAAATTTTAAATCATACTATACAGCTGCCTCCCGTCCTGGGTAACTCCATCACTATCATGGTCTTCAGCACCACTTATCTCCTGATGACCCCCAAATTTATATTTGCTGTCCAGACTTCTTGATTTTCAGGCCGGTATTTTCCACTATCCCTGCATATATCCACTTAAATGTCTCACTGACACTTCAAACTCAATGCGCCCAAAATTACACTAGTATCCTCTCTCACACTCCTGCTTATATTTTTACAGAGGCATTGTCTCCACTCGGTCACCCATGCTAGAAACCCTGGGATCACCAAACACATGTGACAGTACAGATGAATAATCAGATGTAATTTCAATGTTTGTAGCTGGAAGGACTGAAAGAGTGGGATTGTCATGAACAGAAGAAAAGTCAGCCCAGGGCAGGAACATCACATTCGGGAGGGAAGATGCTGAGATTGTGTATGTGTCAATTTCCAGGTGCTGGCAGGGCATCCAGGTGGAGATTTCTAGCAGTCAGTTGGAAATGCCACTGTACATGACAGATCACTGGTCTTGGTTACAGAAATGAAAGCTCAAGAGCTTTTCTGAAAAGTTTAAACTGTGGTTTGACAGGAATCACACTGTTTCCAAGAGTGAAAACACTTAGAAGCACTCGGCTGTGGAGGACAGACCATAGGGAGGAAGAGAAAGAGGCGCACTGAGAAGGAGGAGGAGCGGCATTTGGAGACTGTTTTCCTGGCCTGTTAAGGGACAGAAGCACAAGGCACCGCTAGAGGGTTCTTGGATAGATGAATTCTTCCTTCTTCATTGCCTGACAAAATCTCTTCCTTCTGTTTTCTGTTCCTTCTTTTGCTCCTTATTTTTTCTTTTCTCTTCCATGGAGGAAGGCAGTGTGAAGGACAAGGGCCTGGCTGTAGGCTTTTCACTCCATTACATTAGGAAGGCAGACAGCAAGGAGCAGGCTAGCAGGAAAGATCTTCAGGCCCTGTCTGCCGTTTTATGATTTGTGCACTAATGCCATGGAGTCGACAGCCTGCCTGGGAGGGGCTGAAGGGCTGTGTGTTCTGCATGTCTGGAATTTATTCCTTTGGCTCTGTTAAGATGTGACACTGCATAATGGCCCTGAAGAAGTCATTCTGATTCTGTGTCTATCTTGGCAAAAGTTCCAGAAAGACACATGGACATAATCTTCTGGACATTTGTGGAAGAGCCTTCCCTTGGGGACTGTCCTTGCAGCCTTGCTCTCACTCCCAGGCCCGTGGCTCTCACCTTCGCTTCATCCTGTTTTTACTTAGCAGATAAAGGGCTAAATGGTTTTCAACCGAATGAACTAAAAATATTAATGTAAGAGGAAGTCATCATTATGACACATATCAATTTCTCACCTCTCAGGCAATGCACAGAAACAGGTCTCTGGATATTAACCCAGCCAGGATTAGAGAAAAAGACATTTGGATAGCTTTAGATACACGCTGTGAAAACACAAGTTTTCACCCTGCTAGGATCCAGCATCTTCATCTATAAATTGACAGACAGGTGACATTTAAAAAAAAAAAAAAACTTCCTAGGAACAATGACTCGCTTATGTATTATCCTGTAACAAGCTGCTCTGCATCTGTGACCCTAAATTTCAGATATATTTGAGGAATTATTCATTTCTAGTTGGAACAGATTTCAATCTATACACATTTTTATTTTAGCAAACTTGAGATAACACAATAAATCCAGCTAAGTTTCTGTGTATGAGGTGGGAAGTAATCATTTGTTAAATTTCAGCTTCATCTAAGGCCTTTATATTACCCTGATCCTTGTTTCTTTCCTTGTAGAGTCTAATAGGGTGATAGAAAAAAATCACAAAATACCAAAGCCACGATCCTATTCCATGGAAATTCACTGTGCCGTGCCCCTAATGTCGCCCTGGAAAACTAGCTCCCTGAAGAATACCAGTCAAGAGGTTTGCCCGGGGCCAATCTTTCCTCATTTGCCAATGTTTTGTAAATCCTCTTTGAGAAAATCCCTGAGAGTTGTACTTTTGGGAAAAGGAGAAAGAGACCGAAACTGTGCAGATGGAGGTTCCCTGGGGTATGAGGTCTTCTTTGCCTAGACCTCAAGTACTTTTCCCCTAAGGAAGCACTCAGAATCATCTTGCAGTTGGAATCCTAAAAAATTGCTTTGGCTGATGATCAGCTTTAGAGGGACAGGTTGTTTTGTTTTTTTGTTTTTTTTTAATCTCAGTGATCATGACACTATCAAGGTCTAAGTAAATTACTGTTTTATAAACCTTGGCTGAGAAAGATGAGTAATCAAGCACTTTTCTGCATTTTTACACATGTATGGTTATGGATTAAGTCTGGCTTACAGAGTCTGGTTATAGACTCAGAGAATTACAGGACTGGAAAATGCTCAAGAGGTCATCTGTTCTGGCCTCCAGAGCCTCAATGCTAGTGGGCAGTAAACTGCAGGTCAACAGGAAGACTAGCAAGCTATTAGCATGTTGGATGATATTTAGGGCATGTACAAAATCCCCCTGCACATGTCTTAGGTAGGATGAAAGGATATGTGTTCAGCACATCAACAGCTTTCTTCACATGGCTGGAATCAAGATTGCTGACAGATCCCTAGTTTTACCCAACTGGGACAATTTTTTTTCTTAGTTCTGGTTCAAATATTCAAATAAACCAAAAAAGAACTCTGATTGGTCTTACCTGGGTTAGATAGTCCCTTCCCCCAGAACCCAACAAACCATGACTGGGTGGTGGATGGTAGCACAGTTGGGCACACGACCTGTGAAGTTGCACAGGAACCTGTGCTTAGCAGGGTCTCATGTTAGGCTTAATGTGCTGTAGCCATCTAGAAATTCTTAATAATTTTTGAACATGTGATCTTGCATTTTAAATTTGCATTGAACTCCAAAAATTAAGTAGCCAGCCCTGGCATGGAGTATTAGCTCAATCTGGCAATCCTTAATATGGCCATGTGGATGGGGGTGGGTGGGGATGGGAAGCTAGTTCCCAGGGGCAGTGGGTAAATGGTGGCTAGTACAGCCAGCATGGTTCTAAGTACTGAAAGGACACCAAAACACGAAAGGTATGATTCTTATCCTCAAAAAATCTCACAGTATAGGAGGACAAATTTTCTTTATGAAAGGTTGTTTCTTCAATTCCCACATGTCCAAATGAATATATTCATCTTGAGTGTGAGTGGGAACCTCCAACTGTTGTAGGAAAGTAATAAATAGGAAAAAAATATATAGGGAGAATGTCCATCTTTGCTTTAAACATCACAAAGACTAGTTTTATAAAGTGTAAGCTAGTCTATGATTACAGATAGAACTAAGTGTCTCTGGTACAACAAGAGTGACACCATTCTAGTACCAGGACTTACTCTTATGAACTGTTACAAATATTCTTTTTACCAAGGTCCATAAAGAATAGGACAATGTAGGCCTTGGAACAGTGTCTGTAGCCTTGTAAGGATTCAATGAATAGATAGAATATAAATAGGAGAAGGAAGTTGAGTAAAAAAGAAACAGAAGAAATGGTAGGGAAGGAAGGGGAAAAGTGGACCATGTTAAGTTTGTCAAGGTACAGGCAGGTTGTCCAGGAAGATAGTGGGTAGAAACTATAAAATAAAGGGTAAGCCATATTTAGAGTAATAAACTTTATGAAATGTTAATTGGGTTTACTCTCAGAACTCCCCTTTTCATTGTTATGTTTAATACCAAACACTAAAAAATTAATCAGGAAATTCCATCTGGCCAAGAATTTCAATTTATGAAATTTCTTTTGCTTCAGAAGATTAAAAGCAATCCTCAGAGTGAGTTGAGTATTTCAAGACAGCCCCAAACAGCCCCGAACAAAGACTCTAGAGTATCATTTTCTTTTATATTGAAACATCTTTGAGTCACTTGCGATCTATAAATAAATTTGCATTTTATAGAAATCCCTCTACAAGAGTAGTACCATGCTGGAAGTCAACACACAAGACTATTTTTAAAAGTGTTTAGATTAAAAAAAAATTAATTATAGGCCCTAAATAACACAGGAGTTATAACTTGGCTTACTACAAGTTTTATGTTGCTTAACAACTCTTTAAAACAATTCTTCTACATCCATGCTTTATTTTAAGCACAATTTAAGTACAAGTACAATCTTCAATATTAATTGAAGATTTTGTTGATTATGGCTGCCCTGTTCTATAATGGGGAAAATGAAATCAGTAATATTCTGAAATCAGTAATCAATGTTGTTTATCTTAAAATACACACATATATATATATATATATATATATATATTCATTGTTCCTATTTTTAGATTTCTTGGGTTTCCCAAGCTGTAATTTAAGAAGTTATCTCACACCAGAAGGAATCTTGGAAACAAAAGCCTCCCCTTAAAAGCATATAAAAGAGAAAAGTAAGAGAAATTTGGGGGCAATGTTTTCTTGACAGAAAGATATGAGCCATGGTAAGTCTATAAAACAGTAACATTATGAATAATGAAAACTTTGGACCAAGATATATTTGTCCAGTTGAATTTGTTAGTTGATTTCATATCAAGGGATAGCAGAGAAGATTTCTTGACATAGATCAGACTTCTGTGAAACCACATGCTTGAGAAGCATTATGGTCTTCACCTTATTTAGAAAGGCACAGATAGTATGATATAGAAGTTGTAGCATTTGAAAACTTTAGGTCTCAGAAAGTAAATGTTAACTGCTTTCAAGAGTATATGGTTTAGAAGTACAGGAAGCGAGGAAGTGATTCAAAGAAGAAATTTATTTCTACCTCCATCTTAACTGACAACGTTTAAATGCCTAATTCTATTGGGTTTTTGCTCTAGACAAAAAAAAAAAATCTTTGGGTGGTTTTCTCCTAAGAATTCTTTTGGAGAGGAGCAGACACTAGCTATAGTAACCAGAGACAGAACAAGACCTCAGATACATGACTCTTAAAATAGAAACTAATTGCTTTTCCATAATTTGGCCTGTCTTGCCACGTTATATTTCAGACAGAGTGAAAATTACCACTTCCAAGCTTGCTGTTTCTTGACAATTGAAAATGAATAACAGCATTTTTTTGAAAGAAGAAAGAGTAAACATAACATTTGATTCAATGGTGCCATAGAAATCCAACCCAAAACACATACTCAATTTTATTTTTCAACTTCATGGATGACTTCTATTAACTTATACAATGAGAAACATAGTTGCTTTGATCCACTGCACAATGGAACCAACATAAAAGGGTATTATCTCTTTGAAATAAGTGATACCTTAGATCTCTGTTAGGTGAAGAGAACACGAGGGCATAGGGATAAGCCTGTTAGAAGTTTCTAGAAAGAGATAATAAACAATGTAGGTCAATAGCAAAATACTCTTTGTCTTCCTTGGGGAAGTGAGCTACTGTTCTAGTAAAGAGGATTGCTATAAGAGGGATGGTTACGTAGCAGTTAATGTCCTCTGGTCATAGATTCCAAGAGGCCTCAGGCACCTAAAGGCCTCAGACATTAAACTAATGGCTGGCCTAGAGAAATAAGCAAGGCAAATATTTTCTTTCCTAAACTGAAGATTCTTCATTTTGACATTTACTAAAGACACTAAACTCTGAGAGATTGTGAAATGTCAAACTGACCCTCATAAACTATGAGAACATTTCATGAGATTGTGTGAGTTTCAATGTGGTAAGTAGAAGATAATGTATTTATTTAATAAATCTATATAAAATGTTAAAAATCATGGGCCCTGAATCACTGCAAAATGTTTCCCAAAGATACCATAGCAATCTATATACTATGGCAGCCGGAATAAAGATAAGAGCTTTAGCGAATGAACACAGAGTATTAGGCTAGATGGGCTCTCATTTGCTAGAGTGGCATTTTATATATTCCTACTTTCTTTTGCCTTTTGGAAAACATGGTATCCAGTCCCATTCTGAACACCATTTATTTTCATTTTTACTATATGTAAGAGGGTGAAAAATGCCTCTTAGTGGCTAAGCTAGTCTAAGTGTGGAATCCACATCAACTTGAAATCACTGTTGGGCCAAGTCATCAAATCTTATTGTTGAATTAGAATCTAAAGTCAGACTCCAAGAAGACATGAATAATGTCTGCGACACTCTTTCCCTCTCTAATTAGTATTCATGAATCCCTGGGAATTTTTTCCTGGTGCTCTGTCTCTGTCTCTTTCTCTCTGTCTTTTTCACTTTTATCTCAGTGGTTGTTTCATTTGATTGCTGCTTGATTTTAATTCGATCAGGCACCTCTTCATGGAGCACTAAATTTCCTCTTCAATGGCTATACATTAAACTGTGGTGAGCCCTGAAGGCTTTGCCACCAACAAGATTTCAGCCTTTATTGCTTTGTACAGCCCATTCATTCTTGGTTCAAGGACAACCTAGATACAAAGATACCAATTCAGATACGCACAGATAATGACTCCGATTACCTGGCAGGATGTGTAAGATAATCCTTTCTGTTCTCCTCCGTACCACCCTAGTGGACTCTGATACATCTTCCCTCTAATTACCAAGTACGAGTTCATTCACTGAGAGAAAGTTCTCATCAAAGTCCATGTGTCTTGGTGGTGTAGCTCTTTAACACCATACTTTTCTCCTCAACATCTTCGGGCTTAAAATCAGGAGAACCATCTGACATATAAAAACATAATCTGTTTTGCAACCTAAAAGCTCCTGATTATTATTGGTGCATTATCCTGAATCAAGATACTGCTTAGAAGTGTGTGTGTGTGTGTGTGAGCTCTGTAACTTGGAAGGCTAAATACCCAATTCCAAAACACAAAAGCAAGAACTTCTTAGTGCATAGCAGGGATCTGACCACATGGAAAAGAGAGTTTACAGGAACACAGAGTTTAACATGTTTTACCATCCATTACTTACAATTCAGGAGTATCTTCTTTCAGGCAAGTGGTGAATTGAAGAGATGTGTGGAGGTGGAGCTTCTTTCTTATACATAATTCCTATTGGCTTCCAGGGATTAGCCAGATTTCTAGAACAGAAAATGCCTGGGGAAACTGCAAACCATACCCTGAGACCAGATAAAAGAAGGAAGACTGTGGAGAGATTACAGTTTATGGGCCAGGCCTAATAGCAGCAATGTGCTGGCTTCATTGTCCCCACATGGCACTTCATCTCTACAAAGACATTGGACAGGGTGCTCTATTTCCTTGCATTGGAAAGCAAAAAAAGAGTTATAGATTTGTTTGGCTCAAAGCAATCTTCTAGAGAAAGCAATTGTTCCCTCCACATCAGTATTTTATCAGAATCAAGACTTTAATGGTAAAATAAAAGGAAATGAATCCTGTTCTCCCAATTGCTCAGCATACATGTATTCCCAGTCTTTATTTTCTCCCTAATGATACCTAACTGAATCTTAAAATGTGGTTTTTCTAAGAAGGAACTTGTGTTTTCAGAATGCTTTTTCAAAAATGGGACCCCCTCTAGTTCCTACATGAAAATGATGCTGTCAATTGTTGTCATATGTACATCACCTTAAGTGGGTTTTTTGTTGTTGTTTTGTTTTTTTAGAAAATTTATACTGACCTAACCACCTTTCCTCTGTACCCACATGGCATAAAATTTCAAAATAGCAGGCTGAGTTCTATAGCCACAGAACAGATAGAAACCCACAGCCAACAAAGAGGTCGAACTCATAACTGTGCTAAGAAATACTAAGATAACCATCCACATCCAGTTCTGTTAGACTACAGGGGCTATTTTACTAGCCTGCTTATTGTTTTTAAAGTATTGCCTTTGTTTCCACAGGACAAAAAGTTAATTAAAGAATAGGTTAGTTGACACAATTTTAAGATTCAAAAATGTATACAGGTAGATTTTGAGATATATTGCCATGATAGTGGAAACTACATCCCTTTAATTTTACCTGAAATTTTAATGTTTCTATTAGAATTGTTTACTTCGTTTTAAAAAATGGAAACTTAGAACCACTTGTATTATTCCTCACTTTGTGCCCATGTTATAAATCCTAGAACACCATGTTTTCATATTATTTTCCCCATCACAAACTAGTGAAAGGTAATGATTACAATTAAACACAACTTAGATTTGAGGGAACAAAATTTTTTTGTGTTCAGAAATCATTCTGTTTTTATGGACATGTTACCACCCAACCAAGTTTATTGCCTGCTATTCAGGAGGAAGCCAACACGCTGAGACAGCAGGGGTTACAGCAGAGAAAGAGTTCAATATCACAGGCGTCATGCAAGGAGATTGGGGGAATTTCTCAAATCCATCTCCTCAAAAATTTCGAGGCCAAGGTGTTAAAAGGTAGCTTGGTGGGCAAAGGGCTAGGGAATTGGGTCTGCTGATTGGCTGTGGATGAACTCATAGGGTCAGGAAGCAGGGTCAGGAAGCAGAAATTGTCTTCTTGTGTTGAGTCAGTTCCGAGGTCAGAAGACCAGTTAAGTTGGTTCCTCGGTAATGGCCACTGGTCTCGTTGGGTCAGTTGATCCACCAGAATGCAGAGTCTGGAAGATATCTCAAAGACCAGTCTTACGTTTCACACGGGTGATGATATCTATGGCAGCAATGAAGAAAGCTAAGAATCTTTATGACCATCAGTTATGTGACTCCTGAGTAGTAAGCAATTATAGGAAAGTAAGCTAGGGAATAATGGCTGGTTTTATATATATATTTATTATTATTATTTTTTAACTATACCTATATCTTTGCAGAGTTCAGGCCCCTACCACAGTTTCCACCTTATGGCCCTCTATTAACGTTATAAAGAGTAGTTTCAGATACCTGGGAATTTTGAGTCAAATATAGAGATGAGTCAGTTCATTCCAACTCTGACATTCAAAGGCCCACTGAAGAATACTAAAGAAAACCAAGTGTTATTTTGCACATACCTTCTAACAATTGCCATTTATAAGTAAAAACTCAAAATTCTGCTCTTGCTTACTTATCTTTTAAAACACTTGTTCTAAATCTATTTGTACTGTGCCAATTACGTGGATAAAATAATAGCTGAGAGACTCTCCCTAAGAAAATGTTGTTTTTGCTAGAAACTGTCCTTCTACCTCTGAGCTTCTTGAAAATGAAAATCTCTGTGTCTTCTAGATGACAGCCACCTTGTCGGTAGAACCAAAATAGCTCTCTCAGCTAGAGAGCTGTCTGTCAGTAAGAGTTCTGACAGATATCATCTTTGCCGTGCAGGAAGAAGGCAAGAAATGGTCCCACAGAGGGAGGTTTGCTGGGAGCACCTGACTAGCTAAGGAACAAGGCAGGAGGAGTGCTTGGAAAATAGTGCCCTCCTAGACAACAGACCAAGCACAAGGAAACCAACAGGAATTTCTGGAAATGACAATAGTCTTGGGGGAGAGGGCAGCCAGAGAGATGGTTGACAAGTCCCTATTTCCACCATTAGCTCTTGTGGGATTTTGAAAGGGCAATGATTCAATGTAAGATGCACCAGACTGTAAAGTTTCCATTTGTGGCAGGAAGCAAATATACTTACATGTGTAGGATTTTTATCTCCCTCTAGTGGTGGGGTGAGGGCCTTTGATGTGATAGCCTCTCACTGCATAATATTTCATAAACAAAGATAAGTTTCCATTATAGTGCATTTTGCCCATAAAATTAGGATTTCCATTAGGTGTGCTGCTTTCCCTTATCCAACCCTCCACGTGAGAGAGTGAATTGCCTAAGTATTGCATGTCTTACCACTAATAAGTGGTAAGAGAGCAAGAATCTCCCCCTTTTTGGCTAGAGATACAAGATTCCCTTTTCCTCCATAGTCCTAACAAAGGTGTGCTCAGAGGCAATTCTTCTGCCCTCTAGTCCGGGCCAGTAAAACCTGAGGAGCTAAATGAGAAAAATAAAGCAAACTTATCGAGAGTGAAGGTGGAAAATATGGAAACTCAGAGGAGAAACACTAGTAAAGGATCTAAAGAGTGATCTGAGAGTGAAGTGATATAAAGGGCAATGATTAGAGATAGATTTTGGAACAAGTCTCCACCTCTACTTTCCATCACCGCCATTTCTGTCATTTTCATTCTTGGTTGTGTGAAAATACTTCTGGTGTAGCAATTTGGATCAGCAATAGTGGATGAAAAAGTGGAGAAGAATAGTGGATGAAAAAGTAGAGAAGATAGACAAAGTAAATGATGACAATTTTAAAGACAGAGTAACTAAAATTTCTTCCACATGAAGGGATTAAATTGCATAACACCATAATTGTACAAGAGTATTAATGGAAACAGAGCAAAGGTTACAGCCATCTAATCAATAGGTTATTGATCAATAACTGAAAACATATCAGTGTGAAGTATGCAGAGTATGTAGCTTTTCCCCTGCTCTATACTCAGAGTCAGGCATCAATGATGACTACATGACTTCTCCTCTTGCATGTCTCCAAAGCAACCAAACTCATAAACTTTCCCTGAAAACCTGTTCCTTTTCTGGTTTTCTTATCCCAGCAATTAACTTCATCAGCCATCCAGTTGTGCAAGCCAGAAATCTAGGAGTTATTAGACACACACACACCCTAGTCTCCCACCATCATATCCAATCAATCACTGGGTCCTTCAATCTTACCTCCTAAATCTATCTCAAATAGATCAATTTCTCTTTGCCTCCACCACCACCTTAATTCATCATCTCTCTCCTAATAGATTACTACTCCAAAGAGCATCCACTCCATCCCTTTGTCAAATGCATTCTCCACATTGGACTGCTTCATTCAATAAATATATTCGCAAGACCTTCTTTGTACTCTGGAAATACTGTAGTGAATAAGACAGACAAGGAGCTTGTGGAGACAGAAGATAAGTCTCATAATAGTCATGAGCATTATGTGGAGAATTAAGACAGGGTGACAAAATAGAGAATGGCTGAATGGTTACTCTAGACTGCATGTTCAAATACAAGAAATCAGTAGGAGTTTTAACAAAGGTTATGAGTTTTGACGCTGAAAATGAAAGAAGTCCGCTGGGATGATGGTATCTGCTATCAAGGCCTCCTAGCATATAACAAGAGTGTTTCAGATACTGGCCGAGAATAAATGAAAATGCATATGAATATTCAATCTAGATCTGTTTTTTTCCCAGGCATCTCTGCTTAAACACAGTACTTATTATCTACATGGAAGTATCTTGTTCTTGTTAACTTCTTTTCTGTATGTCTCGTTTCTCTAGAATGTAAACTCCATGAACATAAGGGGCGATAACTATGTTGGTCTCTGCAGTATCTCCAGGGCCTAAAAACTGTGCCTGGCATACCGCAGGCACACAGCTAAGTATCTGTTGCATTTATGCACATATTGCTGTGTGAAGTGGGAGAGTAGACAGAGAAAATAACTGAGTGGGTTTGGGGGTTCAGGAAGTCTTCGCGAAGATGTCAAGGTCATTTACTTCTGCTCGAAAGGTTAACTGGGCTATAAAACTCAGGCCAGGCTTCTCACCTTCGGATCTCTGTCACAGCCACGAACCTTTCCTACTCCCCACTAGGAGGAGTTACACCTCCCGACCCAGAAACCCTCCCACCTTCTCCTCTACTCCTCCTTCCCTCCCCTCCCCGCGAGGGTTCCGGCAGCCTTTGAGTCGCATTGCTCTCCGGGAATAGTAGTCTTCCGGTCGGAGCCCATAGAGTTTTTATACATTTCCAGAACTACGCTTCCCAGAGAGCTTCGCGGCAGAGGGTGGCTGAGTCACCTGACCATGATTCTGGCGGTGCAATGGCGGCGCCCGTGCTACGCTGGGGCTGTCCTGGAACATGTTCGGCTTTAGCCTGGGTTTACGGCGTTTCTCGCCATCGAAGAGGGGCTCCGACTGGGTCCACATCTAACTGGATTAGGAGACAGAGTTCATTGGCTCAACAGCCCCTCCACACGGCCCGGAAGCCGAGGAAAGGGTATACTGTTTCACACCATTTTTGCCTACTCAAGTGTGAAGTGGAACTGCGGGACTGGGGAGATGATGGCCATTACAGCCCAGCTTTAGCCGTGGTACGGGAGGGTGTTGGGTTATAACCCGGAGTCCCAAAACCTAAATGAAAACACAAAACAGGCCCTCTGTTAGCCCCGCCAGCATATATAAACTACTGTCTTAAAATAGACATATTGGGGAAATTAGCGAGTGTAAAATAGCAAGCGTTTTCTCAAATCGATGGCTGCATAGACAGAAGAGTGGATTCAGTCACCTTACTAATAGCATCAGCAGTAGGGGCGGCGACCCTAGGAGCAGGACTATATTTAGCTGACATTTATTTAGCTCTACTATGGGCCGGCATTGTTCTAAAGATAAAAAGGGAGACTTTACCTACAAGCTCTGGGTAGTGGTGGTTTAATGTCATTAGTTAGGAAACACCAGCTATCTGTGGAGGCGTTTGATGTTGAACATGTGTGTCGACTTAGGAGGATGCAACCGATAGAAGAAATATCCCCTCTGGTTATATAGTTTTATTTTTCTAGCTATCCCCTGAACAGCTGTTTATACTTCACTATATAAGATTTAAATTGTTTTTTTTTAATACGGAAACATAAGGCACGTTTCTAGTTTTTGTTTTTAATTCTTTGAGATTGATTGGCATTATTTTTGCTTTTCAGTTGGGGGAACAGAGGGAAAATTTCCAGAAGCATTCAGTTTGTATTTTTTTCATAAATTAGATCATCACCCTGTGAATGGAAAGTACATTTTTCTCTCATGTAATGGAACTGCAAAAACACTGAAAAATGCTTTGGTGAATGCAGAACTTACGGTGACTTGTTAGTTTAATGCCTCTCTCTTAGGGGCTGTGTTTCCAAACTTTACAAGGAAGGAATTGATCTTCTTGCAATACTTTAATTATAGAATTTTGTTTGTTGAAATGATTCAAACAAAACAAAACGAAGTAAACACGAATCTATGTAATGACAGAAGACTGCTTGAGAAAAGATCAGGGAACATAAATTAGTTTCATACGGAATAAGCACACTTATAAGAACCTGGAGAGACCTTTGTATAGAACTAAACAGAGTAGGAATGGCTGGATAAGAAAGATTATTATAGCATTTAACAGCTGTTTAGATTTGATAGCAATCAAGCATAAACAAACAAAGTAACCTGTAATTAGATCTCTGGAATTGGAAGTGATTTTGGGGACCAAAAAAAACAATGTCACATGTGATGATTTAATATTTTCCTTTGCCCACAATTTTCAGGAGTGTCATTTAGTAGTAGTCTATTAATTCTGTTCCACCTTTGTCATTATACTTGCAAACTATTGTTATGAAATGAATTCAAAACATGATTGAAAATTTCCTATTTTAATAGTGAGATGTGGAACTATTTATTTGCCATTATTCTCTAGTAGTAGAATCCTGCCATTTATGTCCATTCTAAATAATGTGTGAAAGATCAGATTTCTTCATTTATTGGGTGATTGTGAGGTACAGTTAATTTAAAAAAATGCTGCTTTTCATTGAAGTTAGCCAAGCAGTTATCCCTGATACCCATTTCTAAATTGTATTAAGATGCTACATTCTTCCTTTCTATCACCTTCCTCTTTGTATGGTGAATGTCCTAGTGCCGTGCTGTAAGTGAATTTTAGTTTGCCAATCTCATTTTAGGTGTTCGTTATGAATTCTTTGTTATTTAGTCACCAATAGAATATTGACACATTTTTATATGTAAAGATAGAAAATTTTAATAAGTTAAAAACAAAATAGCATGTTAATGTTTGTGGTTTAAGCTCATAGAAATTCATGCATAGTGACTGACATAACTACTACTTAACCATTATCTTTTTCTCTTTAGTGAACACAAATGGGCTGCTGTCGTAGGTTTGGAAATTCATGCTCAGATTTCCTCCAACTCTAAACTCTTCTCTGGATCTCAAGTCTGCTTTGCAGCACCTCCAAATTCTTTGGTTTCTTTTTTTGATGCTTCTCTGCCTGGGACTTTGCCGGTAAGGTTTTTATTTAATTCTATTTCCATTAGAAAATGTTTATCTTATATTGAACATAGAAAATGATTTCCTTGTTTTAATATCTTGACATAACTCTTAGGAAATACGTATTTAGAGCACTTTGAATGAAATGGGATGTACTAAATATTTCCTAATTCTGTTCCTAAGTCTGAACATATTCATATGTGTATTTACTCATTTCACAAATGTTTAGGAATGCCTACTGAATACCAGACACTGTGCTATGAACTGGCTCGTAAAGATAAGCAAAGAACTTTACCTTTGAGGAGTTCAAAGACTAGTAGGGGAGATGTGTCTTATAAACAAATAGAGTACAGTGTGATTCCTTCTGTGAAGGTTGCAGAGAATGGTTTTGGAAGCCAGAGGAGGGACACCTAATTCAGTAAAAGAAAAGACTGTTGTGAGAAATTGGGGTAGGAGTACATTTGGTTAAGGAAGGGTTGCTGGAAGAGGTGGTGTCTGAGCTATTTGAGAACTCAAGTAGGAATTGGTTAGGCAGATAAACAAAGGAGGAGGAGGAGTCTAGACAAAGGAAAAGCATATATCACATGATATTACAGCGTAAGGCCAATAATGATCGTGGTTATTGCAAATTAAGAAATGATCAGTATTGGAGAAAAGAGTAAACCACAAGATACAGTGGGTTAACTACTGCACTCATTTAACTTCTCATTTTTACTTGAGCCCGAGGAATGACTGGGCCCAGTATACCTATCAGCAAGATTTTTAGCAATACTGTTATATAATTGGCTGAATTTTGAAGAAAAAGTTGGAAGGAGCAGTGTAAATATTTGAGCTAATAAATAGCTTATGGTCTGTCCAGGACCTATAGTATCAACTGGGTATAGGATTTCCTGCCTTCTTTAGAAGGAATGTGTATACATGGTGGTGATTGGGGTGTAGGGGGATTGTTATGTATGAATTCCATTCTCAAAAACATTTAAACACAGGTGAAAACTGGTTGAACTGAGTATTGGAAGGCTTGCGGGTGCAGAGGTATACTTTTTTCAGTCACTGCCCAGAGTAGAAAATTATGGGCAGTGTCTTCATTGTGCTTGCCTTACCCAGGGCTTTGGTTGTATTGAGGCAGCATCTCTGTCTTGGAACTTTTTCTTTACTTGCATTTTTTTTGTCATGGAGGACTCCTATCCCTGCAAACCATATCCAAAGTCACCTTTGATTTGCTGTTGGGTCTCTCTGGAGAAAGACAGGTGTAGGAATCTCTCTCTCTCTTTCTCCCTCTCTCTCTCTCTCTCTTGCTTAGAATATTAAAGTATCTTTCTATGGAGAAATTTATTGTTTGTTTGAGAAGAGACAATTTTTCATTTATAAACATGTAAGTTCTTTTTTGGACAGAGGCTCATATAGTAGAAATAAAATAATATCTATTCAGACAGATAAAATGGAAGGCAATTTATCACAGCACCTCTACCTTTTTTTTCTGAGTTCAAAACATTTTCCCCCCATATTTTGGTTAATTATCAAGAGAGTAGGCATAATCTCTGAGTTCTTTCTAGGTTTTTCCAGCCGGGAATGTGATATCTAGTAGGGTACTTATTATAGTTAACATTTAGAAACAGATCCGTTTGCAGATAGGCACATTTTCTATAAATAGACTCTTCATTTGTGCCTAAATGTGGTCACATATTAGAGATAATTCAAAATAAGTAAAAATCCCAATGTGCTTTAAAAGACTTCTTGTCATGCACCAAAGGAGAAGATGCTTGTCCAGTGATAAGCACACCAATAAAACAGTGAAGGTGTTTTGAATAAGCATTGAGAGCTTGGTTTACATTACTTAAATGGCAGACAGAGGCTAGAAAGATAGTTTTGCATGAGCTAGGATTTTTTTTTTTCCTCTTCAAAGCCTACAGTACTCATGGTTTGAGAAGCCTAAATGGGTTATTCTCTCAACAGAGCTGATCTATCTCTTTTTCAGAAATTTTTCTGTCTTTAAAGGACCTCTTTGAGTATACGAGCAAAATTATACCAAAACTCCCAGAATAAAACATTGTCACTCAAAACATTTCAAAATCCTGTGGTTTACCCCTAAATAGATTTAAAATGTACTAGAACATTTATTTGGACAGTTGTCCTTCCCTAAGCCCTGTGGAGAATGGTGTAATGGTAGAATGATGCTTCAATAGCCTGACTCTGCATCTGGTAGCTACTTTTCACAAACCAAGAGTTTGTGAGTATGTTTCTGCTTCTGAGGATTTGAGTAGAACATTATGTTTTTGTTTTGATCAGTTAAGCCAAGAAGTATGTGTGATTCATGGTGATGCTTGATGCTCTCTCTGCCCAAGGCTCACACTGGTCCCTTCTCTCCTGCTGCTTCTCCTCCCTCTAACTGGCTGACTGCTCCGCGTCTCACGGCTGTTTTCCTCCATTCAGCCCTGCAATGTTAGTTTCCCATGTGCCATGCCTTGGTTCTCACTTCTCCTGTTCCCTGTGTTCCCCTGAGTAATCTTTTCACCCTCAAATAAAGCTCCTCTCTCTCTTCTAGGTAACAAATCTCTACTACTAGTACCCTACTGTACACTTCTATCTGAATGATTCATCAACATCTTAAATTCAGCAGTTACAGTATTGGATCTATTATCTTTTCTCCCCCAAATTTCACTGCTTCCTGACAAAAGAATAAACCAACAAGAAGAAAAAATAATCTGCTCAGAAATGGATGTTAAGGGGAGAAAAATGTGTGTGTGTAAGATACACACATGTATATGAAAGAAGGAGCAAATATCAGTGGGAAAAAGATGGTTTATTCAATTGATGGTTTTGGAAAAATTGGTTAGCTGTTCGGAGAAAAAATATAGCTCATTTCATATAGCAAAATAAAATTCAAATATATGTACAATATAAGTTAAATGTAAAATTAAACCTTAAAAAAATACAGAAGAATATTTATTTGTCCTTGGGATGCAGAGAAACTCTGTAAGCTTAAAAACAAGGGAAAAAAATTCATCAGACAAAGTGATGGAGATTTGAGTACTTTATTCATCCAACAAATATTTGATAGTGGAAATACAGGATGCTTGAGGAACACATAGGAGGGCATTCAACACAGATATAAGGAATTTGTTAAGTTGGCCAAGTAAAAAATGAATAGAATGTACAAAGACCAGGAGAAAAACAAGAAATACGTTCCATGTGTCGTAGCATAGAACCTGAATGTGGACATTGCAAGAGGTGAGGCTAGAGCGGGAAGCATAGTCTGTACCATATAAGTCCTGCTAAGGAGTGTAGATCCCATTTTCAAAGAGTTAAGAAGACAGAAGGAAAGTACAGGGTCAGAGACTCCAAGGAGGAGAGAGTTTTGAGAAGGAGGAGGAGGAGGGTGTTTTGAGATGGAGGGAGCACAAGAAAGTCATATGCTACTGAAAGGTCAAGGGAGGTGAGGACTAGAAAGTGTCCATTGGACTTATTGACAGGGATACCCTTTGCCAGGACAATTTCATTGGGCTGATGGGCATAGAAAGTAGGTGGCAATAGATTGAGAAGCGTGGGAAGCATGGAGGAAGAAGTGAGAGAGTATGAGCAACTATCTCAAGAAATGTGACTGTGAAGGACAAGAGAATGCAGCAGGTGAAAGGAGATGTGGAATCAAGGGGGAAAATGTATTGGTCATGTTTGTCTTAATATTGGAGAGACTTGAGAATGTTTAAATGCTGATGAGTTATAGTCTCGAATAATGTACATTTATAATTTTGTTTCAGAGGATAGATTGCATATTAAGTATTCTTGCTGCAATAAAATAAATTTAAAAAAAAAGTGCTGATGAGGAGTTAATGAAGAAGGGAGAGGCTTTTGATTCATATGGCAGACCGAACACATGCATTTTAATCCATCTCTCTCCCCTCCCAAAAGAAACCCCTCTGAAATGATAGTGAAAGAATTTAAAAGTTGTAAGCCCACAAAAGAATGAGAGAGGAGACAAAAGCATGGGAAAGATAGTAGGTGGAGGAGGGCCTAACTTAGCAGAGCACCTAAGTGCCTGCAGAAAGAGACACCAGGAGAACTGAGATGATGTGCCCTACACAAACTCAGAAACACACAGGATGTGGGAGTGTTGGATACTGTGGAAGGCCAGGGTGAGGTGAAAAGAAAGGGATTGAGTCA
This sequence comes from Cheirogaleus medius, assembly GCA_008086735.1. Taxonomy (NCBI): domain Eukaryota; kingdom Metazoa; phylum Chordata; class Mammalia; order Primates; family Cheirogaleidae; genus Cheirogaleus; species Cheirogaleus medius. The sequence continues at coordinate 5,851,564 of VBSM01000483.1, forward strand.
GAGTGTGAATACACAGCACGTGGACCTGACATCCTCTCCCTGACCCTGTGCAGCTGCCCCACCCCCACAGGAATTTGTAGTCTTTGGAGAAATTCAGCTGGTGATACACTCCTCCTAGGGACACACAGCCGAGCAAAAGGCACTGATAAGGTGTCAGACAGTGTCTGCACTGAATGCCAGGACCTGCCCAGTCATTTTCCATGCCTGGTTTCAGGAACTCAGGTGACTAGGTATGTCCATCTCTCCTCTTCTCCTCCTCTCCCAATCAAGAATATGCAGGAACTTCTTTGTAGATTATATGTCCCTAGTGGAAAGAACTTCAGATATTGACATTTGGGGATCTCTCAGTGAAAAAAGCTGCCTGGTTACCTAATCTTGCTGGAGTGAAGGCCACTGGTCAACAAGCCCTGGGCATTTACATAGAACTTTACTCAGCATTTTAGTACCTCACTTAAAAATAGAAATAGACAGCCAAAAATCACCAGGCATCTGAGGAACTTCTCCAACATCATGGACAGAGCCCAGAATGAAAAAGAAAGGTAAAGGAAATAGGAGGCAATAAATAATGCACAGAGTAAAAAAATACTTACAAAATTAAAAGCTTTTATAAATATCCTCAGAGAGATAAGAGAAGGTAGCTGCATCCTTGAAAACAACATAATACTACTTTTAAAAAGCAAGCAATCAGAATGAAAATGAGCTCATAGAAATTAGAGTTATGGCGCATCTCCCCACTTGCCCCTCCCCACAAGAAACCCCAGGAGAATTAGAGGAGAAAGTCAAGAAAATCTTCCAGGAAGCAAAACCAATGTGCAATGAACTGGACAATAGAAGTAAAAAAATAAGAAAGTTAGAGAATCAATGCAGGAAGTTCATCATATGATCAGTAAGAGTTCCATAAAGAGAGAAGAGAGAAAACAGACAAGAGGAAACTATTAAACAAAATACATGGATTTATTACCTAGAATTGAAGGACATTATATCTCCAAATGGAAAGGGCCTGCCAATTAGCCAGCACTAGGAATAAAAATAGTCTCACATGCAGACATGTCATGATATTTATGAACAACCAGGGATAAAGATAAGATTCTACAGCTTCCAGAGAAGAAAAAAAAGTCAGGTCACATGCAAAGGACAGGGAGTCAAAGAGATCAGACTTCTTAGCAGCAGTGCTTAAAGCTAGATGAGAATGAAACAGTATCTTAAAATTTTGGGGGGAAAAAATCATTCTAATCTGTAATTCTGTACCCAGCACTATCAATCAAGTGTGACAGTAGAACAATGATATTTTTGGACAGGCAGACTCTCAAAAAATTTGCCTTCCATTATCCCAAGAACCTACTGGAGTGTGGAGTTGTGCCAGGTTTCCAGCTCTGCAGCAGACCAGGAGGCCTGTTGGGAGAGGAGAAAGGATGGCTCCAGAATGCAGGATTCTAGAAACAGATGAGGAGTTGGGAATAGCAGGTATTTAATGTTTTCTGGAAAAGAGATTTCCATATAATCTGAAGTCTTTGAGAAGAATGAACAATAGGTACCCCAAAAATGAAGCAAATGAAAAAAAAAATACAAGACATCAATTTCAGGAAAAACAAATGTTTATGAAAGGAAATATAATCATAGTATACTTGATGGCTCAGGAGAGAAATATATTTAAGTAATAATAATAGAAGTGCCAACTACTGAGTTAACAAAAACTGTGATATAACTTGGATATTGGAAAATTAAAAACCTAAATTATCTACCGTAATTGAAACTCACATTCTAAATTGACAAGGCAAGAACTCCTAAGAGACAGATTATTAGTCCAAAGGGGTTTTTAACAAGGTTTCCTTTTATTTTATGTATAAGATAATATTAAGCTACACTAAGAACAGCATCCTTTGTTTTTATTAGTAGGGATAATCAGATGTTATCTGTACTAGTTTCTCAGCACTCTGCTAGTGAAATTTTTTTCTTTTTTGTTCTCAAAGTCCAAATAATGAAACCCCCACCACCTGCCCCATCCTTGCAACTTTCAACCTTACCCTGATTTTAGAAAGAATAGACTCATCTGCATTCTAGATTCATCCATACTCAAGCTCATGCATGTGTTGGGTGACTCTGCTTCCCTGAGGGTGTAGTGACCTACCATCCTTTCTTCTACCTGACTTTATGGACTTTAATGTTTCCCAGCTAATCATGGAGGGGCACTTAGGGCATATTTTATTTTTGAATAGAAATAAAGTAGCAAGCATGGGTCAATTCTTATGATAGAGTAAGATATAAACATATTACAAAATGTCTCATTATTCTCACACTGTGCAACTTATGTCGTTTATCTCTTGGGAATGAAATGGACCAAGTCTTGTGGCTCCAAGTTCTGAAAACAAGTAGAGTGTCATTGTGACAGTTTGTCAAGTCTGTATTTTTCCTAGATTAAGGAAGGCTTGTCACATGGAAAATGGCCAACAACCTTGGCCAGCAGGTGATGGATTTTCCGAAGGTCCCCTGGCACAGCATATTATTTAAAAATAGGAAGATAAACATCAGGCAAGACAGCACAAAGATCTGAAGGTGGCTGCTGCCTTGGAACAGGACTGGAGGTGGGAAGGGGTGGGGAGGGGAGCTGCTGCTTTGCTGCTTTTCATTGTCAGTTATTTTCAAATGCATCCCTTAATATTTTGTTAAAAATTAAAAGTTAGGCTTAAATAAATATATTAGGGAAAGGGTATTACTGATAGAATAAGATTTCTGAGAAAGCAAAAGATGTCTGTTGAGAGCACATGGAGAAAAATCTCCCTCCCACTGTAACCCGAAGGGAAGATGTGTCCCTCCTCCCCTGGGTGCAGGTGAGTTTTGAGGTTTTATCATGGAAGGTTGAGGAAGCTCCTGTCTGATTTCCTTTTCTAGCAAACATTATTGCTCACATCTCACTGTCCTTTTTGGTGCTATTGCTTTCCTGTGTTAGTGTGTTTTACATTCTGGGTCTGTGGATGATGCACTCCCTTAGTTTGTGTGTGCCTCCAACTGTTTCTGTTTCTCCCTCACTCTGGAGTGATAGTGTAGAATTCTAAGCTGACATTTATTTCCCCTCAGCACTTTGAAGACATCATTTCATTGTCCTTAGGCATCTATTATGGCTGATGAGAAGACTGCATCCTTTGTAGGTAATCTGTTTTCTCTCTCTGATAGCTTTCTCCAGGATGTGTCCAAGTGTTTTTATTCATTCTGCTCAGTGCTCAGTGTGATTTTTAACTTAAGGGCTGTACCCTGGACGATGGAAGTATCTCTATGGGATGAATTCTTGGTGGCCTCTGCCAGGGCCCATTGGGCTTTATTGATTGAACCAGTTTCTATGTTAATTGCTCGGTCCCCAGCTGCCACACAACTTAGTGCCAACGTCAAGTCCCACACTCAAGCCAGGTATAGGGTCAGGGGCTCTGATTTCTCAAGACCCTTTTTCACCCATGGCCTGAGGTGGGTGGCATCTTCCATATCCACTCCTCCAGTTGGTGGCAGAAGATTTTCTAACCAGACCAGGATTTTTTGGCTCAGAGCTCGTGCAAGAAGCCATTCCAGCTCCCTCCCCATACTCACAGCCTTGACTTCTGCTCCTGAGGGGCTTTAAATCAGTGACATCTGGTATCTCTTTAGTGCATTTAAAACAGTGATAGTAGTAAAATCAGCTCACATGTACTGAGTGCTTGTTACACGGCAGCCATTGTTCTAGGTGCTTTCTGTGTGTCCTCTTATTTTAACCTCATGACAACTCTATGAGGCAGTTGCTATCATTGTCACAATTAGAAAGTAAGTGGAGAAGCCAGATTCAGACCCAGTAGTATGGCTTCAGAGCTCAGGCTCTTAACCCCTTTGCTGTCCTGTCTCTTCTGGTTACCCCTGGGTGTCACATGGCAGTAGATTTGAGCTTGGCCCTGTGTGCACGTGCCTGCATGTATCTGTAAATACATATGTACATATAAATGCATGTGTATAGAAGCAGAAGACTTTGTTTCCATACCCCGTCTCCACCCCCCTTCCCCAGCATGTCCGCACCACGTCTGCCTCTGCTTAGGCTGCTGCCTTGACCAGTGGTTACACAGCTCCCTCTGCATTCTGATTAGTGACCCTTCTTCTGAATGGTTTTAGGACCACAGGTATTTTATCTTCTTCTTTTACCTTAGTTTTAGGATTTTATGGAATCCCATCATAAATCTTCAGACTGAAAAGGTCATTCAGCTCATTTTGCTGCTTACAGTCAGGATTACAGCTACACTAAGAACAGCATCCTTTGTTTTTATTAGTAGGGATGCAGCCATGCTCATTATTTTGATCTAGTAAAACCTCTTACTGTGGTGCAAGATCTTCCTTAATTTATTAAGTAATTATTCGCCTATAGAACAGGATCCTAGAGTTGTTTGCTTTAAAGTTAGTTATTTCCTATTGATCGATGTCATTCTATTTCTCTGCTTGTAATACTTTGTATACGGATGTGAGATGGGAAGAAAAATAGGAAAGAAAATATATTTTTTTTGATAAAATGTCATTGGATTTACAAGTCTGTGTGCTTCATAATTGGCCGAATGTTTCTAGTAATGGTGAAATTACAGCAAAACATCAACTTTGTTTGAAATCTATGCATGTGCAGACCTGTGTGTTCACACACACACACACACACACACACACAGAGACATTCACTCTTTGTGACTGGAAATGCTTGCCCCCTCCTGGTGTCAGTCCCTGTGCAAGAGAAAGGGGACAGAGGACATTTGCCTCTGCTGTTGCTGTCTGGTAGGAATGCTCAGTGTGGCCCAGTAGATAACTTCTCCTGATAATCAGGCTGCACTGCAATTAGATTAATAAGAAACGAGTGACTCTGCTCGTGTTTTCTTCTTATCTGTATGTAACACAGAACTCCCTAGCAACTGTGAATGCCTTTTGTTTCTAGAACTGGAGAGATTATAGAAGCTGTTTTTCATGCGTGTACACAAGAACATTCTCTTCTTTTCTCAGGATCAGCCTGTCTAAAAAAAGTATTTGGGGCTTTCCACATCAAAGGTGTTTAGAATTGGCCCTGGCAGCTATGGAATGAAAACTGGAACGTTGTTTACCACATTTTACAAAACTTGTTTTTTAATTCACAACAGTATGCACTATTATTAGCAAGAAGAAGGGGAACGAAGATGAGAATAAATAGGATATGAATAAATATGATGTGATACCTGCCCTCTGGGAACTAACAAGCAGTGCAGATTCTATGCTGTGTGTGGAGATGCAGTCTTGAACACGTGGATACAGATTGCACCAGAAGGGGTCTTGCCTCCCTGAAGAAATGATAATGTGAATGCTTTTGTAAAGTACTTTGGGATTAATTTATTTTTAAATTTCTTATGACAGATTTATTTAAAGCTAGATAAATCTGCAATATTGTAGCTCTCTGAATACAGCAGATATTGGTAATAACTTTTGTTCTGAAGGACGTAATAGGCTTAGAAATACTTGTCTAGAGAGCATCAGACTGAAATGCTTTCCTGACCCTTAATTCTAAACATAATTATAAAGCTGTCTTTAATTCAAAACATAAAAACGAAATTCAAGAAAACATCATTAGGGGGAAGTGTTTAAATGTGTGCATTTATAATCAGATCTATATTCATCCCTCTGTCCATTCACACTTAGATAATGTTTAGTTGACTAAGAAGACAAAATGCGACAGTTTCCTATTAAATTTTTTTTCCATTTCAATGATTTGCTTTAATGTAATCTGCAGGATTTATAATTACATTGTGTTCTCAGACTTTATTCTTGCCTGTCACTCTCCTATTCACTTTTATAGTTTTCCTTCTTTCTCTTCAAAGAGTGGGTCTTCCAGGGATGAGGTGTTTTTCCCTGTGACCCTTGCCCCTCTAAAAGAGGTGTGTCTGTGAGCTCATACCCCACAAACGTGGAAAGGTTCCTTTTCAGCTCCTACACTCTCCTGATGGTCCAAACTTGCCTTATAATGTTAACGGGATGCGTCCTGTGAACTCAGATGACTCCTGACGATGATGGGAGTTCACATTCAGCAGGCAGCATGATCGCACCTCCCTTCTTTGTGTGGGAAGCATTTGACTCCTTCCCTGCCATGGGTCTTTTTATAACTTTCAGTGGATTCATGAAAGCCTCTTTTTTTACAACCATTTTCACTTCCCCCACCTTTCTGCCAGTTTTGCATGAAATCTAACCATATTAATAGTAGTGGTTCTGCTTTCTGTCAATCTCTATTTGTTTTATCCAGTTGATTGACCATTTTTTAATGCATGTTGCTTATAGGGATTTCTGTGTTTTATGAAGATTGTAAAAAGCAGTTCATGGATCTTTCTTGGGCCACTTGCCAGTACCTTGCATAGAACGTGTGGATAACACACTTAAAAATATTTCACCATATACTTGCATGCACTACGCATATTCAAGGAGTCTATATGCAAGAATTTTCTAGGTATCTAAAATCCTTTCGATATTTTTTAACCTCTTTATGGAAATCTTTTTTTCTAGCTTTTAAATAGAGTATGTTGAACATAAAGTAACCTTTTCTTGATTATTCAGGGTTATCAGCAATATCAGTTATTGCTCAGTGTTATAATAGGGCCTTCAAGGGCTAGGGAGGTGTATAAAGCTATCTGATCCCACAGTAAATGGCTAAATGTAGCCATTGTTTTTAGGTTTCATATTACAGTCTTTTTATTTAATACTTGCTTTTACAGACATCTCCTCACCCTCTTTTTTAAGCTACTGTCAGTATATTTGACTCCAAGAACCCCTTCTTGCTCATTTTCCACTTCTCAATTATTATTTCTGATCTGCTCTGGCCCAGAAAGTCAGATTATCACATTTGTTAATATAAATAAGAGCAAAGCTCTGAGTAGAGAGCTGTCCTACAAAATAAAGTACACTGATGGTATAAAAGCTATTTAGCATCTCAAAGCTATAAACCATATGAGACTAGAGTAGGAAGAGATCCTGGAAATCACTCAGTTCAGTCCTTTAATTTAGGGATGAGAGAACTGCTGTTGTGACTTGCCCATGGTCACAGAATTTCTTAATTAGAAGAGCCCAAGTTTCTCACTTCCAATTTAATGATCAGCTTCCAGTCTGTTCTACAATAGTTAGTGTTGCTAGAAGTCTGATTTATATAGGTGGCTATTGTTTTGCAGATATGTGTGTATGTGAGTATATATCTCAAAACATTAATGCCATCAACAGATATATATACAATATGTTTATAGATGTATCCCCACATGCTTATATATGTACAGAGGCATTGACTATACAGCATTGATGCCAATTGTACTCACCATGTATTACGATGTTCTCTAAGTATGAGATCTGAACCTAGAGAGACAGAAAAGAGGAAAACCGTGCTAAGTCAGAAGAAGAAATGTTTAAAGGAGATCTAACTTAATTAGTCACCAATTCAGAACCCCATGCACTGGACTTCTCTAGACCCGCCATTAAGAGAACAGCCCTGACTATGGGGAGCTCTCAGTTGTACATATCCCCAGGCAAATAGTGGTCACAAGGGAAAATTCTTTTAGGATCTTTTCTCTATGCTTCATTCTGGGTAATTTTCTTACACTCTTCTGGGTCACTAATTCTCCCTTTATTGTATCTGCACTTTAACATATCCATTGATTTTTTTTATTTCACTGAGAGTGTCTTTCGTTTATAGAAATTCTATTGTTATGTGTTAAATCTCTTTTTTTAAAAGTGTTTTGTTCCTTTTTTCATGTATTCAGTTCTTTATTTAATAATTTTGTCTACTTATTTTATAGTCCATGTTCAGTAATTATATTACCTAAAGTTCTTGGGTGAGCTTATTCAGCTTTTTGTGTGTCTGCAGATTCTGGCTAATGATTTTCTTGTATTTGTAATTTCTTGTTTTGTAATTTTAGATTATGAAGTCATGTTTGACAGAGCTTCATTAGTGGGAATCTTGTTGAGAGTGAGTCCTTCCAGAGAGCTTTTGCATTGGCTTTTGCCTGATGCTCTAGGTCTAAGCCAGGGTCATTTTTCTTGTTTATCTCTTAGTTTGAGGGTTCCTGGATCACAGAATTAGTAAATTTGACCCCAAACCTGTCTGAGAGCAGATTATCAATTCCTAGGGCACACTCCCCCTACCCCCAACCAACCTATAGTCTGGGTTGAAACTTTACTATGGTTGAAACCTTACAGGAGGGACCAGAGAGCGTGACCATATAGCTGGGACTCTGGCCAAGGCTGTGAATATGGGTGACTCAGAGACTCAGAATGGGATAGGAAAGGCATCGTTAAACCGCTCTCTGGCTCCCTTTCCCTCTGCCACCAAGATACCCCTCCCTTCTCGTTGCGGCTCTTCTGTGCTGTTTTGTTTGTATTGCTGTTCTTCATGCTGTTGAGGATGAGATTGGTGCGCTTCCCAGCTCATCCTATCAGTCCACTAGACATGGATCTAGTGACTGAGCTTCCAAATTCCACCTAGATATGCAAGGACATACTCCCTCACCTCTTGCCTTTAAAGAATATCATTAATAATCATTAATATCTTTAATAAATCATTCTCTTAGCCTTTGTGTAGAAATGATGATGCCATCTCATTCCTCTCAAGGAACAACATGAGCAATATAGTAGAATTGAGAGGAGCAGCCAGCTCTAGTGGGAGGAATCAGTGAGGAGGAAATGGGGAGTTCGTTTTCCTCTCCACTCCAGCCTTGGGGAACCTGGGAGACTTCATCTGCTCTTCTCCCCAGGCGAATCTCCTGGGTCTGCAAAGCATCTCTCGGATACAGCGGTGTTTCTTAGGAACTTTGTGCTCCTTTCCTAGTAATGGCATGTCTCCAGGCGGCATGTTCATCTCCCCAGAGCTGCATTCCTGAACAAAAACCCTTCAGTGTTGTGTTTGGGAAGGGCTATTCTCCCCTTCCACATCTGTTTATTGGTTTGACTTCCCCTCAAAAATATGCACTTGGATGAGAGATTGAGCACAATAAGAAGCCCTCATTAAGGGAGCTAGTGCTATCCTTAGAACTCTTAACTGTTCAAAGTGAATTTTATGTACTGCTACACCAAAATATCTGTAATACAGTAACACCCCCTTATCTGAGTGAGGTTTTACCTTCTGTGGTTTCAGTTACCCACAGTATAGTACAGTAAGGTATTTTGAAAAAGAAAGACCATATTCACATAACTTATATAATACATTGTTACAATTGTTCTATTTTATTATTGGTTATTGTTGTTGCTCTCTTACTTTGCCTAATTTATAAATTAAACTATCATAGATGTGTATGTATAGGAAAAATAGTATATATAGGGTTTGGTACTATGCATGGTTTCAGGTATCCACCCTGTGTCTTAGAACACTTTACTCCATGGGTAAAGGGGGACTACTATACTAGAAAGGAGGTGGGAATGTGTAGAAAATAAAATATAAGCGCATTACCAAAGACTCCAGGGAGTACAAAAGCTTAGGGGCCTTTTGATGATATAAATATGTAGTAGTTAAGAAAAAAAACTAACAGTGTTCTGTGACACTATTTTTGTCTCTGCCATTCAGGTAGCTCCTACAGGCTTTATTCTGGTGATTTATATTAGAAGGCTATGATAAAAACGCAGCCTGAAATCATGCAGCTGGGTAGCATTCATTTTTCTTCCATGGACGGTTCCAGTCTGCCCTCACAAGAAATGTATGTCTGGCCATGGAAGCTGCCCTGTTGAGTTTTTTCTGCTTTATGGCATCATTGGTGATGTTGGGATTTCTAGATGGGTTTTACGAGTACTGTTGTGCACTGCATAACGTTTTGGTAACAATGGACTACAGATACAGTGGTGGCCCCATAAGATTCTAATGGAGCCGAAAAATTCCTGTGACCTAATGACATCGTAGCCATCATGTCATCGTAGCACAGCACGTTACCTTTTCTATGTTTAGATACACAATACCTACCATTGTGTTCCACTTGCCTGCAGTATTTGGTACAGTAGCATGCTGTACAGGATTATAGCCTAGGAGCAATAGGCTACACCATAGGGCCCAGGTGTGTAGTAGGCCATACCTTGTAGGTTTGTGTAAGTACCCTCTGTGACATTCACACAGTGGCAGAATGGCCCAACGACACATTTCTGAGAATATATGCCTGTCATTAAGTGACGTGTGACTATATTAGAAAAGAGTTTCCAGGAAGATATTGTGCACTTTTAGGGGGTCAATAAAAATAATAACTCCCTTCCCCTCTTGAGTCAGAACCAATTGAGATCAGAATAGAAGTCAGACAGATGGCAGTGAACATACCAGCTTTATTACTGATAATATCAAGTTGAAAAATGCTACTTGATATGTAGCCAAATGGCTTTTAGTACTTTCTGCCTACATTGAACTCAGCTCTCCAAAACTGCAGGCTTTCCACTTGTAGAAGAGCCTGCTTCTGCAGAAAGCTTACCATGTGGCCAAAGAAGACCAGACTGTCGCATCTTTGCAGGCATGCTGATCAGAAAGAGCTCATGTGGTTTTTGTGCCAAGGATTTATGCTGGAAGCTTCTAATAGAAATGCTCAGCCACAAGGGGCCAACCCACGTGTGCTTGGTTCCTTTTCCCAAAGTTGCTTTTCGGAAAAGTCATTCCTCTTTGGGGGACAAGAGAATATGGAGTAGAAAGCAAAGTCCTGTCCCATGGAAGCATGGAGGCAGTGAACTGAACGTTGCCTAAATTCTGCCCTCGAAAGCGTGAAGCCAGTTTTACATCCTGTTTGGGAGTAGATGTGAAACATTCTTTCCAGTTGGGTCCTGCGGAATTCTTTGTCCACACCACAAGTGTATGAACTTGTTGTCTGAGGCCATTGGGATGGCCCTTTCTTACTTGGCCATTTTTATATGTGTTTTCAGCTTCACATTTAGTATTGAAGGAGTAGGGGGAGTGTTGGCTATCTTCTACACTGCAGCATCTTGGGGAATTTTTTTCCTTAGCTCCTTTTAAAATCTTGGCAAAGTTAGGAAGTCATTTTGCCATTGGCATCCCAGAGATGACAAGCGTAGGCTTGGTGATTCTGGCATAGTTAGGTGATCAGGCTGGGCTCCTCTGAAGAGCATTCTGTTCCTCATGGCACAGGGTTCTTGCTAGTGAGCCTGTGCGTTTCCCAGCCTTCCTCCACTGGGCACATCATTAGAATAAGGACTGGAGCTGGTGCAGGGACAATAAGTGGGAATCAAAAAACATTAGTGTTCCCAGGAGCCTTAAAATATTCTATTCCAAATTTTGATTCATGAATCTTCTTTCACAAGTTTAGAAGCAAGAAGCATAATCAATCAAGGGTCTTTGTCATGCTCCGCAGCTTTCTTAGGAGATGCAGACAGGCAATAATATGTGAATGTCAATAGCGTTTTGAATCTCCAGTGATATTTGCCAACTCATAGGCCACCCTGGTGAGCAAGGCCATAGGCTCCAACCCCAGTTGATAAGAGAGGAAACTGATGGCCTTATTAACCTCCCCAAGGACACAAGGAGGTCAGGAGCCCAGCTAAAAATAGAAATGAGAATTGTCTCATTCCCATTCTTAGCATAAAGCACCAGACAAGTTCCCTTCTGCAGTATTTGCTAATTGTTAATTCTGACAAAACTTAGCAGGGAATTTTTCTTTTATAGCTGGTTGTAAACATTTAAGATGCCTGTAGTCACTCATAACCTTTGTTTACTTAACTAGCTAGCTATCTTATTTACCTTATTTCTTATTCTCTTCCATTTTTATATCTATGCAGAGAAGTTAATATATATGAAAGCACTTCATAAACTCTCAAGTGGCACATACATTTTATTTGGTATTATTATAATACTCATGTGTTTAACTTTGCATCATTAAAATGTGAACACAGATAATTCCATTTCATAGTGGTCAGTAGAATTGGGCTGGGAGGTTGTGGGTAAACATGTAACACTTTCCTGAAATAACTTAAGATGGCATGTATTCGCGATAGCATGAGTAACAATTGATAGGAAGTTTTCAATCTTAGATGTCTCTCACAGAAGCACAAATTAAGAAATGCATGTGTACATTTATATAGTGAGACAACAGAAAGGAAGCATTAATAGAAAATAAGGTACATATACAACTTTGGGGGAAGCTAAAAGTGTTTTCAACCAAAAAAGATATAATTGGGGAAAATTATTTTCCTATCAGGTAAAAGAACAAATTTTCCTTTCATATTCTTGATTAAATATATATGGTGTCTTTTTGCAGGATTTATATGCTTCTATATAGATATTGCAGAATTCCCTATTAACAGATTTTGCTTGCACCATACTTCTTTACATATACAATGGCTTTAATATGTCACATAACTTAATTGGATCTATGGCATAGGAAAGTTTAGATGGATTTAATATATAGTATGTTTTCCTTCTGCAACTGATTTTCAGCAACAGTAAATGGAAGCTTCAGGTACAAGTGTAGTTTTCAAGTTAGCATCAGCTTAAATAGCTCCTGTCTCCTTTAGCCTCCCCACCCCTCACTCTTATCTCTTCATAGTTAATATATTCCTTGAGTTTTGTGTGGGAAGCTTGTAACATCTCACCCAGGTAGGAGAATTAGCTAACCCTTCCCCCTCCCCCTCATTTTTTATTTTTAAAAATTAAAACTTACAGAAAAGCTGAAAGATATGCACCTAGATTATTTTTCCCCCTTTGGATGAGCCGTTTGAGAGTAAGTTGCAGGCAGCATGGCACTTCATCTCTAAATATTTCAGCATCCATCTCCTAAGAACAAAAACATTCTCTTACATGATCACGGTATAATTATCACACTCAGCAAAGCTAACATTGATACAGTACTGTTATCCAAGACACAGTTCATATTCACATTTCTACAGTTGTCTCAGTATTATTATCCTTATTTTCCCCCAATCCAGCATAATTAAAGATTACACATTGCATGTAATTGTCATACCACTTTTTTTTTTCTTTCTTTTTCTTTTCTTCCTTTTTCTTTTCTTTCTCTCCCCCTCCTTCCTTCCCTTTCCTTCCTTTCTTTCATGACATTGACATTTTTGAAATGTCCAGGCCAATTATTTTATCTTATTATCCACTTTTGAAGCAAACATAATGAAGGAAATAGGGGATTTGTACTATGAAAATTTGGCCTTTTTTCTTTCTTTTTCTTTTTAACTTCCATGATTTCATGGCTAAGCAGGAAGCCTCTAACAAGATGCTATATTCCTATTGGATGCATAAAATTAAAGATAGCTTTTTCTACCTAAAAATCTATGTCCCGATAGACTGTTCCAAAGACTCATTTCTCAGGACATTCGTGAAACTGATGGACATAGCAGGTGCATTTTTGATGGAAGGGCATGTGTCTCTAGGAATTTGTTTCTGATATTCATAGGCCTCGTTCCACCCTGTCCTGTATCCACACCAATAGAGAATACCTGTTTGCATTTCTTTACTTAGAGTTTGGTTGGTTCAAGCCAGTCATTTTGTTTCTCAGCAACAGTCAAATCTTTCAATTGAATACTCATCTTTCATATAGAGAAAAAAGTAGATCTCACTCTGATCATTTGAGCTTTTCAGTCATGAAATTGTTTTTATCACTGATTACTCTTGAGGTTTCGGTGATGTGAAATAGTTTGCTATTCCATCAAATCTCTCCAGATGTAGAGTCTCATAAGTAAATTTTAGGACAGGTCAGAAAAGATTTGTCAGTTTCAGTGTGGGAGCAAATCTCAAATGAATGGGTTTGTATGTTTTATCCTTTTCAGTATTTTTCTCCAGAATGTGACCTTGTTTGAAAACCTTTTTAATGTTAATATACTTTTTTTTAAAGTTATAAACAGGAGAAAGACAAATATTCAGAGTTGCAGTAGGGAAAATCTTTCTTAATTAAAGATCTTTTATTTAAAAAGAACAATGTTTTTGATTGTTTGTTTGGTTTTGTTTTTCACTTGATTCCCATGTCCACTCCATGGCTTTATGCATCTCTTCTTCTTCGACTGTCATTGAATTTTAAAAGTAGCTACCACCTTGGAAGACAGAAAGTGACAGATATGTGGCAGGTGACAGTGAGATCGGTGTGGAAATTGGCTCAATTAACTGGTTTATGACTTCAGCTTGTTAGAAACTAGTTTCTTTCACTTGTGAATGGGAGCTTTTTCCAGCCACAGGCAAGCATACAGTGTTATCCAGGGAAATTTTGCTTCACTATAAAACAGAAAATGAAGTAATATAAACTTCCTGAGACATTAAGAAATATGATCTCTGTTCCACTGGAGATAACACAGTAATTACCACAAAAGGTGTCGGTTATCATTTAAGGGGGAAATATTATGTTGACATAATACATAACTTCAGCATCTGTTGTGCCTTACTATAGATTATAAATCCAGACTAATGGATCTGTGGAGCTGTATAGCCCTTTTCTCATTAGATTCCATTGCCTGCTAGAAAAGTTTACATGTGAAAGATTCAATTGAGATGGGCACTTTACATTTAATAACACTTCCATTCTGAAACTAGTATCGCTAAATGTCTACCACGTGTAGAATTTTTTTTAAATCACAGAACAATCCTATAAAATAACTATGCTTCCCTTAGCAGATAAGAGAACAGAGGCCTAGAGAGGTTAGGTAATTTGTACAAGATCACACAGCTAATAAATGGTAGAAGTAAGATTCAGATTGAGGTGTTTCTGACTCAGGTTTGCCCTAGTGCGTCAATTAGTAAAAGTCTTCTCAGAGATCAAGTTAATCACCAGTGAGTAATGCCAGATTACTAACTGTTGGGAATGTAGGAAAGAAGAATATAGACCAGTAACCTGCACACTGAGTCTCGTTGTCTTTTACTGGCTGCCAACTGTTTTTCTAACCTCCGTAACTGGCTAACTGGCCAACTATGAGACTCCACAAATGAATGCTATAGCTGTTGGGCCATTGGCCCCCAGTCCCAAAGTGAAACCCAAGCCAGCCAGGCTGTATCATGGGAGAACTCTTTATACCTAAGTTAGAGGCGGGCCTAGGGCTGACATAGGCCAAAGGCTTTTTAGTCCTGTTCCTACCCCAGAGGTAAATCTCAGATCTTAGTAGTCCAGTGGTCCATGGAAAAGCAAGATAGGTTTTTCCCATGCCAAAAGCCAAGCTGGTATAAGCTGCCCATCTCATGGGGACTGTGGGCCACCTGAGCTTGCCAGGTAGGGAGGAGGATGGAATCCCAGATGAAAAAAAAATGGGGCTTCCGACACTTTGGACCAAGTAAATGTTCCTGCCCTTACCACTGACTACCTGGGGGTTGGAATTTTACACAAGGGCTGGGAATAGAGGCTTTGGAGCTAAGGACAGCTGAACCTGCCAGACCACACCTCTATTCTTTGGAACAGGAGTTGCTTCCTATGTGATAGATGTTTGATCCCCCCCCACCTTTGTAAAAAAGGGATTTAAACAAAAGAGGAAATGTAGCATTCACTTTCTCCTTTTCCCTAGGCAGTGCCCATGTTTAAGCATACAGAACATATATATGTAGATCTATCCATACAAATATTAATATCTGCATAAAATGACTGCCTTGTGATGGTACAGCTCCACTTTACAAAAACTATCTTAACTAACTGATCAGTTCAGCAAGCTTAATTATTATAGCACAAGAGGTTTTGTATGATGATAAAAGGGCTGAATGGTGGGAAGGGGTGTGGGGTGAGGACACAGGGAACACTTTTCTCCCCTGTAATGAAAACTTAATCTGTGTGGTAACTTTTGCTTTGAATATGAATAAGAGGGAGTTCATGCTTTGAGACTAATTTATGGTTAGCAGTAAGATAAAAGCCCGTTTTACTGCCTTCTTTTTACTTAATAAATCTTAATTGCTTTCTCTCCATAAATTAAAGCATTTACCATGTTATATCCTAATTATCAGATTTGTCATATATAGCATCAGTTTCACAGAGTAATTGCCATTTGGGCTTTTGGGGAAACATCACCTAGTCTTTGTTGTAATACTCCAGAGGAATCGCCAGCTGGATTTTCAGTGAGGACACTAGTCTTGCCATGTCGCCTCAGTTTTTCAAAGAAGTCCTGATACTCTGCACTAACTTCAGGTATTAGAGCATTATGGACTCACCAGCTGAGGGCAAAGTAGGAAGGGGAGAGAAATGGTATGAAAAGCAGACTATTTTGAAAGATACTCATTTTTATTCCTTTGAAGTACATCACAAGATATTTCCCAGTGTAGATCCCAGAGACTGGTTTTCATGAATAGATTTATTTGTAATTAGTAGAATTTCTCTTAAAAGTGCTAAAATCCTAGAGAATATTTTATGGACTTAAGTAGGTTATGTAATCTTCTTTAGTCTGTTAATTTGCTTAGCAAATCCTTTCTGAGTATTTAATGTAGCTTTAGAGTTCAGTTCAACCCAGGTTGAGTTATCACAAATGTTCCTTACAAATTAGAAGCATTTCATAATCCTCAGTGCCCGGTATGTGAAAAAGGAGTCCACAAAATTTTCAGTTTTATGTTGATTGGACAGGCTTGAGAGTGGCATCGTTTTGTTGATTAGCTATTTATTTATCAAAAGACAAAGTGACAGAAGCGAACACAAGAACATATGTATTTGTGGTGCCAGTCTGACAGACTTGGGTCCTAGTGCCCTGGGGCAGCTGGCTTCTGGCTGGGTTAGGCCAACCAGAGGTTCTGATGAAAGCCTGGAGGTGGCAGGAAAGGAGCAACAGGGTATTTCTCCTTCCTCTCTGCCTCCAGCAACATCTCTGGCAGTGCCAGGGTCTTATGCAGGGCTCCAGCTTCTAGGAGCCGGTCCGCCTTGTTTGCATCATCCTCTGATGGCCGCACACCATGGCTCCAGGCACACAGCCTCCTCTGCCCTGTCCCTCTGTAAGAGTGGCTTCCTGCTTTTGAAAGTCTGCTTGATGACTCTGTGCTAAATTTATTCTATTTCACTTACATACGAAGAGTGGTTTCCTTTTTATGACTGATACATTTTTTAGAACAATTTTGCTTTTATTTCATAGCTTATAGTCTTTTGGATGTTGATAAAGGAAATGTTAACTTACTCGTTATCTCAGTTAATGTTTAATCAGCGTGGTATTACATTTAGGTGATGCAGCAAAGAAGAGTTAGGCAGAATGACTTGACTGCCCTGCAGGAGCTCAGTGTGGTGGGGGGATAGTACTTTCTCTGGGTGCCAAGGGAGCCAAGAGGAAAGAACACCTAGACGGGAGTGCTGGGGAGACAAATTACATAAAATGGGTGACATCTGAGAGCTTTGCCAGATGCCAAGATCTTACTCAGGCAGACGAGGAAGAAGGACATACCAGCAGAAGCAGCAGTTTGTACAAAAGCCTGGCTCGAATTTGGCCATGTGGGTGTGTTGGTTAGGGGTGGTGGAAGGAAGAGGAAGTTGGAAAGGCCATCGGGCTAGATCACAAAGGCATTGAAGACTCTACCAAGTACTTGGACTTTATCCTGTTGGTAATGGGGGCAGTGAAGAAGGGTTTTAAACAGAGGAATTCCATGAACAGACTTAGCTTTTAGAAAGGTCACTCTTGAAGCGTTCTGGAAGAGAGACTAGAGAGGAGGCTGGAAATGGAGGCAGAGAAGCCTTTTGGCCAGGGAGTTAGTTGCAGAAGGCCTAGTTGGAGGGGGTGGCATTTGAATGGAGTCCTGAATTAATCCAGAGGATATGGGGAGGAAGGAAAAGAAATCAAGTTATATTAAGAAAGTAGAATGTGTAGAACCTGACAATTTTTTTTTTAATGTGTTGGGAATTGTCATTAAATGATGGTCTGTTGTGCTCAGAGATCAGGGAATGCTTGTTTGGTTAGACTAAATAAATCTCAAAACTTGAAGACTTTCTCAAATTGAGGTCACAATGTCTCCTTGGAGGTCTCATGCACATTTCTGGGTTGTTTTTGTTGCCTTATGCACTGGATATATTTTAGATTCCAAACAAGCTATGGTTGCTGCACTGCTACTCATGCTTTACACATAAGCCAAACAAGCAACTCTTTTTAAAAACCATTCACTACTCCCCCCCTCCACCACCCCTAAGATCCTTTTCCTGGCAGTGATCCGCCTTGTCTCTCTACTAGTCACACAGTTTCTTGGCCATCCATTGTGTATTTATCTCATCTCCTACCCCTACATATCACAACTTTCTTCTGGTTAAATATAAGAATCAACTTCTTATTTGATAAATCATTTTATGGGATGATTGATTGTGTCTAAGAGTTTCAGAAGTCCAGCAATAGGTCATCCTCTGCTAATTGAGAAAAACCTATAGGCCCGCCCATTACCCAGCCCTCACATGCCAGAGACTGGGTATTGAGTGTTCACAAAGTTAAAAGAACACAATGTTTGCCCTCTGGGAGCTCATCACCTGGAAACAAACCTCTAGAGGTAGAAACTGGCAAGAAAAAAAAAACACATTAGAACCAGTATCTGCCTTCAGTTATTTGGAGTGGGATTTGGGTTGAGGTGCTGCTCTGGAGTTACGGCCTGGCGTTAGTAGTCTTGCTAGCTAACACTACCACACTTTATTCTTTGAAGATTTAAGATACAGCATAGTAGTTGAGAACCTGCATCCTGGGGTATGATTTCCTGGCTCTGCCACTTACATGTGTCACCTTGGCCAAATTGCTTCATCTCTCTGCTTCCCTTCATTATCTTTAAGATGAGGATCATAATAGTATCTACCTTAGGACTGCTAAGAGGATTGAATGACGAGTGTATGTGACGTGCCTCGCTTGCCTCCTGACGCAGTGCCAGTGCACAATAAATACTTGCCGTTGACCGCTCCTGAAGCCAAAGGGAAGCCTCCAAAGGCTCGGCTGAGACAGGCGTGCTGTGTGAGCACCAAGGACTGTTGCTTTCCTTCCACACAAGAGCTGTTGTGGCTGACCCAGAGAGCCTTTGTAGTCACTTAAGTTAATTACAAAGAAAATTCTGGGACATGCTTTCTTCAGGACAAGTTAGTCTTTTGAGTTTTCAAGTTACCTGTGTTTGATCACATCACACATGCTCAGTTGTCACTTGAGCACACTTCCAGAAACAAGTTGGAAGGCCAGCATTTGGCAGGTGATGCCATAAAGGAGACCCAGGCATCATGGCTTCTCTGAAACCTTCTCCTGATACCCACCATCTCTCTCCTCCTTTGAGTTTAACACACATTAATTAAGCAGCACTATTTTTCAGGTTCTATATTAGCCTCCAGGGATATAGGGATGAACAGACAGTTCCCATCCACATGAATTTTACAGTTGCATGGAAATATATGTGAACAAATTCAATCTAATATGATACAAGCCCAAATGTAAGGGTGTAGAAGGTCAGAAGAGGTACAAAAAAAGGACAGTAAGGAAGGCTTCACAGAGGTGGTGACATCTTACTGCGGTTTTGAAGGGATTAAGAATAGGGAGAGTCAGAAGGTCACCATGGTTGTGCAGGAGAGCTGGACCATAGGTGCGTGGGGATGTGGTAGGAGATGAAATTGATGTAGGCAGGAGCTACATCCTGTAAGAGCTTGGCCTTTATCATGGGAACATCGGGGGCCATTGCAGGACCTTAGGCAACAAATGTCACAAGATTTGCATTTTTGCAGGATCACCCTAGTATGGAAGACAAACTTGGAAAGGACGTTGGAGATGCTGGCAGGTTCATGTCACTGCAGATTCGTTGAGGGCAGGGACAGAGTCCTATTTATTTCTATATCCCTAGGTTTAGTACATTATAGACGTTAAGAAATGTTTTGAAAGGGAGACAGCCCAAGCTGAATTTTCCAGTTCTGCATCCTATCCTCAGAACATGCTGACCGGGACCTCCATCTGTCACAAGCAGCTTGACTAAGATCCTAATAAATTCTTTTTTCTTGGCATTCTTTTAACTGGCACTCTCTGTTTACTAGCCCCTCTGTGCAACTGTAGTGTGTGATGATTGATGCTTATAATTCTGACCCTGAAGTACTTCATGCCTTCTAAATCATCAAAAAAAGATTAAAGTATTCGGTATCGCAGTAGTGTTTGTGTGTTTTACTGCATTCTTATCCTCTGGAAAGTGACGGTTTATCAAGTGCCTGAGCACTTGTGTGCACACAGGCACAGCGAGACTCTGTGGTCACCCGCAGCTCTCACGCCCTCACGGTGCCCGGCTCAGGGAAGTTATGTGTGCTCAAAAACAGATGAACAGAATAACCTGGGTTTTCTTCGTACCTAGGAGGAGGCAGGTTGGCCCCAAAAGCCCAGACTGGACCAAAATGAGAACAAAAACCATGGTTAGGAAGGCGGAGGAAGTGAGAAAGCAGAACCGTGCAGACAGGGTGAGCCCCCGCTGCAGCCCAGCACCAGGAGGAGCAAAGCTCAGGGCCAGGGCTCCAGTTTCACGTTCTGTGTGCCTTGACCTAAGTCACTGGGCTTGGATTTGGCAGGATTCTCCACCAGCTATATTTGTATTGCAGTAATAACCGTTCAGTAAGATGCCAAACATTAGCAAGTGAAAACATCAATAATTAGAGCATCCTGTTCCCCTCACACATCTTTTCTTGAAAACCTTTATTGCTGCAGAACTGACAACATTATTAGGCGCAAAATGAAGAACTCCGAATAAACCAAGATGGCTCCATCCTGTAACCTGAGTTACAAAAAAGAGGGATGTGACATTGTCAATAGGAGGGAGATTTGTTTGGGTTTTCTTTCGGGGGCTGTATATCTCAGTAAGTAGAGAGTCCCTTAAATTTTGTCATACAAATTTTTTCTTAAAATCTGTGTGTTTGGTCGGTACTCATCATCCTAGCCCAGAGAGCCAGTCCCTGAACCACAGAAATTCTTTTTGCCACCTTCTGGCCAGGGGCATGTGTGGGCTCTGCAGCTGGCTTTACCACTTGCCAACTCTGTGGATTTGGGCAAGTCTCTTAGTCTTTTGGGTCTTAGATTTTGTTTTTTGTTTCTTTTTTTTTTTTTAATCTGACATTGGAATAATTCAAATTCCTTCTTTACAGGATTGCTGTGAGGCTGAAATAAAATGGTGGATGTGAAAATGCTTAACTAGAAAGCCTTATCTATATTAGTAATAGTATACTAAATATGCCAAAGAACATCATAAATATTCTAATAAAATATATTTCCTCAGCAAACACAACATCCTCAAAAATTTCCTCAAAATAGGTTAGGGAAATGAACAGTTGAGTCCTTACTGTTAGGTGTTTTAGCTATTGCTTTATCCACTCTGCAAGGTAGATATTAAATACCTATTTCAGATAGGAGGAAGCTGAGGCTCCACTCACACACATAGCAGAGGGGGGATTTGGTCCTGACTGGAGATCTCATGCTTTCTTCTGTACCATGTTACCTCTAGTTGTCTATGTGGTTCCAAACCCCCACAGTTCTTAAAAGCCATTCACATCCTTTGGGGCCGAGAAGTTTGCTAGCCTTTTCTTGGTCCTTCACTCCTGCGAGTGGGGCAGGGTGCGGTCCGGAAGGAGCCGAAGCTCTGGGCAGCCCGGCAGAGGCCAGCAGCACGGGACGGTCTGTGTGTGGGGCCGACACTGAGTTCGGGCCCCACTTCTAGGGAGCTGGCCAGGTGTGGACTGAAAGCCAGGAGACAGCTGTGCCACATGTCCCAACCCTTGAGGCAATGGCTGCATCCCCGGTGTTTTCAGACATTCATTCTTTTTCTGTCAGAGTGAAGTGACCCCTCCTCAGGACTCCCTTCTCAGGAATCGGTGCCTCTTGTATATCCTGATCAGTTCCTTGTGCTGTTTGAGATTAGGTTTATTCTATGTAGTAACCATTCTATTAAGCTTTTCTGGGACTCTTCCTGTTAACTTTGATGCCAGGTATTGGAGGAGAGGGTCCCTTGTGTGGCAGTTCATTAAGTGCCCTGTGGGACCCAGTGCTACAGGCATTTTCCTTTTTATGGCATGTCCTTGATTCACAGACAGACAGAGTCTGCTTGTGAGCTGGAGCGGCCCACCCAGAGAAGCAGAGATAATGCCTGATGAAGGGCCAAGTTGAATATTCAGTGAGGATGTCTGTGTGGGAGAAGCGTTTGTTCAGCCTGCGGTTCTGAGAGGAACTGTGTGTCGTGTTCCCATAGGTTCTCAACAGGAGGTGTGTAGAAGCGGCTGTGATGACAGGCCTGGCTCTGAACTGCCACATAAACAAGAAGTCCTTGTTTGACAGGAAGCACTACTTCTATGCAGACCTCCCTGTAAGTATGCTTTGTGATCCACCCTGGTAAGTTCTCGGAGCTGGGCCAGCCCTGCCGTGGGGGGTTTAGGGGGAGAAGATGGGCTGTGCCCCTGGTGTTTCCCGTCAGCACTCTGTCCGTCTCAGCAGGGAGCGCTGCCCGGCCCTGACGAAGGCAGGTGCCCCCCGATGTTCTCTAGATTGGACGCAATTGTCCTGATTGCTGACTCCTTGCTTAGCCTCATGCTTCTGGTGGCTGTATCATAATTGCACAGGGAGTAGAAGCCAGTGCTCTCAGGCTCAGGCTAGCCGTGGTATTTGCTGCTAATTGCCTGTTAGCACAAAAGCTAGCTCTGTGGCCAATGCAACAGTAAATGCATACTGTAGCTCTGTAGGCAGGGTGAGAGTTTCTGCTTTTAAGTTGAAGTTCCCATCATAGGGCTGTCTCCGTTGGAGACATTTCTGTCATCTCACAAGGAACAACTAAGTGGACAACAGTAAGCAGAAACATGAACCGGAAACCTGGACTAACAACAGTAATCGAACAGTGGACTCAATATTTACCTACTTTTTTCTTAAAATTAAAAAGTTTCTTTGAGTCATGCCAGTGTGGATGAGAGCCAGTTTTTCATACTTTTGAACTGGAACAAAACTGAAATGTTGACTGGGTTTCCCAAAATAATGTTGTGTTTAATCTGAGCCTCTAATAGTGAGTGTGACTCTCCTTTAGATTTAGAGGAACAACAGTGAGAATATTGTTTCACCTCATTCTTCTCGAACCGAAGATTGGGGTGAGCTGTTTTTTAGTGGGTGAGGGCAGGAACAGAATTAAAATACGTATGTGTAAGTAGGACCCAAGCTCTCCAGTTGCTGCTGCTTTTCGCCCCTGGCTGCCAGCCTTTCAGCAAGTCTACTGCTTGTTAGGGTGGAAAGACTTAAACTGCGTATCTTCATCTTTTAAGAGTGACAGGCACTTTGGTTAAAGCGAGCGACTTAGCAATATGTGACTGAAATGAGATGTTTTGGTTATCTCTGGCTTTCTGTCCTTTCTGGCCCAGACAGTTCAGATAACCCAGAGTTGGTATTATGAGAAATACTTACACTACAGTATTTGTTGATTATCTGAAATTCAAATTTAGCTGATCATCCTGTATTTTATCTGGCAACCCTACCCAGAGTTTAGTTTTGCAATTTGAGACTTCCTGTTTCTGCATAGAAAACGAGTTAGCCTCATGCAGGGTTCTCAAAGTGTGGTCCCCGGGGCACTAGCATCTCTTGGGAACTAGAAATATGAATTCTCAGCCTCCCCCCACTCCCAACCCTAGACCTACTGAATCAGAAACCCTTGCGGTAGAGCCAAGCTGTCTTGTGTTTTGACAGGCACACTGGTATTTCTGATGCAGCTAAAGTTTAAAAACTACTAGCTGGCCTAGGGGCTAGGAGCGGACTCTGGAGCCAGACCATCTGAGTTCACGTGCTGACATTGATACTTACTAGCTCTGTGGCTTTGGGCAAGGCTCTTAACCCCTCTGTGCCTGGTACCTCCTTCATAGGTTGTTGTGGGACTCACTGTGAGTGTAAGACACTGAGAATAGCATCTGGGACCTAGCGAGTGCTGCGGGTGCCTTAGCCGCCACTCTCGGTCCTTCTGTAGCTCTCCTCATTGACTTGCCGTCTCTTCAGTGTGTGTTGATGCACGTGTGCACCTGAAAGTAACTCCTCCCTTCCACTTGGAGGATGTGAGGGATTCCATGTGAGATCCATCAGTATTTTAGTGCTACGTGCTTTCCATTAGCTGAGTGCGAGGACCACAGCATTTTCTGGCTAGAAGAGCCAGGAAAGTTGGGTCAGGGAGGGCAGCTGGCATGATTGGTTCGCTTAAAGAGCAGAAACAAAACAAGCTTAACACACCAGCAACTGCTGTTGGCTGTGTCGAGAGAAGATGGCAAAGTGCTTAGCCAGCGTTTCCTAATAAGGAGGGTCTGTCAGGAGCCCAGTAATGAGATGCAGGGTTTAGTCTAATGAGCTAAATGAAAACAATAAATTCTTTTCTTAGGGGCCCCTGACAATGAGATTATTGTCATTCCCCAAAACAACACTTCGGTAAGAACGAGGGTATTCGTGGTGGTTGCTGCATTGTAATTGGGAGTGGGGACGCGGGGAGGGCCAGGGGGTGACAGCCAGAGCAGACACAGCCGGGCTGAATTGAGGCTGCAGTGCCTCAGTGCATGAACTGATTGTTCTCCTCCTTGTCCTTTTTTCTTTTATACTTTGTATTGTTTTGTTTTTGTTTAAAGTTAGCTTATAGTTGTATGACATTAAGAGGAAGAGGAAACTGGATCCCGCTTTCATTCATGGACTGGTGACTGTATGGCCCACGTTTGTGTGCAGGCAGGCTACCAAATCACCCAGCAGAGGCTGCCGATCGCTGTGAACGGGAGCCTGACGTATGGCATCTGTGTGGGAAAGACGCGGAGTCAGGTGACTACCAGGACGGTGAGGGTCAAGCAGATCCAGCTGGAGCAAGATAGTGGCAAAAGCCTCCACGACGACCTGAGGTCACAGACGCTCGTTGATTTGAACAGGGCGGGTAGGCTTGGAATGTTCTTGTTACTTCTCCTTCCATTCATGTCAGTTCTTGGGTTTTAGGCAACTTTCCTCCCCTCTAGAGTTTTCCCAAACTAAGTGAGAAAGCAGGCCCAGGAGCCTGACAGATGGAGATCAAAATATCAGCATTGGTATTGGCAGTGAGCACGGCTCGAACTGTGATTACTGTGGGGATCGGGAATAATTCTCCCCTAAAATTAGACAGACTCATCCACCCAGTCACGGGCCCAACAGCTGGATAAGTTAAGCAGACATTAAAAGAAATGAACCAAAGTTAGAAATCAAAAAGTGGGAGGAAAGAGAGAAGTGACTGAGAGGCTGGAACCACTTTGAGAGTCCTTCAGCAATGCAGGGTTTTCCTAAGACTTCAGCCTAATGTATCTGCTGGTGTGATTGGAGAGCTCCAGTCGGGCTGACTTTGCTTCTCTTTGGTAGGAGTCGGCCTTCTGGAATTGGTCCTGGAGCCCGACCTGTCTTGTGGAGAAGAGGCGGCAACAGCTGTCAGGGAGCTGCAGCTGATACTTCAAGCCCTGGGGACCAGCCAGGCAAACATGGCAGGTAGAAGCCACAGAAGCAAGGTCCTTCTCTCCCTTCTCCCTTCCTGATTCCTGGCGCTCTCTGGCTTGAGTTTTGTTTTTTGCTATCACTTATATTGATATTGTTTATGTCCTTTTCTTCCCCCTAGCTTTTTGCACTCCTGTTTTGTTTTTTTCCTTAGAATTTTCCTTGGGTTCTTTTCTGGGCCCTAAATCAAATATAAACACACAAACAACAGCAGTGCAGAGACACTGAGCCCATAATGAAATGATAGGTTTGAACAGTTTAATCTTTCTCAGGAAGAAGACATGTGCTTATTGAGAATAATTCTAAGTTTGTGAGTTCTGTATAGGTAGCACTTAGTTGCTAGTTGCTGCTTTTCCTTTCAGATTCTTTTCCTTCTTTTGTAGAATTTTCATCCACATACAACTGAAGCCAAATCATATTGACTGTAAGCCAAGATTATGATTGCACAAAACTTTAACCTGAGATAAAATCTTAAATTCAGTAGAAATATAGTAGGAAACTAAAACAAACAAAATAAACACTTGCACCCTTGGGACCAAGAAAACGGATGTGAAAATCACAAGTGTTGGTCAAGTACAATTTCTTCTTGGCTCTTGCCTAGTGCTGCATTGCCCTCCCGTAAGTCCCTAAAAGGCTGGTCTCTCCCATGGTTTTCCTATATTTTCTGTTCCCAGGGACTTTTTAAAAATTTCCCCTCTCAGAGCACTCCCTGATGGTGGAGTGGGGACAGAATTCAGGTTCTTAATATGCAATTGTATTTTTCCCTAGCATAGAACAGTGGTCATGGGGGTGCATGGGAAATACCGTCAGTGGTGATTTGTTCATCTCCCTGCTAGTTCCTAATATTATTTACCAATCTTAGCATGTCACATAATGTATTTGTATGTTACAGAGGGACTTCTGGATCTGTAATGCCACATTTGTCACATAAGACATTTTACAAGCAACAAATTGTAATATCAGAGCTCTGGTACAAGTCTAATTTGAAGACAGAACTTGCTTATTTGCTCTCTGCTTTCTGCTAAAGACTGCAAAAGCACAGGCACATGAGTTTGAGTGGCGTAAAGGTTAGCTGCCTACAAGTTTGCTTTATAGAGATGCTTCTCTGTTTTAGAGTAAGAGAATTCTCCATTTTAGATTTATCACTCATGCTGCCTTTTTTATCTACCATTCACCATAAATGAAATATGGGCAGGTTGGATGGTTATCCACTTATGCTCCAAGTGTTGATTCTCTGATGCTTTAAGAAAGTTTTTATTATCCCATTCTTCTTCAAAATAACTGTGATTCCTACCAACCCTATGGGATAATAAATAGGCCACCTGTTAGCGAGAAATACTCCCATCTGGGTCCTTGCCAAGAGATAAACCATAATGGCAAGAACTCATCAGTCAGTGACAGCTGAGAGTGTTCATTAAATCTCATTTGTTGTGACATTTTTTTGTTTCTTTTAAATACAAATCCAACAGCTTTGCTTCTAGCACAGCAGCCGAGTGGCTTTGGTTGTACTAAAGTGCCATGGAGAGCCGAGGTCTGCCACAAGTCTGCAGGGTGCCAGCTTCTTGGTGCTGGTAGCATTTTATCAGCCCCATCTCCTTTGCCTGTTCTTCTGTCCCATCCCTGTAGGGCCACTGTGTTGCCATCGGAGCCTGCGGCTGGGGAGCTGAGGGCCACCCTGAAGAGGTGGCACTGAAGACTAGTGGACACCCAGGGTGCTTTTGGAATGAGGCCTAAATTGTTCTGGGCTGTGATTCAGTGAGTTCCTGATAGTTTTGCTAATGAGCATGGACCAGCTTAGCCCAGGTTCCAAGTCATTTCCTTCTCAGTGGACAGCATTTTTGCCACCAAAATGAGGAGATCTTCAGAGCAGCTCATGGAGTTGAATGTATAGATGTAGACACAATAAGTGTTTCTACACTAATAATATCTACCAGTTGGAACATTTAGTATGTGCTCATCAGTTCACTAATCTTTTTCAAATTAATTTATTGTCTCATTTAAACTTTATGACATTTCTGAGAAATAGGTGGTATTATGCCTGTTTGCAGATGAGGAAACTGAAGCTTAGAGAGGTCGGGTTATTTGCCCAGGGCTCACAAGAAGTGACAGAGCTGGATAGCTAGGATTTGAGCCCAGGTGCATCTAACTCCAAAAGCCCTTTAAGCACAACATCATACTGCTTCCTAGTGGCAGCCATGGCAGTGCTGTGACTGCCACAATGTCACCTTAGGCTGTCTGGCAGAACGTGGATGCTGAAGGCTCTGAGGTCCCAGGCCCGGGTTGGAATCCTGTCCTGCAACTTGTAACTGCAGGAGCCTAGGCAAGTTATTTGATTTCTCTGAGCCTTACTTTCCACACTTATAAATGCAAGTTCCCAAATAATTGTGTCTGGAAAGGGTCAAGAAGAAACCAAAGAGGGCGTCAGATAGAATTAGGGGAGCTGCATGAGAGATTTGGGGGAAAAATCTGGAATTCCATTTTTAATATGTTAAGTTTGGAAATGCCTCAGGAATGTCTAAGTGGCTTTGTTATTAAGCTATATTGCAGGGGATGAATGTGATAATGAATATAAAACTTAGCACAGGGTCTGGCAAAGAGCCCCTGCTGGGTAAATGTGATGTGCTTTCATTAACAATAATAAGTAGTAGTACTTTTATGGAATCACCACTCATCTGGATGAATAACCTTTGTGAAATATTGGCAATAAAATTTGGTCATGTTATTTTCTTGTCAAACCTTGTTATTTCAGTTTTGGAGAGTGTTCAGAGATCAGAACAAGATAGCTCAGTAGACCTTCCCACCATATCCTCAGGACCCTGCTGTTTGCAGAAACAGTTTTCTGTCCTGATGTTCTATTACTGTTGTGTAAATGTGTTTTAGAGAAAAATATGAAACTGCACTGTATCACTGTGCTCAGTGGTATAGTTTTTTAGTTTTTGCTGTTACAAATCTCTACTTCTCGAAGACAGAAATTGAGCTTGATAACATTCTCATGATGTGTGAATGAAGGCTCTCCCTCAGTGGTACAGAATACATTGAAGCAAACCTAACTGGTAAGGCTTTTGTGCACTTGAGGCAATTTAAGTTAATTTGTTTAAAAGGTATTTTGTCTTCACTGGATAGCATGTCTTTTGTTAATGTTTGATACTGCATTTGAATCTAGGCTAGCGAACTCTCTTTCAACACTGCGGGATACTAAACGATTCCTCTCAGATATTTATGTAGTATGGTCTTCTCTGGGAGAGACTGAAATTCATACTTTCATTCCTCTTCCAAATTAGAATTCTAAGTTGTGAAAGATAGTTTCATTTTTAAAAGCAGGTGAGGTCCAATTCATGGTTCCCTGAGTTCAAAAACAGTTGTCTCCCAAGTATTGAGATCTGGTCGAGCAGAGCTCAGGATACTTTGGAAGTTTTCCTTTGAGCTTAATGGGCCTTTCAGATGATTCCAACAGTAGATTAGTCCTATTCACAGAGAATTTTAGAACTTATCAGGAACCTACAGTGGCATAGAAACCCGTCTGCTTATTGTTCGGGAAAGTACCAGTTTGGGCATTCATTATTCAATAAGGTTTAATTTATTGAACAATCACCATGTGCCAGACCCAGCCCTAGGTTCTGAAAAAGACACTGTTCCTGCCACGGAGAGCTTATATTCATCAGGGAGCCAAATACATAAACAAATAAAATAATTATAGTGACAAATGCTTCAAGGAAATAAATGGGGTGCCGTAATACAGAGTAACGCTGGAAGGTGATGATGATGTTTTTTAAGGCCCCTCAGAGGAGGTTACTTTATGTAAGACATGAAGAATGACTCACAGCCCCAGGTAGCATAGAACCAGGGGGTGAGCATTCTAGGGAACTGCTGAGGGAAAGGCCCTGAGCTGAGAGTTTAGAATGAGAGGTGAGTGAGGTAACACAAGGCCACTGCCGGGAAGCCTAAGAAGCAGTGGCATCAGATGACACTGTAAAGGTAGGCAAGAGGTAGATTACAGATAAGAGCAAGAAGTTTAGATTTCAACCCAAGTGCAATGGGAAATCACTGAAAGGTTTTTTAAGTAAGGGAATGACGTAGTCTGATTAACGTTTTAAAAAACCACTCTGGCCGCTCTGTGGTAGGTAGATTTCAGAAGGATAAGAATAGAAGCCAGGAAACCAGTTGAGAAGCTTTTGCAGTAGTTTAGATGGAAGATGATGCTGTTTTGGATGGTGCTGGTGGCAGTGAAGATGGAGAGATGTGTAGATTCAAGATGGTTTTTAGAAATAACAGGATTTTGTAATCCTGGTAAGGCTGTAAGGCTGGTATGGGGTTAAGAGACAGGAAAAGGCAAGGATTCCTTTAAGGAAGTTTGGAGAACTATGGTGGTGCTGTTTACTGAAATTGGAAGATAAGGACAAGATTGTCTTTGTAAAGAGCAAATAAGGATTTAGTTTTGGAAATTGAGATGCCTGTGAGGCCATCAAGTGGATATTGGAGGTGTAAGTGTGGAGCTCAGAGGACTGGGCAGAGGAGAGAGATTGCAGCATCATCAGCATGTAGGTGGGGTTTTAAACTGCATACCCCTGCACAGAAAGTGCAAGCAAGGAAGAGGGCCCTGAGTTTGGATGGGAAGGAAGGCACTAGCGAGGGAAACAGAAATAGCATCCAGGGAGGTAGGAGGAAAACCGAGAGAGCAAAAGGCCACAGAAACTGGGAGAGGAAGATATTTCCAAAAGGAAGGATTAGAGGCCAAGCGGGGAGGATCAGTTGGGGCCAGGAGCTCAAGACCAGACTGGGCAACTTAGCAAGATCCCATCTCTATTTAAAAAGTTTTTAAAAATTAGCCAAGTGTGGTAGCGCATGCCTGCGGTCCCAGCTATTTGGGAGGCTGAGGCAGGAGGAACCCTTGAGCCCAGGAGTTCGTGGTTACAGCAAGGTATGATTGCACCACTTCACTCCAGCCTGGGTGACAGAGCGAGACCCTGTCTCTAAAAAATAAAAATAAAAAAGAAGGATTGGTTGATATGTCATAAGCTGCTGAGGTATCCAGTAAAGTAAAGACACACATGTCCCGTGTCTATTGGATTTGGTAGCCAGGAGGTTGTTGGCGATTCTGACAAAGGCATTTTCAGAGAGGTGGGCCAGAAGCCAGGCTGAGGTGGGTTTAGGAGTAAATGGGAGATAAGACAGTGGAGCCAGTATATGCAAACATAACTTGTTTGAGAAACTTTGCCAAAAAGGAAACCAGAGAAACTGTAGCAGAATGACTGATGGATTGAGAATTGGGTTCGGGGGAGTAGGTTTGGGGATTTTGCTTTGTTTTTAAAATCAGACATACTATTGCATGTGTCTATACCAGAGGGAATGCTGAGGAAGAGATTGATGCATGTGGGGGAGAGGGGTAACTGAAAGAGCTATATCCTTGAGAACGCAAGAGGGGATTAAAATATGGCCCAGTCCTCAGGGACCTTCCATTCTCATCTGAAAGAAAAGGCTAATGCACAGTAGACTAGAGTCACGGACTATGTTCTAAGGTGTGAACTGTGTATTTTCTGGGAGTTCTGAGGACCCACCAGTAGAGGCTAGCTTATTGGTGAAGGTTTCAGGAGAAGGAGGTAACAAACCTTGAAGGATGCGCAGAGGTTGAATTGAAGGACAGTAACACTGATGGGAGCAGACAGGGAGTTGTGTGCAGAAGGCTGCCCTGCCTGGAGGAGAGCTTTCTCCCGGAATGAGTGTTGGGAAAATATAGATCATGTCACCTGAGACCAGATGAGGGCTCTGGTATACCAAGCAGAGGGGATGAAGTAATCCAGTGGAAACTGCCTGTGTGCTTGAGTGAGCAACAGGAATGATGAAAACCGTGTCGTGGCAGGGTGGAAGTCGCAGCCATGTTGCGGGTGACCGGACAAGGAGGCATTGCCACGTTGAGTCAGGATGTGATCCTGCAACCTAGGCCTGCAGTTCCGAGACCTCGGGTGAGGGCGGCAGCAGTGGAAATGGAAAGGAAGTGATACATACGAGGGATGTTTGGAGGGAAGACCGGATAGGCTGTAATTGTCAGTTTGACTTTAAGGGGCAAAGAGAACAGAGAAGTGGAGGATGACTTCGGGGTTCCCAGACCGAGAGTCTGATGGTATGAGGAATAGTTGGGACTTCTTGAGATTCAGATAAGCACAACTTGTCCACAAGGTGATTAAAAATAAAGTGCTACAGAACTTTTGTAAAAATGTTGAGAAGTCAGTGCTGGAGATAGAGCTAGAGTAATTTCTGAGCTGAAAGGCTTCTTTTCCCTGACTGTCCCGAGTGGCACTTGGAGTCATGCAGGGTGTGAGTGGGGCGAAGGGCAGGCGGAAGTCAATGCAGGCTTGAGCCCCGCAGCTCACGCTGGGAGAACGACAGAGAACCAGTTCCAGAGGGCTCCTTTTCTTGGCATGGAATTTTTTTAATACTATTTTATTATTTTAATATGTTTTTGCTGTGAAATCTTGGAAAATGAATTTATTCACCCCATCAGGACACTCAGGTTTGGCAGATTACTTCTTTTTTTTGTTTAGTCACAAAATCCTCATATCTAACAGATTACTTTTTAATTTAAAAACTTACCTAGGAAAATAAAACCCAGCATTTTAATGTTGTAATGAAATTAGAGAATAAAGCATTTGAGCGTTACTTTGTAAGGTGCAAAATGTGGATTATTTCTTATCTTCATCTTTCTCTTTGTCTTGGAATTTTTCCCTCTCTCTCATCCTCAAGAGCCTATTAGTCCTCTCATGTTACCTGCTTCTTTAGGAGTTGTTGCTGGTAATCCAAAGGGGCTTTCGGGGTCAGAGAAGGTGTAAAGTGTTCCAGGATGGGGTCAACCCCTCTCTGAGTCCCACCATAGATCCCTCCCCCCACTTTCTAACAGCGCTGTCTTTCTGCTGCGGCAGATCCTTGCAGCGATCAGAAAGGATTCAGAGTCGTGTTTGCGGAAGAAAGAGATTATTACAGTACCTGAGGAAAGGAGGAGGGGAAAAGCCCAGGTTTCAGCTCTTGCCCTTGAGCTGTAAATTCTCAAGGACTCTCTTATAAATCTCCTGGAATCACTGTTAGAAATCCACATTCCATTGGAGAGCAGGGTAAGGTTATCAGATAATCATTTTTGAAGGCTTCCTCCCACCTCAGCTTTGACACTTTGAAAAAAACTCCGAAATAAAACTGCAGAGTAAATCTCCATTTTAATAGTGCTGTTTTTCTTATTTAGCACAAAAGAAATTAGATCTTCCAAACTGGTATATCCAGAAATTTTCTTCTCTTCTGTATGTGCACAAGCGCACACGTCAATATACACACACATACAGGTGCACCCCTGAGATGCCTTAGGACTGGAACTCCTCTCAGGTGGGCAGAAGTACCAGCCATGGATTTCAGAACCAGCCGTGCCTTCTCTAAAGCTAGATTGCTATAACGACATAGCATGTAGAGTGAGATATTGCTTACTTTCACACTCTGCCACTTTAAAAAAGACCAAGTTGCCTCAGATAATTTCTAAAGAGCTGTTTTTTCCCTCCCCTTCCAGAGGGACAGTTGAGAGTGGATGCCAACATATCCGTGCATCACCCTGGGGAGCCTCTGGGTGTTCGAACCGAGGTGAAGAATCTCAACAGCATCAGGTTCTTGGCCAAAGCCATAGGTGAGTGCCAGCTCTTACCTCCCGCTGTTCTTGTTTGCATCATCTGTCTCTTGCTGTGTAACAGGCTACCCCAATACTTGTGGCTCACACAATAACCATTTTCAATTTCACAGTTCTCTGGATTGGGTGGTTCTTCTCCTGGTCCTGCCTTGCCTCACTCCTGCGGCTGTGGGAAACTGGCAACTAGCTGACACAAAGGGTGTGAGGCAGCCTCTCATGGGTGGGGCCTTGGTGCCAGGTGTCTGCTGGGCTTCTTTACCCATGTAGTCTTCCTTCATTCACCTGCGTAGCTGGGGCTTTCTTGTGTGGCTGTGGGAGCCTTCCAGGAGGACAAAGGCCTTAAGGCCTCTTGAGTCCTAAGCTGTAGAACTCACAGCTACCATTCCAACGCATTCTGTTCAAAGCAACTTGAATTCAGAGCCTATTCCGGGTGGGGGGGGATAGACTTCCAGGGAGAAGGCAAGGAGAAGGTCCCCATATGAAGACAGATTACAGACAGTGAACTCTTCTGGCTCTGAAAGGGGACACAATCTATGTTTCTGAAGCCATGAAAGGTTTGAGTCAGGGAAAACGCTTTATAACCCAAGTTTGTGAGGGGAAGCTTGGAACAGATGGAAGAAAGCTCCACTTCACCTTGAAGGTGGTAGTGTTCTAGGACCCATTATTTTAAGAGGCAGTGAAGGTAGCCTATAAAAAAACCAAGCAAACAGATTTGGGGTAGATGAATCCGTAATGAGTTACAAAGGAGACCCCGGCATGTTTTTGGCCGTCCCCAACCTTCTCTTGTCCTCTGAAGTACTCTTTGGAGGAACAGCCTGAGAGAGAATTCTCCCTGTGGTCCGACTCAGATTGGAAGAACCAAAGATTTACTATCATGGGCTGAATCCTCCAAGCCTGTGATTTTTCCACCACCTTTTTCTCCCTATTTGGGCCTTTCAGCCATCATCTCGTGTCAACCAAGGACAGCATTGGAGTCAGGGAGATGAGGAGCAAAAACTGACACATTTTGGCATTGGCTGCTGCTTAGCAGCTGAGATAAAAGGGTTTGGATTTGGGCAAGGGAGTGTAGTGCATGGTGGGATGAGGGGTTAAGGGGAGACTCAAGCTGTTTTCACAAAGCAGCTTAGCAAGTGTGGCTGTGTTTTGATGACCACAGCCTGCATTGTTCAGTGGTGCAGGAGCGTGGCATGGAGCTGTGGTTCTTAATCATTTAGGGTTATAGATCCCTTTGAAAATAGAGTGGAAATTCTGGTTTCTGTCTCCAAAAGATGTACATATGCACACCCCTGCATTTTGTATATAATCTCAGGGGGTACCAGAACCTTTTGAAGCCCACCCATGGATCCCAGGGTAAGAACCCTTGGTGTAGGCAGCATTCCTAGATCTGAACCTAAGCTGTCTCAAAAAACTGAGGGAACAGGGCTGCCCAGGGCCCTTCCCAGCACCAATATTCTATGATGGCAGTGAGAAGAAAGTACAACATATAAGGGAAGGATTACTATAAACAATTCTCTTCCTGATTAGTTTTTAACTTAAAGATTGAGAAAGATAATTATTGCTTAACTGGATAAAAGGTATAATCAAAATATGTTACTAAACTACTATGTTTTTCTTAGACTATGAAATCCAAAGGCAAATCAAAGAACTTGAGAATGGAGGTGAAATTCTGAATGAAACACGCTCATTTGATTACAAGCTGGGGTGAGTTTGCATTGAGAGCACCTTGACCACAGCCAGGTGGGGCCCCAGAGGTCTGGGCTCAGCCACAGACCAGCCATGGGATCTTGAAGAAGGTATTTAGCTTCTCTGCACTGTGGTTTCCTCACTAGTAAAATAAGAAAAATACTGTACCCTATAGGGATATAAAACACCCTCTGGGGCTGTTAGGAGATTTGAACTGACCCAGATGGGACACAAGCCCTTAGTCTGAGGGCCTGGCCCTTCCCTTACTTCCAGCTTGCCTGCTATGTGGCAAGAATTTTTACTTCCTTAAATAATGTATCAGACATCTACCAGCGTAAACTAGAGGTAGGAGAGAGCGAAGGCGTGGTTGTAGAGATGCCTTTTTTTGGTTTAGATAACTTTGACCCTAATATTTTCTGACTCAGAATTTTGAGGATGTTTAAACAGAATGCTGGAAGAAAGCTCAAAAGCCTAGAGTTTCAGCTGGCTAAAAGTCGTAGATATTAGCTGCAACTCCTTTTTTTTTTTTTTTTTTAATTATCCTCAACATTTTCTCTCTTTCCTTTATTATTATTTTTTCATGTATTCATATACCCATCTCCTATAGAAAGCTGAAGAGCTTGAATTTGCCTATGTCCCTTATTGGTAGGGGAAACCCCTCTCTGCATGTAGGTGAGCCAGTGCTGGGTGCGGTGTGTGTTTGATGTGTTCTTACTTAACTATTGTAGGTGCACCATGCCAATGAGAGACAAAGAAGGAAAACAGGACTACAGGTGGGTTACTCTTCGTGGCAAAATACCATTACATGTTTGGGCTTAGAGGCAAATTTCAAATCCATTTAAAGATCAGTATAATAATCCTGAATAGTTTTTAGGAACCACTTTTTATTATGGTTACAAGAGAGAATATCTAGACTTCTTATGTTATGTGTATACTGGAAGAAATACTATTTTCGTGATTTGGTAACCTCATAGTGTCTTGACTTGATTCAACTGTTAGAATATACTTGTTCACTCATTTTTGTGTCAAAGTTGTGTAGTTGAGCTAAGAGGATGGCATTTGAGGTTGGGGCCTAGGCTGTTCTTATTCTCACATTCAATGACAAGTTCAGTAATATACTTACATTTCTCAATAAGAAATGAAAAAAGAGATGTATATGTTAATGGCAATTCCCTTCAAACCTTAGATGATGCTACTTCATTGATAAGTTAAACAAGTTGGACTTAATATGAGACACACAAATAATATAGCAAATAACGATAGGCTTAAGATAAATTGAACCTTTTATTTTTCCCGAGTTTAGCAGAATGCAAAGATGGAGGTTTTATGCAACGGAGTTGTTGAGATTAGCCCACCTTTCCTTTGTGCAGTGCAGAAAGATGTAAGTGTAGCTGTTGATGTCGATGAGGATCAAATGTGGCATCATTATGTACGAAAGAAGAAACCCGCAAACCCTTGGAGTGAACCTCACCCCAAGGACTCCTATCATGTGTCTGTCAAACTCAAAATTATTTTAATTACTGTGATCTTCCAGTTTTAGTCAGTTCTTCCTGAGAACCTTCTTTGTTCTTTAATGTTGCTCCCTACTCTTTGTGCTGCTTTCTTACCGAGCATGGAATTTGGCTTTTAACTCAGCCAGTGGCTTTAGTTCGATCCCTCGAGTTAATAGACAGTGAGTTTCGGGAAGCCTCCCTTTCGCTTCCTCTTGCCTTCAGAAGTCAGACTGATCCGCAGCAGAGATTTGGCATTGAAGTGATGATTTGCTTGCACTTCTTATCTATTACCTTTGCGCCACCATTTACTCTGCATTACCTGCTTTGACATAAGCCCTTCGACAAATAGGAGCAAAGAGAAAATGTTAGTACCAGAATAGAACAGAGGAAGAGACATCTTTGTTCCATAAGATTATACGTAGTGTGCAGCCTCCACATTTTAAAAAAATTAATTGACTTTATTTTTCAGGGCAGTTTTAGTTTACAGAGTTCTCATATACTCCTTCTCCCCCCTCCACAGGCACACACAGATTCTCCCATTATTAACCTCTTGCTTTACTGTGGTACATTTGTTACAAGGATGAACCAGTACTGGTACCTTATTATTGACTAAAGTCCATAGTTTACATTAGAGTTCACCGTTTGCCTTATACATTTGATGGGTTTTGACATGTGTATAATTGACATGTGTCCACCATCATAGTGTCATACAGAGTAGTTCCATTGCCCTAAAAATGCCATGTGCCCCACCTGTTCCCCCCTCCCTCCCTCCCATTTAGCTTCCACATTGTACTTAGGCAAAATCCATTCATTTCTTCTACCTCTTAAGAAAGTAAGTTTTCTTTTCTTTGACTTGTCATTTACTATATGAATACAAATAATGCTAAAAATAGCAGAAATTTTAAAATGGGAGAAGTCATCTTTTTTCCTAATAAGTAAATTGTTCTTATTTGGTCCTGTTTTTTCCAGCCTATGTCTTTATGACTATATAGTCATGCACAGTATAATGATGTTTCTGTCAATGACAGGCTACATATGAGATGGCTTTCCCATGAGATTATAACATTGTATTTTTACTATACCTTTTCTATGTTTAGATACACAGATATTTACCATTGTGTTACAATTGCCTACAGTATCAGTACAGTAACATGCTGTACAGGTTTGTAGCCCAGGAGCAAGGGGCTATACTATATAGCCTAGGTGTGTGGTAGGCTATACCATCTAGGTTTGTGTGAGTACATCCTAAGATGTTCGCATAACAACAAAATTGCCTGATGACACGTTTCAGGATGCATCCCTGTCATTAAGTAACACATGACCGTATACCCAATTCTTTGTGAATTGTGGAATGGATTATCCACAACTGTAAGTCATAGTAGGGCTTCAACCCCGTGTTATGCTTATTTCACTCATCATTAGTATTACTGTATAAGCACGGAGAGTGGTGGGTTTGGTGGTTTTGACACTTGTGCAGAGACTTTCCTGAGAAACAGAATTGATATAATAGGCCACTAGAAAATATCTGCAAGTAACATGACATCTAAACACAAAAACATTCATAATTAATGGTGGAGTTTATTCTTCTCATTAATCCACATACTCCAGATTTATATCCCGTCCCCTCTCTGCCTAGGTTCATGCCAGAACCCAACCTGCCTCCCCTGCTGCTCTACGACGCCACATCTCTGCCTGCAGATGCAGACTCGCCGCAAGTGATCAATATTGACCAGATTCGGGAGAGGCTCCCCGAGCTCCCTAGTGTGACACGAGAGAGACTCATTCAACAGTATGGGATGTTGCCGGAACACAGCTTCACCTTGCTGGTAGGTATTGATCGGGTGCAGCAGACTGGGTGGTGCTCTGCAGAGGCCCCTCCATGCACAGTGGGCAGCTGTGGGCTGTGAGCGGAGTGGGCAGGTTTCTGCAGTTGTACTATAGATGCTGCATAGTAACCTGTGCTCACTCCCCTTTATGGTAAATGCTCCTCATAAAAC
The DNA here is from genome assembly GCA_008086735.1 of Cheirogaleus medius. Classification (NCBI taxonomy): domain Eukaryota; kingdom Metazoa; phylum Chordata; class Mammalia; order Primates; family Cheirogaleidae; genus Cheirogaleus; species Cheirogaleus medius. Next base: position 5,889,723 of record VBSM01000483.1, read on the forward strand.
TGGAAAATGAAACTCACTCTCATGTTAGTCGTTTCTTTTCTGTAGAAACAAACACCTGCTCACAGTAGCCATGGAGACTTCTTAAAGACAGTCCAAATGTTATGGATGAGTGTGTCTGAAGGACAAAGGAAATTCAATGTATAGGGTTTCTAGATGTCTAACACTATTGAACCATGACAGGGTCTGGCAGGATGTTATGGTCTCAGAAGCCAGCCAGTTGTTTTACCAATCATAGAAGAAAACACGTATGCCACAGGAAATGCTGAAAACTCTAACTAAAGTGTCCGTCCTTTGAGGCTTGAGGATACATCTGAAGGGGCCTGTAGAGCGTCTGACACTACTGAGATCTGCTTAGGGATTTTCCATCCTTTTCAAAGCTACTTGGGGCTTTGCAGTTTTCTTTGTCATGGCAACATTAAAGTGACATGGCATCAGTGAGTGTAGCGTTTTGTCACAGTTGTCTTGTTCCTGTCTGTTAGGTAGGAAGTAGAAAGTTTTTTTGCTACATGTTTGGGGGAGTAGGTATATGGCATACTCATCTTTCGGAGCAGCAGAATCTGTGGCAATTCTGGATTTTTTTGCTTTTTAAATGGCCAATGATAACTACTTAGGGATGTTAGAACATACATATTTATATGTATATTGATATACTTCAATAACAGCAGCAGCCTAGCAGTTTATAGTACAAGGTAGGCAATGAAATGTGTGTTGAATGAATGATTCTCTCTTTAGCATCCATAAATCCTTTACTTTGAGAAGCAGAGTTGCTCACTGCCTCCTATGGGCTGCTGTTGTATCTTATTCATACCTCTGTGATTATGTCACTGTATTTTAATTATTTATTAGTTTATCCTTGTTCAGCATCTTGAAGACAAGGACTGTTTCATTGCCTCTGTTACTCAGCACAAATTAGCACACCAGCAGTGCTTAATGCCACGTCTTTGACTATGAATCAGTCAGTCAGCATTCAGTACAGAACACCTCGTAGCATGAAGCCTCTTACAATGTGTATAGTTTTCCTAGGTTGAGGTAACAAAACTGAGTTTTATTCTTACACATCTTTCCCACCATCTTGACCACTTGAATTTCCAGCCTACTTGAGATACATACTGAATTCCAGAACAGCATTTTATTACTTTTTGCCAGATTACACAGAGGATGGGAGGGCAGGGACCAAGCTACTCAACCTCAAAGACATCAGTCACCAGTTACTTCTCCCCACGTGGCATGAGGTAGTGTATGCTGAACCAACATATCTTGGCCATTTCTTTGCTCAAGGCTGTGATTTCAGAGAAGAATCCACTAAATATAATGTTATAATTTTTTTGTTTTATATATCCACTTTTTCAATAAGAAAAGTAAAAGGACCTTTCAGAGTCTCTTCTCCAGGAAATGACTATTTGTATTCAAGGTACTATCTGAAAATACATGCGCCTTTCAGAGGGCATCTCCATCAGATTGTCACACTTGGTCTTGGAAGAACATATGATTAGGACAGCATACACCTCACTGAGCATAAGCTGCGTGAGGGCAGGGACATTTCTACATTCGTGTTTGTGTCCCGGTCTTCATTCATTTATCCTCTATGGTGCCAAAACCTAGTAGGCCTTGGATAAATGTTTGCTAAGAGATAGCAAATGAGTCAATCTCTGTTTTAATAGTTTAAGGCCCTGTGTAGGGAAACTTACCTTTGATTATGGAGTTCAATACTATTATTGCCATCTCTTGTGTAGCAGGTACTGAGACAAGGACGGAGACAAAAAAAAAAAAAAACCCTAAGAGTTTATGCATATACGTGACACTATAGCTAGCCAAACCCCTGGACAGATTGCAATATGCAATAGATAGATGTATAAGGTTAGGATCAGAGCCCAGAGGAGGTAGCAATAAACTTGATTGGGATGAAAAAGGAAAACTCCAAGAGAAGGAGGTGGTTTTTTAGCCATTTTTAAACTGACTTATTTTTTAATACCTTAAAGACATACTTACTTTTATAGCTTGCAGATAATGTATTGGGTGATTAGTTGTTGTTTTTTTTTAAAGAGCTAGTACTTGAAATTTCCAAGATGAGTGAGAATGGAATGAGATCGAAATGGAAAGAGAACGGTTCAGACAAATTGTTTTCCTGAAATTAGGCAGCCTGAGTCCTTTATGACTTTGTAATCATTGGAAGCTGAGTTACTCATACCCGAAAATGATATGTTCGTGTTTTTTCCTGCCTTCATCAGAAACACAACAGATTGCTGAGAAGGGCAGATGCACAAATCTAATGAACCATCTTTCAATTTAAAGAGTACCCAGGAGTATTCATTAAATAAATAGCAGTGGTGGAGGTGAGCTCTGCAGAGCTTCTCTCCAGCTCCGTGCCTTCCGACTGCTTATTAAATTAAGCATTATACACATTCCCGCTCCCACACACATGCTCTACCCACAAATAATCAAAAACTTCAGAATTTAACTCTAGTCTTTAATTTATCCCGTCATTTTATTGTGCCATAGGCACTGAATTACGTATTATTAACATTATCCTAGATATTTACAGAACTCTAACATCATAGCTGAGCATCTGCCACAAGATCTGGCACACAGTAGGCACTCAGTGACCGGGTGGACGGATGAGTGAGTGAATGGGGCGCTGTTCAGTGCACAGGAAATATCCCAGGAGAAGTAGTGCTCCTGGTAAAAGCATCCCTGTTTCCAAAGGGCAGGTACATAAACCACCCTTTGACAACCCAGAGGAGCAGGGAGTGCTACACGTGTCAGTGAACTCTGGTGAGAAGGCCTGGATTGCTGCTTCAACCACGCCAAGTACTGTGACCACATGTATCCCTTGGTCTTTCTAACTCTTGCATTCCACACTGGTTTCATTAAGACATTAAGTCAACATTCTGATTTTCTCTCCTAGACCCTCCTGGTAATTCCTTCCCAACAGAAAACCTCTATTACTGTTTTTTCCTCTGGCCACATAAATATCTTGCCCCACCTAAAACTTCAACCTATTTGGCCAACCTTGCTTCTCTGTCTTACATCAAATTGCCTTGATTGCTGATCTCATATTTCAAGATTAAGGAATAGAAATGTGGAAGGTGAGATCCAGGTATTCGGATTCTGAAAAACAAGAGATTCTAATAGCATAACAAGTTTTTCTCTTGAGTCAGTATTTCCAGGAGTAATTATTAGAAGGATCAGGATTATATGCAGGTGCATTTTTCTCAGCCAAATCTTCCCAGGCTGGTTTCTGTGGGAGCATCTCTTCCTAAACTCTGTGCCTTACGTCAGTCAGAGAATGCAAAGGAATTGCAGCCATTTGCCCGAGCAGCACATACAAAGAGCTTGCAGCATGCTCTGCAGTTTACCTTGTACCACTTTTTAACATGTCCTGTGACAGCCGTCTGAGGCAGGTATTGTTGTTCTCCCCACTGACGGGTGTGCAAATGTCACTGCTTTGGTTAAGTGACTTTCCCAACCCCCGTGTTGGAGCCGAGTTCAGACCAGGCCGACTTCAGGGCCCGGCTCAGCATCTCTAAGCTCCACCGCCTGTTCGCACGTCTGATGTGCTACAGTGTCAAATAGAGATAATGCTTTTAGTTAACTGCTGTTTGGGTTCGCTTTTGCTCTATTAATAGAGAAAATAGAGTTTTTACTTTTGTTGCTATTTATGCTTTATACAGTCCCACTGTTTCATAAAACGCAATCACAGAACATAGATGCATTTAAAAATTTTTGCCACTCCTATTGGTTTTTGAGATGCCAGACTGGCCCTATAAATAAACATAGAGTGCTGTCTCCTAAATCTGGTGAAAATCAGTCAACACCAATGAAAAGCAGAAATCATGTCTATTTTGTAAGTGGAAAAATTAAGTCAGAAGAAAAGTAACGTATGCTGTCCTCTGCAGCTCAATTTATTTTGTTCTAAAAATTTTCTGCTATAGGCACTTGGCTGCTTCTGTCTGAATCACAGAGAAGTGTCTCCACATACATAGGCTAGAGTTTGCTGGGTTTGGGGGATGCTTTTGCCTAAGGCCTCGTGTCCTTCAGCCCGGCACATAACAGGTTCTTGGAGATGAGCTTGCAGGGCAGCGGGCTGTGTATGAAGTCAACAGATAGAAAGCCCTGCAGCCCGTCTCGTGTGGGAGATCTCCGTGGAGGGATGGCAGAGTATTCCCAGTGGAGTGTTTCATGACGGCCTGCCACACTCGCCACAGTGCCCTGTGCTGTTTTCAGATGTGAGTGCTTTAGCTCTTCCATGTTGCTTCTAACTGTCCTGAGTAGGCCTGCACGGAAGTGAGTTAAAACACTGACTCAGGGAGAGATTCTCTTGGTTCCAGATCTTGCCTCTGACACTGAGGCGCAGGGAGGGCTCTGTGAGGGTAACCAGAGCTGTTCGCCTCCCCAGCTGAAAGAAGAGAGATGACTCACTCATCCCAATCATGATAGACATGGCAGAATCTTCATCAACTCTAAAAAAAAAATCTAAATACAGCCAAGCAGACTCCCAAGAATATGCTGCCAGGGAGAAGAGTACTGACACCAAGCAACATGCTAAACAGTGCATCAGGAGACACGCAAGGCAGAATTTTAGAAAAATCCAGCAAGGCCCTGGTGAGGCTATAGGAAAATGTGATTGTGAACCCTTGAGTCGGTTGTCACCTGTGCTGCTGTGTGTGTGTGTATGTGTGTCTTTGTATTCAGCCTCAAGACGTGGTCTTATTTGAACAACTTCATTTTCTCCAGCTGGTTCTTACCCATTTAAAGTCATAATCGTTTGTTTCTGACATCATGGAAAAGGTTAAGGTGTCTCCAAGGGACAAAGAAACAGAAAAGATACCATGACTACAGCTGGGTGTTAAATGGATTGTTTTTTAAGAATTTTACTCTAAGTCTCTAGTAAGCTGGAAATGGCCTGGTTTGCTGTCTGGATAAATTGCCTATAAAATATTTTCTCATGATAAATATCCATATATCCCACATGTAATACTACTTTAAAGCTAATAGTTTGAAATAATATCTGAACCCATATTGACTGCTTTTAGACTGGCCAAACTTACTGAGGTACAAAGCACTCACCTTCTAACTGCTGTTGAAGGAAAATCCATTTGGTCAACGTTGTTGTGCACCATATTTCAGCTCCATGCAATTTTCAAAATCGATTTTATTCTTCATTTTATAAAAATTGCATCCAGTGCTTGCCAGCTTAAGGGTGCTTTTACACTTAGTCTATACACTGGAAAAATAACCAATATTTTATCCCGGTAAAGTTGATTAAAAAGATGCATTTTCTGACTCGACTCCTGCAAAACCAGCAATTCACTTCTGTCAGTGCAAGTGAAGAGCGGCTTTGGGAGGTGAGGATGCTCTGTGCTCAGAGACACGTGGCCCCTCAGGAAGCTGGCCACTGGGGACAAAGTGCAGGGAGGAGTTGAAGTCCTATGTGCCCAGCCTTGGGGACCCAGAGGGGGTTCTGTCCCGAACCCCTCCTGAATACTGATTTCCTATGTATGGAATAATTGCCTTTTCAGGACAAATAAAATGTATTGTTTCAAGTTTCAGGCAGATCTTGGGGAAATGAGCAAATCCACACTGCCTTCGTTGCTGTTTTAAGCTCCAGCCAGAAAGCTGCTATTGAGCAACACAGTTCTCTCCATGTTGGGACTGACAATAGTGGTTTTAGGTACATTGAAGTATGACTACCATCAGAATTGATTTCTTGACAGCATACTTCTTGTGTCCCATTCTTGCAGAACTGTCTTTTAACTATGCCGGTCTTCTGTGAACTTTTATTACTTGAAATATTTAGATTTTGATTATTCAAGGGGAATTCTTATTCCCAAATTGGTTTCCTTCGCCATCTCTCCTAGAGTTAATACATGTCAGAGAATGTAAAGTCATCTTCACATTAGTCTAAACATTCCCCGAACAGAACTGGTACCCCGAGTTGAACTCAAGATATGTCTACATACTTTCAGTATGTCTTTGCTGGGAACATAGCACAAGTGAAGTTGTTGGGACCAGAGTTTTGCTCAGATTTTAGGGGCTCCCAAGCACTGCTGGGAACATGACCCAGGAGTGGAAAGTGTGGGGACCACAGTGGGACCATAGACCTCTCGCTGCACGTTCCCCGGGACAGCGTGGAGAGCACACCGCGTGCTAGTCTTGCAGGCGGCAGTGAGGGTTCAGGATCCCCCTGGCTTTCTCCTGACATACTCAAGTGGAAGGTTGTGTGTTTCCTGCACCAGCCTCACACCGCCAATTAACTCCCTTTTGCTTTTCCACACTGAAGGATCCTCTCTCGCCGAGTAATGTTTCTGCCCACAGGAGCACTCACTGAAAGATTTTCACAGCCACTTCCTGTTTCTGTGAAAAGCAGAGGGAGGACTCGTCCACATCTCCCACCCGAGCCACCGCCCTACTGAATGTTCTGAGCCTTAATCCTGCCGCGACTCCTGCTTTCTGCCCTGTCGCCATCCCTCTCTCGCGCCTCTGCTTCATTTCCTTCCCCGACACTAGCATTTGGTGTTTCTGTCCAGACCATTTTGTTGGGTTTGGGTTTTGGTTTTCTCACTTTGTAAGAATGCCCAGACTCAGGAATAGGAGGGAACCCAGAGCCCCGCGGATGTGCCGCTGACGGGCCTCTTCCAGTGTCTGCACAGATGCTCCGCGGCTGCTGTCCCCGCACCCCTGCCGCGCAGCGGATGGGCACAGTTCCAGTTTGTGTCTCCGCAAAATGACACGTTATGGCGTGCATGAGCCTCACCCAGATGAAACCACTGCCGTTCAGTCTGCAGATGTGGGGCCTCTTTGGTCGGCTGCTCTCACCACAGGCACGACCTGCCTGATTAGGTGTGAGTTCCCCATATTAGAGGCATTCGAATGCAATCATAAATCAAATACAGGCTGCTTGACACCAAAACTGTGTGAGAAACAATGGGGTTTGTCTTGTTCTGGGTCTGGCATGCTCACGCTGCCTTCTCTGGGGCAGGGGTAGGGGATGCAGGAGCCAGGCATGGGGTGATGGGGGCTCTGGCCACCCTCTGTCCCCTGGAACCCAGTATGGCATGGGCGGCACCGTGCCACTGTCTTCCTCCCTGAGCTGGGAACAGGTGTGTGTCATGCCACAGCTGAGTGCCTAGGTGTAGGCTGACAAAAGTGGAAAGTGAACTTGCCATTTTCTCCTTCTAATTTCTAAGCTAATTGCCTTGTAACATTTTTAATGTGAAGAACCTTTGAACAGCTGGCAGCTATCACATAAAATAATGGAAGTGGTGGAAAGTGCTTTCTCTTGAGCTCTTTGTCTCACATTGTGCCTGGCACTGATAGGTGCTCAGTTTCAGTCCCCAGGAAGACAGGGACCATGACCTTTCCTTCATCAAAGGCAGTGCCGCACAGAGGTGAAGAGCACAGACTGCAGAGATTCAAATCCCAGCTCTGCTGCTTTCTGGCTGTGTGACCTCAAGTAAGTTAGTGCCTCAGTGTCCTCATCTGTAGAAGAGAGTCCCAATAGGGCTTAGCTCATAGGGCGGTTGTTGGATTTAAATGAGTTAATGTCAAGAAAGTGCTTAGAGCAGAGCCCAGCCCCTAGTGCCGTAGCTGCCGGAACTATGGTTTTTATTAGCAGCTGCGGCCCACAGGGCTGGTTGCCGATCTCTGTGGCAAACAGGTATCAGTAAATACTCGTGAGAGCCTTTGAGTAGCCCAGGATTGCTATTGCAGGGTCCCTTGTAGCTGTCAGGACACTCCCTGTCACGTGAACGACTGTTCCACAACTTGTATTTTCTGGGCTGCCGCATCCTGTCAGAGGCTGCCGCCGGGCAGCTGTCACTCTCAGGTTTCACCCTCCTTATAAATATAGTCCAGCCTCACTCTCTAGGCTTTCATCAGCTTCACAGGGTGCGTGTGTGTGACTTAGAATAAGAAATGCATTTGAGAAATCAGCCTTCATCCTATTCCAACTGGAGAATCTTCTGACATTTTGTTGTCTCCGAGGGTAGAATGCAGAAGGCAGCTTCGGGGCAGGTGGCTTCCAGGGCTGGACGCGAGGGTGAACCGAGGCTCCTAGCCTGCACGGCTGTGGAGGCGAGGCAACCCCTCTGCCTTGCGTCACGCCAGCGTTGACCACTGACAGATCCATCAGCAATTGAGGGCTCCTGTGAGCGTCTGCGAGGCTGAGCTGGCTCGGGCTCCGGGTGTAATTGAATGTTTTGGGAAATGTGATTAAAATGTGAAAAAGCTGCTTCCCAGTCCTAGAGCTGTAAAGACTGTGTGGTGTTATACAAAAGCCAGGACCAGTTGTCCCTGCCACTCGAGCCATCTCTGAAGGAACAATTAGAGTCACCATCAGCCAGGAGGCCTGACTCGCTGTGTAGCTGAAGTTGCAGTTCTGTCCATGCAGGATGGATTAGTCCCGAGTCGAATGCCTGCTTATTGCTTTTGAGGAGGACATTAAAGGTCCCCTAATGCTGTGGCCTTTCTGCGTTGCTCTTAATATGATTTTTATGTAAGGGAATTACTGGCTCACTGTTTTTCTGAGAAAACCAGATGGCTGCACTGACATGTTCACCAGAGACTTCCGAGATTTGTGCCAAGCTTATTAGCATTTGCCAATCCATGGAAAAACTAAGAAAACTAGAAAACTAGAATGCGTGTGGGGTGTTTTTTTTTTTTTCCCTGAAAAGTGGGCTTCTCGAAAGAGCCAGAGCTGGCAGCCCATGTGCAACTTTTATTGATCCGTCATTCCCTGGGCAGTGGCAGCTCAGCCTCCTCCAGCCCCGCTCCCTGCAGCTCGCCCCATCGCAGTCGCAGATATTCCTGTCTGCTTTAAATTGTGGACTGAAACCATGTATCCCCCAGTGAAGTACAGTTCCAGCTCAGAGAGGCTCCATCACAGCACTGACGTGAGAAGACAAACAGAAATCTGACTTGCCGTGTAATCCATCCAATAAAAAAACCACCCAAGGGTAAAGGAATAGATATTCATCACGTCCCAGCAACTCAGCCAAGCCTGGGAGTTTAAGTGCAGTATTTCTAGGTGGATTTAGAAAACCTTTCCTTGGCAAAGCAAAGAGTTCTCCTCCTGACAGCTCATTTCACCAGTGGGCCAGCCTGTCTGGGTTAGAACAAAGGGAATTCTGCCCGTCTGATTTGGGCCAGATAGCAGTTTTCTGCTTCCCCAGTGACTTGTGTACCATTGTGGAAGTTTGGATACTTTTCCATAAGTTAAACAGAACTTTCTCTTCATGTTCCTGCATTTGCCTTTATCTGCAGTCAAGCTTTGGCTGCCGAGGTGGCCTTTGCCCTGGGTTAGCATGAGCAGAATAATAGCATTGGCTTGAAAAGAGATTCAAGAGATGATTATGGGATTATTCAGCAGGCTTGTCACTGGAGAATTTATCTGTTACAAAGGGCACGTAGGCTTTTTTTTTTTTATTGTTATGGAATTTCTGCGTTAGTGACCGTGTGCCTGTGTGTATATTACAGCATTTACAATCACTAAACTTTAAGAGCACTTTTGTTAGTCTATCTTGCTTCTTCCCAGTATCTTCTTATTCCAGAAAGTTCTTTTGGTTAATGAAGGGTCTCTGAAAGGAGCTGGGGTGGGACCCTTCACTGCAGTGTGAACTTAAAAAGGAACCTTTCAAGGAAAATGTGGTCTGATTTGAATTTCAGCAGGTAAGGGAAATCTACTTAAAATGTATACCCTCTGCATTAGGAAATTTCAGCGTCCCCTACCTGGGTGGAACAGGTTTTTATTTTTCTTACTGAAATATTAGGTGTGGACTTAGCTAAATTTCTTGGTTCTGCCAAATCTATCTAAGCCTGCAGCGAGCCATAGAGTGTAACTGGACGCATGCCTCGGGGTCGGTTGTGCACCTAGCTGTGGCAATTCCAGTATTTGAAGGTGAACGTGGTATGATAAAGATCAGGCTCGTATGTGATTTACACAAACGCTCGCTGACGCGAGACCCTCATTCCGTCTGCTAATACATACTGAGCACTGACTTAGCTGAGGTTATAAAGTGAACAAAGGGCAGCATGGCCCTGACCACCAGAGCTGATGGGCTAGAGGGGGAGAAACAGTACAGTCTTGGTGAAACAGTCTCCTTGGTGTGTCACCCAGCTGTTCGCTTCCCCGGAGCAAGCTGAGGGGCAGAGCCAGCTGTCCCCGGCTCCACTCAGGAGGCCTGAAAGCTGCTCCCTCCACTGGTTCCATGGCTTACGTGGGGCTCCTGTGCCCATGTTCTCCCTCATCTTGGAAACATTCCAGAACCATTCCTGGCCACCTTTTGGGATGATGGGAAGATGAATACAGTTACGATCCACTTTTGATTTCTCAGAGTTAGAATATTCTGTTCTTTCTGGATTTGCTTTGTTTCACACCTTCTTTTCTAGTAATCAGTAGGACTTCCAGCAGAGGACAGGCCTGGAAAAAGAAAGGACACTAAACTCAGGCCAAACATTGCGGCCCAGTTTGCAGCTCAAGGGAAGAGGTTGTGGGCTACGCAAGGCTGACACGGGGAGGGCCAGTGAATCTGGGGCATGTTGCATTTCACCGTCCTCTGGTCTGCAAAGCCAGGGCTCTCTAAATGTGTTTATTCTTCTGAGAAAATGCTACACGAATGCTGCACAGTGACCGTAGTAGAAGTAGAATACTTGTCGTCAACTGGAAGTGATCAGAATTTTCTGGTGACATCTCAGTGTTTAGCAAAGAAAAAGTAGCTGTCTCAGAGGAGGCAGAGGGCGACAGTTTCAGATTTGCCTTCAGAATGCTGATCTTTCATTTTTTCAAGAGGCTTTATATAATTTTTCTTTCTTTTTTTTTTTAACAGAATGAAGTTGGCCTACTGGAGTTCTTCCAAAATGTGATAAAAGAAACTAGGGCAGAGCCAAAAAAGGTGACTAGTTGGGTCCTCAACACTTTTCTGGGCTATTTAAAGCAACAGAACCTTGCTGTGAGGGAGAGGTGAGTGAGGTGGGGATTTCTTTCTTCCTTTCTGGTGAGCTCTGTGTCAGCGGCGGAAACAGGGCAGGGCCGGGTTTTGGCTCTCCCTGTTCTCCCTCAGGATCTCCTGACCAGACACAAATGTCCCCTATGAATTCCAAATTCTAAATATGTTCTCTGTCCCGTGTTGCGTTTATTTGTTCAAATCCCTGTGCATCATGTCCTTTGTTCTGTACTGGGGCCAGGGGTTTCAAGCTGGGTAAGCCAAGATGTTTACAAACTTGAGAAGGACACAGGCCTGTGAGAAAACAGTCCCCTCGGTCTGATCCTGTCACGCCAGTGGTGTGCACAGGGTGCTGTGAGTGCACAAAAGGGACCTGAAGAGAGAGAGGTGGGGAGATTGGCCAGGGTTTCCGTGAGGCGATGCTTGAGCCAAGCCCCAAAGGAGGAGTAGGGGTTGCCAGGGGTGAGGCGGGCGGTGCAGTGCCGAGAGGCAGGCAGGAAAGATGGGGACAAAGCTGCAGAGGTGATCAAGGGCCACCTAGAGGGCTGTGTATGCCATTATCAACAGCTCTTGGAAGCTGTAGATGACAAGCTCGTGCCAGATTCGCACTAGGGGAATGCAGTGTGTCTTAGTCAGCTCAGACATAACCAAATACCCCAGACTGGGTGACTTAAGCAACAGACATTTATTCCCCATAGTTCTGGAGGCTGAGAAGTCCAAGATCAAGGTGCTAGCTGATCCGGTCCTTGGCGAAGGCCTCTTCCTGGCTTGCAGGTGGCTGTCTTCCTGCCGTGTCCTCACATGGTGGGTGGACGGAGTGGGGAAGGAAGGGGAGCACAGAAAGGGGCAAGTGAAGGAGAGAAAGCCCTCCGGTCTCGTCTTACAACAGCACCTATCCCACTGTGGGGACTCCACCCTCATGACCTCTTCTAAGCCTGATTTCCTCCCAAAGGCCCCATCTCCTAATACCATCACATTAGGGGTTAGGGCTTCAATGTATGAATTTGGGGTGGGGCGGGTGGGGTAGGCGCAAAGATTCCATCCCTAACAGGGTGGAAGAACAGACTAAAGGCAGAAATTCTCTTTGGGAACCTTCTGCAGGAATGCCCCAGGCCTGGGCTGCGGTGGCAGTGGCCAGGCTGAAGTGAAGTAGGCCAAGTCTAGAGCAACTATCGCACGTGGGCACCACTCCAGGTCACTTGCTTGAGCAACGAGGTGAGATGGAGGACAGACCCTTCAGTCGAGTAAGAGGGAAAGGAAGAGGAGTAAGGTCAGAGGGAAGGGACAAGGAGGATGCCTTATTGCATTTGGACGTGCTGAGTTCACTGGAGCCGCTGCAGGATGGTGTCCCCCGCGGAGGGATAACCAATAGGCAGGAAACACGGATCTGCAGCTGACAGATCTCCAGGAGGTGTAAATCTGGGAGTTCTTGTTTGTTCATTTTTGAGCTCATGTTTATGGAGACCCTGCTGTGTGCTGAGCTCTGTGCTAAGCGTGGGGATGTGCAGTCCACGCAGGCCTGGCTCTCAGAGGGCAGGTGTCTAGAAGTGGTGATGACGGAGCAGTGACAGGTTCTCATAGAGGAGAAGAAAGTAGCAGCTAAGCTGAGACCTGAGCATAGGACAAGTAGGATTAGGCCGAGGCCAAGGGATAAAAGTGTTCAGGCGTGGGGACAGCATGTGTAAGAACCGTGAGGTGAGTTGTGCATGACAGTTTGGGGCTGCAGGTACATGGTGCCACAGAAGTGGAACAGGGACTTGGCAGCGTAGCAGCTGTACTCAAAGTTGCTGGATAGATGAGAACCATCTAGCATGCGAGGGGCGGCCAAGGGAGGGACCCATGGCTCTCTAGCCTGTGATTGAGAAGCCTGGGCAGAGAAGGAGGAAACGGAGACAAGATGGCAGAGAAGTAGGAGGAAACCAGGACAGTGTTGGCGTCGCAGAAGCCAAAGAAAAGACAAGTTTCAAGAGGAAAGTGTCGACTTCACGTTCAGCCTCTTGCTCTCCATATGTTAGTGTGGCCAGGTGGGGTTAGGTCACCCCCTTACTTGGCTGATTATTGGCAGTGACCTTGGACAAGTTCCTGTCTGTGATCCTCGGTTTCCTTGCTGTGAAATGACAATGACAGGGCCTGCTTCAGAGGGCTTTCGAGAGCAAGATGACAGTACCTGGCACACGGCGGGCCTCAGTGTCAGTGCCTCCTCCTCTGTCATGTTGCTGTGTCAAGTCCAAAACAGCGGCCACCTTCAGACCCTCAGTGTCCTGAACTCCTGTGGCATCTGTAGCCTTTTTGTCTTTCACCCCTGTCCTCCCAGGTGTGACCTTTCCATTCAGAAATTCCAGTATTTACACTGAAAACACTGTGGCCGTTGCACAAGGGCGGGAGCTGTCTGGAAGAGTTCATGGGGGAGACACAGCTGTAGCAAAGCCTCAGAGGCTGGATGAGATTTGGTGCAGGAGAGTGCCGGGTAACACCCGGGGACACCAAGGTGTGGGAAAGGCGAAGGCCCGGCATGTTTGGAAAGGAGAGAGCACAGCTGGTGGGAGCAAAGGATGGAGAACAGCTGAGAATCGTGGCGGCTGCACACAGAGTTGGAGTATGGAGCGTGTGGAAAGTCGCATGGGGAAGGAGCCAGGGAGCCAGCAAACAGCTACAAGCACCACTGTGCAGTGCACTTGGGGGTGAGCAGCGCCGTGCCAGCCCCCGAGACGCTGTCTGTCTCCTGGGGAGGACTGGACTTGTGAATCAGAGTTTTAATTCAAACAAAATGGGACACTTCTCATTTAGGACTATACACAGTGCAGTGGGGCAGAGAGGAGGGAGATTCCCGATAGCCAGAAGAATCCTGGGAGGCTTCAAGAAGATGAGGTATTTGTGCTTCTGGAAAAAATATAAATCTCTTAGCTTTAAACTTACCATTTTCCATGTTGCCGGTTATAATTCATGGAATTGCTGAATTTTAGTCTTAGAAGAGACCGTAGGTATCTTCTGGTTCATCCAGCAGTCAGCTCCTAAGAGATTAGGTGACTTGGCGCAGGTGGCAGAACTGCAAGGACCGAAAGCCAAGTCGCCTGACTTTTGGATCAGTTTCTTTATTGGTCTGTGAAGTTGGGGGTTTGCTTAACAACCAAACTGGTGGCTTCTAAAGGAGCTGAGGGATAGATGAGCCTGTTGAGTGAACTTGGAGCTCCTGGGATTTACTTGAACTTGGAGCTCCCAATTCAACAATTTGGGGTGAAATTACCCAAAAAAATTACCCAAAAAGCACTCAGGTTTTAGGAACCCAAAGAGCACCCAATTCTAAACAAAATTATGTTTGGTTGTTCCCAAACCAAGAGGAAGTAGGCAACAGTTCTATTTTACAGTTTAAGTGGAATAAGAACTGAGGAACCAAAACCAAGCTGTGGCAGTTCTGTTCCTATGCGGTTCAAAGGACTTTAGCCGGACTGGCGCACCAGCCTGCCCACGGAGCAAACATTAATTAGTGAACAGCCGCAGCTACTAGGGCTCACGTCTCCAAAGCTGAGAAGGGCAGAAGCTGCAAAACAAGCTACAGTCTCATAATGACACCCAGGCAATGAAAACTCTAGAGATCAAATTGGCAGGGATTGATTTTGTGATTAGCATTCATCTTTAAAGACCTCTCAGAAGACTGAGCTTTAAAGGGTCCAACCAGAAAAGCTGTTGTTGAACTTGGCTTTTTAATTGTGTTGAGTATATTGCTTTGAAAGTTTCGTTTGGCTTTTTTTATTAACAGTTCATTCTAAATTATTACTAACAGATTTGATTTAGTTAAGATGGTGGAAATCACAGATTTCCTGACTACACATTTCGTGGTAGAATCAGGCAAGTGCAGCTGTCTATCCAGTTGTCCAATCCGGTTGAGTGCCCCCACCTTCCACCTCAGCGGTGGCAGCAGCTCCCGAGCACTGGGGAACCAGGGAAGGCTTCTGAGCCCAGCAGGGGCTGGTGGGATCAGGAGGATTAGTTCCGCAGCATGTCACGCAGGACAGCATCCAAGAGTGGGGCCACAGGCATCGGAAACCTGTTGGAGATACTATGGCCGCCGTCACGGTGGTGTCAGGAATGGTGATGTTGGGGACACAGAGGAAGGGATGGCTGTAACAAATGTTTTGAAGGATCGCTACGATTTGGTAGGAAGGGACTAGATCTTCAGGGAGTGGGCGATAGATAAAGCAAAGACAACATCTGCACCCAGGCAACTAGAAGCCTGGTGTTGGCATCACTTGAGACAGAAGACGTGGGGTGAAACGGCAGGGGCTGCTCTGGGAGGAAGATAAGTTTGGTTTAGGATCAGGGTTGGGAAACTGGCGTGTGGACCAATGGCCTATTTTTGTATACCCTGTGACCAACGATGGCTTTTGCTTTTTTTAAATAGAAATAAGGATATGTGACAGAGACCATATATGACCCACAAAACCTCACACATTTACTCTCTGGCTCTTTCTAGAAGTTTGCCGTCCCGGTTTAGAACGTGTCGTCAGGGTGAGAGTGAGGCCTCGGGGAGGCAGTGGAGTTCCGTGTGTGCAGAGCAGCGGCAGCGCTGGGCACGCGTGCGCTCCCTCTACAGACGGGGGTGAAGGCGGAGAACTGAGGAAGGTGGCACCAGAGCCACCCAGCATGACAGGCATGGAGTAGAAGAGGGACAGCCAAGGAGAAGGGGCTTAAATGGCACCCGGGAGTCAGGGGCAGCAGGATGGGGAGAAGCTGTGTCTGGCAACGGGTGAGGGGGGTGGTTTTTAAGAGAGGAGCTCTCGAAGAGAGGTAGGCGAGGAATCCAAACATGCGGGCACAGGGCAGATCGTGACCACTACTGCTGGATTGTTTGATAATATAAGGTAAGAAACCGGGCAGAAACGAGTAATTGCAAGATCAGCTGAAGGCATTTTCAAAATAGGAGAGATCTGAGCGCTTGTGAAGGTGTGAGATGAAAGCTGCAGAACGAGCCAGGCCTGGGGGCGCGTGCCTGTAGTCCCAGCCACTCGGGAGGCTGAGGCAGGAGAATTGCTTGAGCTCAGGAGTTCAAGGCTGCAGTGAGCTGTGATCACCCAAGCACTCCAGCCTGGGTGACAGCAAGACCCTGTCTCTAATTTTTTAAGAAGTGCAGAACAGAGGAAATAAGCATCTGAGGAGGGGCATAGAAGTGGAAAGCGATGGGGCTCAGAGGACAGGTGCAGGGGTTGTTTGATGAAGGAGGAGGAAGAGGGCACCCTAGAAAATCCTGGCCCTGCCGATGTCATTGTGAAGCAGGAGGTGAGGGCGTGTGCTGAGAAGGCAGGTGGGAAGGAGACTGTCCAGAGCGGTCGCTCAGGTGGGGCGCCAAGAAGTCGATGAGATGAACACAAGGATTAGTGCACAGCAAGTGCCACCAGGAGGTCTAAGTCCAGGATCTTCCTCCTCTTTGTGTCCTGTTCTAACAGAAGGTGGACTCTGGGCCTAAGACAAGCTTGGGGATTGAGACTGGCAGCACGTTTCACTGAGGGGGGCTGGGGCTGTAGCAGTGTCAGGGCGTCTGCTCTCCAAGTCCAAGCTGGAGATGGAGCTGGGGTCCTAAACGAGCTCTGAGGGACTGGACAAAGTTAGAAAATTTGAAAGATGCCATCTCCCCTCCTCTGTGGACACGCTGGCCTCGGGGAATCGGAGGGAAGAGAGACCAGCACACAGAGCCGAGGCCTGCGATGTCAGAGTCTTCTTTGCTAGAGACACTTTCACTGTCCTGAAACCAGTGTTCTCTGACAGTGGCAAATTAGTAGCTTGTGCTGCTGTCACCGTTGTTTCAAGTCTGTTGCTTTGTGTACTTAGCTCCTGAGTGGGGTCGGTCTTTCAGGGTTGGTGTGACAAGCACTGATCTTTGTCATCATCTTGTTCAAGGTTAGCCCCGGCACATCTGGAACTAGCATGTGCGGTAGACCAGAGATCCCTGCTGGGGGGAGGAATCCTGTGACACAAATATTAATGACCTACTATGTGTCAAGCACTGTGGGAACAAAAAGGTGATTGAGAAATCTTAAGTGCTGTTAGATCAGTGGAGAGATTTTATAGTGTAAATTTATGACCCAACTGATAAATTAGGGTCATTAGATGAATTTCTCTAAGGCAAAGTATTTTTAGTTATTTTGTGTTCTTTTTCAGTCCCTCTTCGCCCCCCATGTCCTTTATTTCATTGCTGTGGTCTGATATGTTGGTCATAATTCATATGTTGAAATCCTAACCCCCAAGGTGATGATATTAGGAGGTGGGGCCTTTGGGGGTGATTCGATCATGAGGGAGGGGAGGAGTCCTCACGGATGGGATTAGCTCCCTTATAAGAAAAACTTCAGAGAACTCCCTCACGCCTTCCACCATGTGAGGACACAGCAAAAAAGCGCCATCAGTGAGAAAGCAGGCCCTCACTAGACACAGAGTCTGCCTACACTTTGGTCCTGTACTTCCCAGCCTCCAGAACTGTGAGAAATAAATTTCTGTTGCTTATAAGCCCCCTGGGCTTTGGTGTTCTATTATAGCAGCACATATGGACCACACAAGCATTGGCTCATATGAGGGAAGGGACCCATCTTTTGTGTGCTCTACAAATCCAGTTCAACCTCAGTGCTCATTTGGGTTCTACACAGTCTACACTTGAAGATAATTGGCCATTGCATTTTCGAAGATTGCAGAACATCCACACTTTCAGAAAAACCTGCCTCCTATTACTGCCTGTCAGTAAATGTAGGAGGTTGGAAAAGGATGGTAGTTTATTCCTCAGCCCTCTGCCCCTCTTCCTTCTGAGAGTCAGGCAGGGTAGGTCATAGGTGTTCTGAATGCCAATTTAGTAACACCAGACACTCTCCAGACCTAATTTTCACTTGGAATTACCTTTTATCCGTACTTTGGAATAAACAAACACTTAGAGGATGATGGGCTGCCTCATTATGTCAGCTGTTTTAAATGAACAACCCTAATAATGTTTCACTGTACTTGAATTAGAGTATAGTAAGTCATATCTGGTTAACTTGCACTCCATTGGTTTGAAGTTCATGGAAATTGGCATAGGACTAAGCTGTAGTTTCCTTTTTATTATCTAAGAGCATCCAAAGAAATTAGCAGTGAGTGATAGGAACCGAGACTTAAACAGAAGGTGTTTTCAAGTGGCATTAAGCATTTCAGAAGCCTTCATTTACATAGACACACTGATGTGCTACTTATACGTCATTCCTATCTATTGAAAACTCATCCCCTAATGATTCCAGGTAGATGGCATTTCATTAGCCTAGTTGTTGCAGGTACAGGTTGAGTATCCCTAATCCAGAAATCCAGAATGCTCCAAAATCTGAACTTTTTGAGTGCTGACATGACACTCAAAGGAAATGCCTATTGTAGCATTTTGGAATTCAGATTTTCAGATAAGGGATGCTGAACAACTATAATGCAAATATTTCAAAATCTGAAAAAATCCAAAATTCAAAACACTCTGGTCCCAAGCATTTCAGATAAGACGTATGAGTATTCAACCTGTATTTAGAAATAGCAAAACCATATATTTTAAAATAAATAGTCCATAATTCAGTCTTTTACCATAATCTAGGCATGCACCCTAATGTGAGTTAATGACACTTTACTGTGTCTGGTTGCCCTGTCCTTTTATATCATGGGATCTTGGCAGGTAAGTCATAGAAGTATGAATGTAATGGATTTTGGACCCTTCTGTGTCCAGAGAGCTGTTGCGAGCCTGCCGAAGAGAGGGGAGTATGGAGAGGGGCCATGAGGTTGGATGAAGACATGGCTGGTAGTCAGTTGACTTTCCTTACAGAAAGTCTCTTCCAATTAAATTTGCACAGAAACACTCAGAAAAGTGGCTTCATTAGCTGTTTTGTTTGAAGTAATTTTTAGGCTGATCTTTTACTCAAAAATATTTAATTACTGGACTTTATTTTCCTTTTCTTGTCATGGTTCATGAGTTTTGCAGCCACCTCCTTTTTTTGACTAATTATACTGAGCAGTTGTCTGTTGCTCCAAGTTCTGCCAAACAGCTGTTATTGTTGGGTGGTAAGAGAAAGAAAAAGCACTCGTCACAAAAACTTGTTACATCCTAAAATACAAAATAAATAAAATAAAAAGAGAGCCTAGTGGGCCCGTTATCTTCATTCCTACAAGGTTTAAATAATTAGACCACGAGGTCAAATGTCCTAATTCTGCATAACCAACTCATGCATTCCCTGACAGCGCACAATGTGAACTTGTCTTGTTTCCTTTTGGGGCCACTAGTCCTGTCACAGCCTCTGCACTTGCTGAGCTTCTTGACCTGCTGGACAGCAAAGCGATTTCTTCATCAGCTGCTAAACAGGTATGTGCACACCCCCTAGAGCTCCCGACTGCCCCACTGTCCAATAAATGTGTTGTGTGACACTGAAATGCCATCACAAAGTGACTTTCATCATGGAAGTATTAAATGCTTGCAGTGAGGTTTTTATGCTGAAAGGTAGAAACGTTCCACGGAGCCAGGATGTAAAGCCAGCCTGCGTGATACAGGCAGTTTGCTTCTCGTCACTGCTGACCCGGGGAAGTGGGTGCTACTGTTTGGCTTCCCCTGAGTGTCTCCCCCAAGCCTTTGACATGGGAGCTGCAGACCGTGAGCAGTTTCCCCACGTACAAGGCAGCCTCAGCTCGGCTCCCCCCAGCCTCCCAGCCAGCCCCAGGGCCTCCTCTGCCTCTGCCATGTGAAAACTCAAATACAGCATTGTCCTAGGTGGCCTTTTGTCTCATCTGCACCTCCACCTAATAGTCCTGGCTGGGTGAAAGATTCTGGGAATTCAGAAAATTCTTACAAATAAGTACCCAGAAAGATAAAGAACACCTAGGCAGCTGCCTCATCTCAACTTCAGAGATCGCAGCTGTCAATGCTTCAGCCAGAAACTTAATGTTATTTTAATGGTGCCTTTGCATTTAATATTAATCTGCAGCGACAGGAGTGGCAGGTTACAAAGTGAGGCTTTGGGAAAGTGGCTGCTTTTGGCTAATTATGAGGCACCGTGGAGTATACACTGGGCTCTGCTGTAAAACTGAAGACAGGAACTCATAAAGGCTCTGTTTACCCACCTCAGGTGGGGCTGTCAACCACAGGGACCTCGCCACATTTAGGAAAGGCTTCGGTTGTCTGGATGTCAAAGGAATACAAATGTTTATGACAGTGCTCAGTGGTTGCAGAAAGATTAGATGTCCTGAGGGGAGAAAAAAACTATATATATATACATATGAGCAGATGAATTATAGCATTTGAAATGAAAGAGGAAAAAAAAATCTTCCCCTTCTTCCTACCCATCCTGCCCCACAAAAAAACCTCATGCAGTGAATAAGATAGTTCCAATGGGAAGAGATGGGAAATGCTGGAAGATGCTGACAGCTAGGTTCAGATATGGAGACACTTTCAGATTTTATCAACTTCCAACATGTTTAAAAGAGGTGGGTGAATCCTGGTTTCTGTGAGGCAATCAAACTAAAATAAAGGCCTGATTAGAAAGGTGTTTAGTGTGTGTGCTACGTAAGGGAATCTTATATATCACTGCCTTGAGGGAGTTGCTTTTTTATTTTCTACTTTTTGTTTTCTGCTTTTAGGAAAATCATTGATTTTCTGGGGAAAAATAATATATGTTATAAAGAATTTAAATAATGCAGAAAAATACAAAGATTCTCAAAATTCTACCATCTTGAAGTAACTACCATTAATATTGGGTGAATATCATTCCAGGCATCTATCCAAGCATATATGCAGAAGGAGAAAAGGAAGGAAGATGGATGAGTAGACATGAGGTTAGAGAGACTATGACTTTAAAAAATACAAGGTTTTAATGTTCTTTTTTAAATTTTATTTTTAAGTATACAGTTCATTGGTTTTTATTTAGTATATTCACAAAGGTGTACAACCATCACCACCATCTATTCCAGAACATTTTTATCACCGCAGGAAAGAAACCCTGTGCTCATTACTCCCTATTAACCCCTTCTCTAGGGAACCACTAATACATATGATCTGTGTTCTGTTTCTGTGGATTTGCCTGTTCTGGACTCATACGATATGTGGCCTTTTGTGTCTGGCTTCTTTCACTAACATAATGTTTTCAAGATTCATCCATGTTGTAGCATGTACAGTACTTCACTCCTTTTTTATGGCTAAATATATTCCATTGTATGGAATATACTGTTTTTTTGTTTGTTTTGGTGACAGGGTCTTGCTCTGTCAGCCAGGCTGGAGTGTAGTGGTATGATCATAGCTCACTGCAACCTCCAACTCTTGGGCTCAAGCGATGCTCCTGCCTCAGCCTTCTGAGTAGCTGGGACTACAGGTGTGCATCACCACACCTGGCTAATTTTTCTATTTTTTGTAGAGACAGGATCTCACTATGTTCCTCAGGCTGGTCTTGAACTCTTGACCTCAAGCGATCCACCTCAGCCTCCCAAAATGCTGGGATTTCAGGTGTGAGCCACCGCACCTGGCCGGCATACCATATTTTGTCTATCCATTTATCAATTGAAGGACATTTGAGTGGCTTCTACATTTTGGCTATTATGAATAGTGTGTTTTCAAAGTTCTTGGGTGAATACCTGTAGGAATGGAACTTCTGGGTCATATGGTAATTCTGTGTTTAACATTTTGAGGAAATGCCAAACCATCTTCCAAAACAGCTGCACCATTCTACTTTCCGACCTGCGATGTACATGGGTTCCAGTTTCTCCATGTCCTCGCTAGCACTTGTTATCGTCCATCTTTTTGATTGTAGCCATCCTAGTGGGTATGAAGTAGTATCTCACTGTGGATTTGATTTGCATTTCCATAATGACTAATTATGTTGAGGATATTTTTGTGTCTTGTTTTTTATACTGTGCTTTTTTAAAAAAGAAAAAATGTGTTGCCATTCATTTTTTCTGAATTTAACAGAAGGATCCAAGTATGCCTTAGATTTTAGACACCTGTGAGCCGAAGCAGAGAGACTCTGATTCCACTGGGTGTTGGTGTTGCTTCTGACAGGACAGGAAGAGGCCCCATTAAGTGATTTGATGGCCAGGGGGTAAGGAACGGTGACCGAGTGTCATCCTGGTGATGACAGACACACAGAAAGAATCATCCTTTTCTGAGAACATTCTGAAATCCAAAGACCCTCCCCCTTTGTTTTCTGTCTGTCCCCGCCTGTGTGCCACTGCCACTGCCCATTACTTTCATTCCTTACATGTTTCGCTGCACCCTCCTCCGGGGTGTCCCAGCAGTGCCTCTGAGATTTACAAACCTTGTCCCTTCAACATGCCAGGGCCAGGGGAGTCAAGAGGTTGCTGCCATTATGCAGCCCTGTTTTTCAGAAACAGAAGTAGAAACTGGAAGGTTCTATGTCATCATGAGCAACCTCCTGGTAACTGTAGACGAAAGCATCCTGCATTCCTCTCTCCAGACCGGGGCTGTGTATCGAAGTGGCGAGTGGCAGTGCCCATCCCTCCCCTCACTGGAGGCAGGGCCGGCTTGGAACATCAGACTCTCACACCCGTCGGGCTCACAGCTAACAGGACTCACAGCCTCCCGGGATTCCTCTTGTGACGCTGAGGCCCGGATGTCCAGGCTGCTGGTCAGATCAGGGCTCGGGGAATGGTGCAAGGTGTACACGCATCTCTGTGCACACCCGGAAACAGATGTGGATGATCCCATCTCCGAGGACCGTCCAGCTAATGTTCCGGTGGCACTGGGCTGGATCCGGTTCCGTAGAGATGGAAATCACATTTAACACACAGGTGTGCCATTTACCCGATCTCCTCTTTAAAGAGAAATCGCCGAAAACCTTTTAATGTAGAAAATGTTACATCATGTGCTAAAGCTGCATTGCAAATGACTGGGTGTCTTTTTCTCTCTCAGTGCTTCGGTTCTGTGCACGTGTTACTGTGCCCGCCCTGAGGGGCTCGGGTTGATGTTTGTGCTTTTTGAGAAGAGAATGGCCTTTCTCAGTCCTTGCCTTTGACCACAGAGAGGGTCTCTGTGACCACAGAGGGGACTCCTTTCTCTGTAATTGTCATAGCTCCCCCCCGCCACCAGCAGGTCTTTTCTCCACACCCTGACCTTGGAAGTCTGGGGCAGGCAGGGGCCTATGTGCTTTCTTTCGAGATGCTTTAAAAATAGCTTAAGCTGGAGAGACAGTTGGGTAGCAGTGACGAAGAGGGTGTGTGAATCCAGTCCCCAGGGAACCAAAGGCTGAGCCTGCCCCATCTGTCAGAGCTGGCCCCCGTGTCTCTGTGTGACTGGGGACTCCCAGCCTGCGTTACCCCGTACATTTGGTGCTGCTTATTGGCACCCAGGGCCAGCACTGCATAGAAATCCTTGTTCCATATGTTTGTCTTGGGTGGGCAGCAGCAGGGGCCGGGAGCTGCACTCCTGGCCAGAAACAAAGCACTTCCCAGGGTGTGATTACACACAGACAAAAGCCGAGGATTTACACCGCAGCACAAGGCTTGGCAGCCACAGAGGCCATTACGGGAGCGTCAGGAGGGCCAGGGGAGCAGGAGAGTCCGGCCAGGAGACAGGGCCTGCCCAGCTCTGTGGCTCCCACCCTGCTGGCTCCAGCCAGCACCGCACAGTCCTTGTCTTAAATAGGAATGCGCAGCGGATGGGACAGTGGAGTCGGCTATGTCGACCCAGGGAGCTGGGGGTCTGCGTTGTAATGGCAGCTTCACTAATTGCGAAGTTAGTATGTCCTGACTCTGGGAATAAAGAGCATTTCAGCCACCAGGCTCCCCTTTGGTCCTGGAGGCTGCTGAATGACGTTTCTCTGGCGTCACTGCTTTGTGCCCCCACCCACCCCACCTGCCGCACCTTCTCAGCGAGCAGCCAGCCTCTGCGTTTAAAAGCATCTGCCCTGGTAGTGCACTGTGTTGCCTTCTGAATGGTGTGGGTTGGAAGTGCCCGAAGCACACTGCCACCATTCTGGTGGTTTGGGCCCAGGCAAATCCAGTAGCATTTGAGCCATCGGGCCAGCATTTGAGCAGTACCAGGGCCAGGCAGAGGCTGGCTGCTCGGCTCAGGGTGTGCCCTGTGCTTCCAGCCCGCAGCAGGCTGGGAGAATCCCCCCGTGTGCACACAGACACGGACCCAGGAGGGCCCGGGCTGCCGGGCTGCCCTGCTTCGAGCCGTGGCTGTGTCTGCTGAGCGCCTCCGCCCCGTGTTCCTGGAAAGAGTCGCTGTGTAGCTTCTTTATGAGCAAGTCCTCACTGGTGGTTTCTGTTTTCAGCCAGGTCTTGAGACCTTTCTCTTCCTGAATGTTGGACATTTTCAACTAGGAGCTTTTTTGGGGGTCTATGTAAATGAACAAAATGAACACTGGTCAAAGCCTCGCTACCTACCAGTAGGGGAGAATTTAATTAAGTTATGATAATATATCTGATGGATATTACATTGTTTAATATAAGAAAGTATTTCTGTAGTGGGGGAAAAAAGGACACAAATTGTATGCACTTTATGGTCACTACTATGCTACAAAACAAAAAGAAAAAGATGGGAAGGAAAAACACCAAAATATTAACATTGGTTATCTTGAAAGAACAGGAATGCAAGTGATTTGTTTTTATCTTTTCTGTATTTCCTTATTTTCTGCAGTGAACATGTATTAACTTATAATTAGAAAAATGTTTTTGAAAATTTAAGTCTCAGTTCAAGAAAAATAAACATATAAGGGTAAGAGGGCAGAGAGTCTCTTCAGACTTGCTGTGGGGCAGCTCCCGAGTATAAACTGCGTTAGAAATTGTTCTGGTCTCCAGTCTGTGTGCTGCGGACACTCCATTAACAAGCGTGTTGAGGGCAGGGAAAGATCCTTCCTGCAGTGTGCGCCTCTCTCTCAACGCCTTCCTCATTGTCAGGCTTCGTGAATATTCGATGAACTGGGTTAGAGGCATGTGTGTCCTACGTTTTGTAAGCGGAGGGGCAGGCTTTCCCTGAGCAGGCAGGGCTGGGCAGCGGTGGCCAGAGGGGTGCCCGTGGGGTCTTGCACAAGGACCCACCAAGCTCCTCTCCCTGCCACAGTCGCTGCACGCTCTAATGAGCCAGCCGAAGGTGCGGTACTGTTGTAGCCGGGACAAATATTTGCGGTTTGTTTTGATTTCGACCGGGGGAAACTTTGAGCCCTGCTGCTGAGACTCAGAGCATCTTCCCCTACATTGCTTTGCTGCACGTGCTAATTTTTGAAGAGCGCTGTTTTTCCGGGAGGGATGAATGGCTCCCGGTTGGGCCGTCTGGGCCGGGGCAAGGTAACAGGCAGGGCTCTGTGCTTCATAGTGACTGCAGACAGAGGGAGGTGGTGCCAGCAGGAGGCTGGCAGAGGACACCCCCACTCTGGCTGACACTAGAAAACAAGAGGAATGAGGAAAACAAGCACCCTGGGAAATGCCTTCCTTAAAAATGTTTTCCTTTTCTTCCAGGTTTGATCAGTTGTGGGATTTGTTGTCATTTTTTTAAGCAGAAAAGTATACAGACTATTAACTATAAATTATCCTAGTCAGATTTGGATCAGCCCTACCTGTAGGAGATTATGTGGTAGGCCAGGGGCCCCCGTGGATTGTAGTTTAGGTTTTTAGTTACTTTCCATTTTGTATCTTCGTTATGGGCCTACTTTCCTCTTTCTTTCCTCTCCCAGTCATGTTTCCCAGCAGCTGAGCTTCTGGACTTTATTTAAGTGCAGTGGCTACTTCCTGCAGCCTGTAGAGCCCCATCCTTCACCACAATGTCACCTCAATTAATTAATTCGGGGGACGTGAGACAGATCCATCACGGGCCCTCTGACTCCCATGAGCAGGAGTCTGTGAGTGATGGTTGTGCCCACGCCTCCTCGGGCCCCTCCGCCCGTGCAGGGAGCAGCCGGGTCTGAGTCAGCAGCTGGGGGGGACTCACCATCTCTCTGGGCACAATGGGCACCTGGCTGACCCCAGAGGCCTCTACTCTCTGTGCCGAGGAAGTTCAGCATCAGGAGGAAACTGTGGGTTTATCTCCATCTATAGGGGCCTGGTTCCCCAGCCCTCCATCAGGGATGCTTCGGGCCAGACAGGGCACCAGCGGGGCAGCGGGGCGCCCTTTCCCCCCCGGGGCCAGGCCCGCACAGCTGGGTCCTAATTGAATCTGCTCACTCCCGCCCCAGCCGCACATGCCACGGCAGCAGCAAGTGGAGCTGGCGAAAGAGCTGACTCCGCTTCTCTTTCCTTCTCTCTCTCCTCCGGCCTGTAGGTGTTTGAGGAGTTGTGGAAGAATGAAGGGAAGACTCCAGCGCAGATCGTGTCAGAAAAGAAGCTCGAACTGATGCAGGACCAAGAGGCACTGGAACAGCTCTGCCACTCCATGATGCAGGGACATCCTCAAGTGGTGACTATCACAGGCAGGGGGGCCAGGGCCAGGGCAGCCTGCAGGGCCAGCACAGAGACACGGCCTAGATAGAGCCTTTCCACCGCTCCCCGTTGCAGCCCAGAGGCTCTTCCTAATAATGGGGGCCCCAGTTTCATCAATAATTCTCTAATTACTATTGTCAGCTTTTTAGTTAAGGTCAAAAGAGATGAAATGAGGTGAATAATGGAAAAATACAACTTATTTTCCTATAAGAAGTCCTCCCACTCTGGAGTTTACTCTCCACCGAGGTGTGGTTTAAAGGGGCATGAGCCACGCTCATGAAATCCAGGATTTCGCCCTCCTAGCATGCTGCCCTCTCCCAGGGTCGGCACTGCGAACCTGGTGTGCCTAGCTCTACTTCATAAGGACGACCCCTCGATAATACACCCGCAGGCATTGCTGCAGGGGAGCAGGGAATTACGGAAACAACTTCCTGTCTTTAAGAGGTGGGAATAAAGGCAGAAGGGAAAAGGATTTGTAAATTGTGTAGAAAATCCTTGACAGGAGCATGGCTGAAAACCAAGTCGTTTTGTGTTCTTAGCACAGCACAAGATAGGAAAGCTACAATGAGGCAACCCTCCCTCCGCAAGTCTAATCATATTGTCTAGTCGTATTTTTCATTGGGGAAAAAAATTGTTAGTATCTCTTTCAGAATGATACCCACCCACCCACAGCCTGCCAGGGACACTAACAGCTCTGTAAAGAGCTCTTGATAAGGAAAATGAGCTGTCTCGGTCCCGGCAATCTCCATCATCCCGCCTCATCTGTAGTGGCTGATAAAGACACGCTGTCGCTTGCAGACGTGTCCTGTGCCACTGCAGACCCGTGCTCGTTATTGCCGCCGAGACGCCACCGAGCAGGAGGTCAGAGCGGGCACCCCCCTCCCACACACCCACACACACACACACACACATATATACACACACAGAGGCTCTGCACGAGTTGCCAATTTATAGGTTTGCTTTCTAATAAAGGGATCTCATCAGGTGGCGAGGGGGGGGAGGCAAGCTGTGCGCTTCCGCAGCTGCTGAACATCACAGGAGAATCAGAGAGGTGTCCTCACCACCTGGGCCCAGGACTCATCTCCAGGGCATTATGCACTTACGAGACTGTGTCCTCGTGTCATTGTGGCGCCCCAAAGGAGAGTGTCCTGGTTCCTGCACACAGGCTTCTCTGGCTGTCGCAGTCACTTCTCATTCATTTTAATCAGAAGGCAGAGTGGCAAAAACCTCCTCTGAAAACAGGAGCCTGGAAACGTCCTCAGAAGTGCCCCCCCCCTTGTCCTTTCCTCGTTTTATATCTAATACTAATGGGAAGAAGAAACTGAATTTAATTTTCAGTAAACTTAAACCTTAGTTTGGGATTTGTAGGTATGATGAGTCTCTTCATTTTCTCCTCTTAAACTATGTCCATCTTTAAAGGTAATGGATGTGAAGAAGGGCAACCCCAGAGCCATAAACAAACTGATTGGGTTGGTCCGGAAGGCGACTCTCAGCCGAGCAGACCCGGCTGTGATAAAGGCAATTCTGGAGAAGCAGCTGTCCTGCCACGGGTCCTGTCCCCCGGCCTGAGGGAGAGCAGTGCAGCGCCCCCTGAGAGAGCTGACGTCCTGT
Organism: Cheirogaleus medius; assembly: GCA_008086735.1. Taxonomy (NCBI): domain Eukaryota; kingdom Metazoa; phylum Chordata; class Mammalia; order Primates; family Cheirogaleidae; genus Cheirogaleus; species Cheirogaleus medius. Next base: position 5,917,673 of record VBSM01000483.1, read on the forward strand.
GCCCTGGGAGCTGGCATCTCGCAGTCCCCAGCCCGAGCCGCACCTTCCACGAGGCAGTGTCCTGCGCAAGTCCTCGCCCTCTGGACCCCGTGCCGGGGACGCGGCCTCCACGGAGAACACAGCTGCGCCCCCGTTTGCTTCACTGACAGCAGCAGCGTTCCGTGACGGCGCAGCAGTGGTTAGGGAATAGCACGTTCTTTTGTTTAGGGATTCTAAACTAAATAAAACGTGTGTTTCAAATACTGTTAACCGTTCTAAGACAACTTCATTCTGTGGTTCGTTCAACAAATATTTTTGAGCACTTGATAAGGGCCGGCCATTGTTCTAGGTGCTGGGCATTAGCAGGTTAGTAGTCAAGAGACTATAATTTGGGTGCAGTATATTTAGACCTAAAAACAGGTAAATGAAGATGAAAACACAATAAAATAAATTGGCACAGTGTAAACACATGTTTAGGGAGGTCTCAAGAGGGCGTGGGAGGAGGATGTTATCATATTAGTATCAGGTGTTTATTTGTGGTAACCAGCTGATCCACTGAGTAAAGAGATATTGCCTCTTCAACTCCCTACCGATCCTAGAAGGCACAGATCAGAGAATGAATGAATTTTTTTTTTTTTAAAAAAGACAAAGAAGTTTTCAAATAAATTTAATGAATAAAATATATACTGAAATATCACATAAAAAATTAACTTACACTTCAAAGATTGTGCAGGTGACAATTCCCCCCACAACGCCCTCCAATCCTCAGGCCACAAAAGATAAACAGAAAAAAAGCTGTAACATCAAATTGATTTGTTTTGCATGGAAATAATATTATAAACCAGTAAATCCAAATCATGACCTTTAACAATCACAGTGCAGCTGACAGCATCACCAGGAAGGCTGGGCCGCCTGCGCTCCCGTCCTCACCACAGCGCTGTTTCCATGCGCTGGAGCACTCGCTCCTTTGTTCATTATGTGCCTTCGTTACCTCTGACTCACATGCTTGCTTAAAGACCGGTTTTGCAAATGCTGTTTTTAAAAAGCATCTTAAAAGCATACTTGTCAAACTGTGACACCAGCAAGAGAACAAACTCTTTGGAGGCCCGGATTTTGAGCTGTGAATTCTCTGGCCTACTGAACAATAGAAACGCTTCTGTTGTGAAAGTTGCTCCAGTGGCAGCTGCAGAACTGGAGGAAAGTGGGCACCACGTTCCCCCCCACCCCCGCCATTAGCAATTTAGCAACTATGGTTCCTGACTTGCAGTGTCCCAGCACTTCCTAACGAAGAGTGATAAGAAAAGTGTCCCTCCTACCCAGCCAAAGAGGGAGAGAAAGGAAGGAAACCAGTTGTGTGGTTTATTTTAGACAAGGGGGAGGTGGCATTTTTTTTTTTAAAAATGTCTTAAAAAATTAGTGACTTTGAATTGTAAGAAAATATGTTACGTCATCCAGGAAGACAACTGTTCCATGATCTGTTGCAGTATGGAAAACCACTGGGTCTAAAAGTAATTTTTACCAAACCTCTCTATAAGAGAGAAAGGTAAAATCAATTCTACTTGCTCAGCAAGTCACTGAATTACAAATGGGCAAAGGTGATCTGAGACTGGAATCTGGCAGGATCTTTATTTTCTAAGAAACAAGTTTCAGTTTTGTGTTCTAAATTCCATTTTCACCAAAAGTTCTGGCTTCTTGGTAATTAAACCATGCAACAAGCACTGAAGAATCAATCTTTCCAGACCATTTGAAATTAAGAGCTTACTTAAATGGGGATGAAGCCAGATAAAGACAGTTTACCAAAACTATTACATTGAATGAAAACCGTATTATGGACGGATCATTCCCAGAGAAAAATGCCATCACTAAAACACTTAATCTTTCGACTAATTCTCATTCAGCTCTGACGACTGCCTGTTGTCTTGAATGCCAACTTCTGAAATCCTGAAAATTGGACTTCATACGTTACCACTGCTACTAGAAGAAAACTAAAATACAGCCCAGAGTGGAGCCTGATGAGATAGCTGTGAGATATGTTTACATAATAGCCTTAAAAATTCACAAAGTATGGCTTTGCTTATAAAGGGCCACAGTGAAATACAATCTTAAATTCTTGTGTGAGTCTGAATTTATTCTAGTTAGGGGTTTACTGTTCTCGGGGAATCTCATTACAATGTCCGAGTTGGCCCCATAGTGAAGCCATTGCCATCTGTCATTGGAATCCACATACCTGTAGGCCAAGTGTATAATGCCAAGGGTCTGACTGAAAGGGGAATGTGCTGGAAAACTGGCTTGAACCAGCTCTGCCTGGTCAGGCCCAAACATGGGTGTGCTGCTTGAAGAGGAGGCTGGCTGGTGGGACAGTTCCGGCAGGAAGGTAGGAACGTCAGCCCCTGCACTCGCACACTACCTAGCATAGAGGAAGTGTTCAGTAAAGGTTCCCTTACTTTATGAAACAAATTAATGGATAGCCATTTATGGAGCCCATTTGTACCAGAGGCTGGTGAATACCAACTACTAACTAGGCTTTTGCATTCTGGGTCATTCAGATCTAGAAAGGAGCTATTTATCTCTGTCCAGTTTATGCATCAAAGTGAACTTCTGTTCCTCTCTTTCAAGGTGTAGGTGTCCTAGGAAAAAGAACTTAAGATCATTACTGCACCAGGTAAGGATATTTTAGCTAGGAAACCCCCCACTTTTTTTTTTCTTTAGTAATTATTGCTAATCTGGAAGAAGGCCATGAAGTTTTTGAAAGTACACAGCCTCCTCTAGCTTTGAGTTGGGTAATTCAGTATATCACTTACGGCCACAACCCACAATGTATATTGTACTTTTCATTTCAACTGAGTTTAGCTGCATCGTTGGGAAAAAATTACCAGCTCTACCTGAAAGGCCATGTTCTTTACCCATCACCGTAAGCAGCATGGAAGTGGCTGCCACGCTTCTACAGCAGGTTTTAGACAATCGCATTGGTGGATTATTTTTGAACAGCGCTGACCCTGGGTTATGAGATGGAAGCATCCAAATGGAACCCTCTCATCACCTCCCTTAGTCAAATAGCCTAGCAAAAGTCATGTAAGTAAGGGTATCACCACCATCCCTCTTTTAAAATATCTGCAGGGCAAAAAGTGGCCTTGTCACAGGTGGGCCTTTTGTAGACTTGTCCCAATAAAAAGTCAGCTGACACACTAAGCAGCACAGGCTTCTGCGGCCTCAGCTCCATGAAATTTATAATCTGGCCTGAGAGCTTCCACCACCTTTGTCAAGTGCTAAAATGATACAGTAAATCCCAACTCCCCAAAAGATGCCTGAAATGCATATCGAACTCATGCTGATGGAATCCTATTGACAGTCTTGTTACTTGTGTGGGTGACAGCGTTAGGTTTACTTACATCTTTTAAGACAGGAACAAAATCCATAGTGACCTGACAGGATAGGAAAGGTCAGTCCTCGCTAACATCATCATCTGTTCTAGGATACTGCATGCAAAAAGGATAAAGAACTGAAGGCTTCCCCCACTCTGTCCTAAAGAATCTCACCGAAAATCTTTCACTAAAGCCCTATTTATCCAGTTAATGAGCTGCCAGGGTAATCTGTCCTCCCAAAACAAGTAATAGCCTAATAAATGCCTGGACGTAGAGAGAATATACTGAGGCAAAATTATCCTGAAAACCATTCTTAGTCTTTTGAGAGCTGCTTCTAAAGCATTAGGTTTATG
>VBSM01000483.1:5921376-5952947 GCA_008086735.1 Cheirogaleus medius
AAAAAAAAGAGTCAACTCCATTCTCTTAAAATGTTTCCTCAATGATGTGATTTAAGGGTGGAATATAAACTGGCTTGACAGTGTTCTGTTTTAAGCTGTTATTTGATAGAGAATTAGTGTTATGTGATTTATAGACTGACAGCTGAAGCTAGAAGGGGCCTAGAGTGTCTTCTTAATCACTTCAAGCTGATTGGCCTGAGCTCCAAGAGGACTGCAGTTTCCCGGAAGAGCAAATACTGCAAAGCAGGCTGAGGTTCACAGCAACCACACATGACACTGGCCTGGCTCAGTGACTTGAAATAGCACATGCAGTAATAGCTGTCCTGCAATATAGTGTTTCATAAAAACAGCTAGCATGACAGCCATTCCAGTAAACACGGGGTTGGTAATTAGCAATTAAATTGAACTGCCCTTAAATGACAACTGGAGCGTTTGCAGATATTTAATGTCACACCAGTGACAGGTCCCACCCCTGCTGGGCCAGTGCTTCCCTACTGAAGGCCACTTAGACACACTGAGCCAGATTCCGAAGGGGCAGCCCAGCCACAACCCTAAACCTCTAAACAGACCTGGGAATCAACCCACATGGCCACTACAGCCAAGCTGATTCAGAGAAAGTGAAAACAGCTTCCAACCCTGATTGCCCCTGGCTGCCCAGATTAAATAGGCAACCCAAACATTCACATACCTGTTTGTAGATTCTCTTCATAAGAGGATGCTTTCCTGACAACACCCCGGCTCCATCTATCTCAATGGATTAAAACCAACAAGTACATCAGACATAAATAAAAGCCTCCTGAGGACCTGTAAAAGCACGGAGTGCATCCTCCCTCTATATAATAGACATCAACTCCAACCTCAGCACATCATTTTCCAGAACAATATTAAGCAAAATGGGGACAACGTCAAAATTCCTCTAAATACCAGGGAAAGGAAATTATCTAATAACAAAGAAAATCACATCTCTAATTGATTATTCCAGCATCCCCATTTCATGGCTGGGAAATTACAGCTTCCCCCCATGAAATTATGTTTGAATTTCTTTGTTTAAAATTTTAAAAACATTTACTTGGCCATTTCCAAAAATCAATTTTAAATATCCCAGTGCTCTCATCTGTTTTGAGCCACAAAATTCACTTGGTCTAGAACTTTAAATCAGACCCTGAATTATGCATCGAGGTTAATGTTGTGAAGTTCCAGCAACCCTTGACACACTCACCTCTACTGCCCAGGCCCAGCGGGCCAGACACAGCGACACCAACCCTGGGGCTGCCCCAAAGGCCTGTGCCTCCTCTTCCTCTCTCCCCCATGTTCTTCCAGCAAGTAGCACAGCAACTGATGTAGGAGCCTATCATATGGAACACTCTCAGACCACATTGTTAAGCATGCCAGATATCTTTAAAAATTTTCCCCCTGAATTCATTACACAAAAAGATATTTCTAAGGGCCTCGCCTATTTGTCATAAGACTGGAATATTCTACTTTACCTGCCTGCTACACAGTGTCTTCATATCTGCCTAGACCAATGTTCACTCCCCTGAATCTTTCAGGATTTGCTCTTCTATCTGTAGCCTCAGGTCTCTGCTGTTTTTCTTTCGGCATGTCCATCCCCTGCCCTGAATAACCCACTTCTGGTTATTTCACTCAACTACACTGGCTTTTCTATTCTCTATACTGTATTTCCAGGTCAATTTTCTGACTTCATTTTGCAAAAACCCGGATACAACCCTCTGGAGGAGGACTGTGATGGATTCAGAAACATGAGCCAGTTTCCAATTCCAAGTAGGAAGTTGGGGGGGGGGGTTATCGTGTGAATTTGCTGCCAGACCCCACCATGGGAAGTTACATTTTCCTGCCTGTCATCTCTGTCTTCCTTTAAAGTAAGTCTACTTCAGTACCTATTGAAAAAAATAAGAGGCACAAAATCAATCTCTTTCCCAAAGGGCACCTTGCAAAAAGGAACCACGCTGTCCTATAATAAAGAACTACAGACTCAGGAAGAACTGACACCACCACCAGATAATGGAGAGAGGTGTAAATCAAACAAAAAGCCGAAGAACACAGTTTCCAGATGTGACTTTAGCATTCTGTGACCTGGTAAGTCCAAACAAGAAGATAAATACTTGTGCAAAACAAAGTTAGAGGATAATAATCTACAACTTAAATTCCACCTTTAACTGTTCTTTCTCTACCTTAAGCTACCTTCTTTTCTGATGGAGACATGTGGGCAGTGCAGATACAAGCAGGCCAGTCTGCCATGCCTCATGCCTTCTGGCTGCTGCACCACAGCTGAGCAAACCACTTCTCAAGACACACAGAAACGTGCAATGAATAGGTAGGTGTCTTTGGTTTCTTGCTTATATTATGAACCACTGTGAGGCTGGCTCCTAACAGCTCACCCAGCCCAGGCGGGATCTCCTGGTGCCCTTGTGCTACGGGCTGGCTCTCAAGCTCTCATTACAAAGCTGCTTCAAGAGCCCTGAAGCACAAAAGGGCCGCCTCTGCTCTGCAGTGTCCACATGTGATTCTCTCCTCCATTCCCCTTCCTGTGCACTAGGGGCCTGATTAAGACCAAAACGGCACTCTTAAGGCACAAGCACCAGACCCGCCGCTGCCTTGGGGCTCCGCAGAGATGCCCACAAAGAAAAAGAAAGAACAGGGTCTTCCGATTTCCCTCCAGACAGGGAGGACATGCTCATTACATGCTTCTCATCTGCTGACCTGGGCCCAAAATAGAGGGGAGTGGAATTTAATATCCATAAATATCAGTTGTTTATGGTCTCATTTTTAGCCCACAATTATTCTTTGTTTCCCCCCTTGGTGGTGGTTTAGCATGGCTGTGGCTCTAAGTATAATTATGTCTCCTGGAGCAGGCTGAATAAATACAGACAGCATGTTGGGGCCTTCTAATGAACCCCATTACTCAGAAGGCAGCACTTCCACGTGGAGCGAGTCCCCAGCAGGCACTTGGCTTTGCAGGACACCCTGAGACTCGTTTGCATTTATATCCCAGCTCCCAAAGTCTCTCTACAAAGTGCAACATGTTAGCAAACGCAAACATAATTTTAAATAATTACCAGTGTTTTTAAAGGTTGCATTTAGTTTATCTTTATCTTTTTCCCCTACTCCATACTCCATGAAATGGCTTCACAAGTTAATCAATTTCTTTTCATAAAACACTTAAAAAATAATGATGGCTGTGTTCTTATATAAGTATATAATACCATACTTTCTTTATCTGCCCAAACTCCTGAAAACCAAAGTAATAGTTTGCATAGGTATACCCAATTTTGTGCAAATCTTACTAAAATAAGGCTACATTCAGTGTTTAGGTAGTGCCATACTGATTAAAGTAAGTTCTCAAGCAACAAGAAAAATTATGTGCATCCCAAATTCTCTCCAATTACATCTGACTTCCCAGGCAGACAGCTGAGACTGGTGGATTTGCCTGCACCATAAGGCGACATGCTGGGCAGAAGACAAGTGCTGGAATACAGTTAAAAGGGACGTATGATACGTGCTTATGTGTGGAGGGAGGGGCTCCATCTTCAGTCTTCCCTTTTATAAAGTAGAAGCCAAAATGCAGAAGGCAGCAGGAGCACCTGCGCAGCTGCAGGTGTGCTTCTTCTCGTGTGCTGCTGAAGAGCCGGCCTTCTGACACGGAGCACTTCCAGAAATCACCGAGCCCCAGTATCTGCTTGATGCGATCTGAGCTGCAAGATGAGTGACTCAAGGGGGCGGGGAGAACAACAACTAAAAAATGCAAGGAGGAAAAACCGAGCAAAGAAAACCACCAAGGGAGCAATCAGCTTATGAGGCTTACATTCTACACAACGTGAGGTGGAAAGACCCGGCATGAGAGAGAGGAGATATATAGAAAATTCCCCTCCCACAAATCAAGTATTGTCAGGAAATTTCAAAGTAGAAATTTTTGTAAGCAGCTTTGCATTTAACATTCAGTCAAGACACTAAAACCTTATAAAACAAGAACCTCTATTTTGAAAAAAAGCTAACAATAGGAGTCCTCAAAGTCACCCAGAATCTTGTAGCACAGAATGGAGTGTTCTTGGGCCAAGGCAGCCAGTTCCTTCAGGAACTCAGGGAAGAGGGCAGCGGCCAGCATGGTGTTCCTCACAGGCAGGGGCAGGCTTGGGGGGGCCCCAGCCAACCTGCCTCTGTTTGTCAGGAAGGGCTGTAGTACTCTTGGAGGACCATCCAGAAGGTTCTTGCCACTTCCTGTCCTAGAAGCCTCCTGAATGGGATCTGAAACCAGAAAGAAGACGGTCATGGTAACCCTCTATAGCCCTCTGTCCACCCTCTTAAGTGAAGTGTGTGTGTTGGGGGGCAGGGGTGGTGGAGGGTGTCTAATCAGGGGTGCAGTTCCTCTAACTGGTTAAATCCTGAAGACAGCCCTTGAGCACTACGTGACACACATATCTGCCCAACAGATAACCTCCATATGAGATTTTTACCCCAAATCCTGTATAAGAAACTTTGTGTAAAAATTATGGCAAGAATATAGGTCTGTGAAGAACCCCCTGTGCCCAGAATGTGGGGTAGAAAAATGAAAAAGGCCTCTCCTACCACTGGCATCAACCAAGTGAAGACCTAGCTCGCCAGGATGCTTAGTTAGGGATGACAAGGAACTCCACCTGCTCTCACAGCCTCCCAGTACAGGGTGACCGCTCTCCCTTTGCCTGTTTAACCCTGACCACACAGCAGAGCTACGGCAGGGAGGCTGGGATAAATGAGCCACTCTCTGCTGCTGCAGAGTTTAGGGCTCCCTGATGACCTCCAGTCTCCTTCTGAGTGAGATCTCTAACCTTTTATATAAAAGGAGAGTGGAAGATTCCTTTTGATCCATAGAAATAATGGAGAGGAAGTTGGAGGCTGGTAAGAACAGACTAAGAACTTCTTGCAACCATGGAGAAGAGGGTTTCCAGGGGTTTCCATCTCAGTTTCAACAACTAAGGTCTAAGATGATATAAGCCCAAACTTTAACATAGTCAAGTGATTCGTATTTTCTTATCAAATCAGTTTTTACTAATTAAAATGGTTCAACTTTCCTGACTATTTAATTCCTGAACATCACCAGCCCACATATATTAATATTTGTAGGAATTATTTATGCCTTCCTTTGCCCCCTACACAAACAGTCCCATTACTCCTTATAAATCATCATATTCAAGCTCCTCATTATTTTGGCTGCTTTTTTAGAATTCGGTCCCATTTTTCAACACTCTTCCCAGAGTGTTGCTTAACTGCAGTACTAAAAATTCTTGACATTTATAGTACTTTCCACATCTCACTACTATAGTCTTTCGTGTTAAAAAAAAATCTTCCACTTTACTGCTTTAAATATCTTTTTAGATTAAGGCATATCGCAGCTTTAATGCCATAAAGAACTGGAAAAGTTGTTGAGAATCTGTCTTCTGCTATGTTTCTGCAGCTGCCACATGCCCTGACCACAGAGTGGGAACAAAGAGGTTGACTTCACCAAGGCACTGTCAACCTTGGAGACCACCCCCTCCCCATCCCCACCACAGCCCCAGGCCCCGTAGCTCTCCAAAGGGCCCCGCAAAGCTCAGGAGGGAAGGTGACCTGCACACCAGTGGGGAATGGGACACTTGTGGACCCCACTCCCAGATCAAGACCAGTGTTGTGCAGGCTCGTTCCCCCACCTGGAATTTCTTGCCCCATATCTCTGCTCACACAAATCTTACTACCTTAAGAAGCACTGGTACACTGGTTAGGAGCACAGACTCTGCCACTTACTGGCTGAGTGACTGCAGGCAAGTTGCTTTACCTCTCTGTACTTTAATTTCCTCACCTGCCAAAAGCTCAGAGAGTTGTGGTAAGGATTAAATGAGTCAATAGGTATAAAGTACACAGGGACCTCTAGGTAAGTGTCAGCTATCACATCATCATCATCAGGGCAGCTGCCACTGGCTTCACAGAGTGTTTCCAGTTTCCTGCCCCTGGAAGTCACTTCTTGTCCTGGCCTCCCACCCCATGTTAGTGACCAGCAAAGACCAGCAATGCCCTTCAGCCTTGCACTGTGGTTGATGTTCTGTCTCCTCTACTAGACTTGGAGCTTTCTCAAAGCTGAGTCCCTATCAGGTAATATATGAATATCTTGTGCAACCACTTCCATACTCGTAGCAGAAGCAAATAAACACTTGCTGAATGAATGAGTGAAGGAGTGACCTTCTGAGTCTTCCCCACTCCTGATCCTCCCTGGAGCTGCTTCTATTCCTTGTCTCCACCTTCCTCTTTCCAATCCACTCCTCTTCTTCCCTAAAAAGGGTTTTTGTGATTCATTCATATAGCTTGATCCACATGAATAACAAGTGCCATCACTAAGGCTCATTTACACAGCTAGGAACCAAGAATCAAAACTGTGTTCACTAATGAAGGCAGGAGAGCACCCAGCGAGGAGATCAAGGACTAGTGGGGGAAATCTTTAGAGGGGCCCCATCAGTGGCTGGGACGTATCAACCCAGCTCTCCTCTTGGTTCTTGGCCTTTCAGTTTGTCACCAAGCACCATCAAGCTCTTGATTCAAAAGCAAAGAACCCCGGGTTATGGTCCCTACCTGACAACCAGAGCTAATCATGTAATGCCTCAGTTTGTTTCTCTGTGAAATGGGGCTATTGCCCACCTGACCTCCCTTCTGGAATTAGAGATCAGTGAAAGGACTTTGAATATAAGAAAATTCAAGGTTGAAGTATTCAACTCTATGGTTTAGAAAGTATTTGAAAAAAAAAGAAAAGTCTGGCAAGTGGCTGAACCTCAGAGACCAGCAGCCTCAAGAAAAATAATGTGGCAGCTGGCACCAGGACGCCGCCTGCTCTGGGGCAGCGGTCACACGGGCTTTTACTGCTGTTGGAAGCATTAGTGCGGCGGCTTGTTTTCCAGCGGGGCTGCCAGGTGGCAAAGGGCACGCAGGGTCTGCGTGATGGAGCATTGCCGCTGCAGAGGCAGAGTTGCGTTGCACCCCTCACAAAAGGGTCCAACGAGTACGCATAGGCACCTGAAGAAATAGGCAGGGAGGAAAGGAAGCATAAATAAATTTCAGAATTAGGAATGGTTTCTCAAATGCTGCCCTGGGTCTGAAAAGCTGCAATAAAAGGTTTTCAAGACTAATACTGGGAAGATTTCAGAAGTGAGGAGAGAGAGAGATGTCACACGTTCCTCTCCCTGGCAGCAGTGTTAGGCAAAGGGCACAGCGCACAGACCCTGGGAACTGGCCCATTACCATGATTCTTAATTACAAATTGTTCTGTGTCACAGTAAGAATAGGGGGCCCAGATTTGGCGCATTTAGGGGCAAATGATTCAGAAGTCAGCTTTATACAAGAGGATAGGAAACTTTCCCATTCTGTGAGTTTAGAGATTTGTTTATCTTGAGGAGAGGGTGTCACTCTGTTCACCTGAAAGAAGTTAGAAAATTAATCTGAAAAACTCAGCTATAAGGAGAGAGTCTTACATCCCAAGAGAAGCTTCCTACAAGTCAAAGTTCCCTGAGTGCCACAGACCTTTCTTAAAAAGCACTGACCCCAGCTGACTAATCTGACAGTCTTATGCAGTGAGAACAAGTTCCCCTGGGCACACATCTTACAGCCATGGCCCCAGACAATGTGTACCCAGGACAAAGCCCAAGGTGTGAGTGACCCCACTACCCTCCTGAACGTGTTGGTGAAGGCTCAGTGCTCAGTGTGTGTGCATTTGTCTTCTTGAATTAGGCGGGACAGACTCAGGCACTTGAGCTTCATGATCCTGGCTGACTACCCTGGGCCTCTCATTTGAGCTTTCTCATAAGAAAATGAAGCCAAGGGCACCTTTCTTGCCCATTTCACAGTGCTGTTAGACAATAAAAATTGACTGCCTGGGAAAGCACTTTATAAATTGTAAAATACAAATGAAGACCAGGCCTGAAGTACAATGTAAAAACACTACAGCCACCTTCTGTCTAGGAGATGCAAAAATGGCCATAATTTATTGCATCAAGAGGTGGGGTTTTTGTTCCATTCTTGAATCTGCGCAGGCCCTGTGACTTGCTTTGGCCAACAGAACACAGCAGAACTGACCTTGTATGAGCTCCGGGTCTGAGCCACAGATGTGAGTGAGGCCATCCTAGACATCCAGCCGCCCACTGACAGCAGACATACAAGTGAGTCCAGGCAACATCAGCCTGGCACAGATCAGAAAACACTCAGATGGCCACACAGACTCTTAAGCAATCAGAAATGGCTTTGTTTAAAGCCAGTGCGTTTTTGCAGTGGTTTGATATGCACAAAAGCTAACTGATACACCTTCTCTCACAGGGTGAGGTATAGCAGCATGCTCTCTGTTCAGAACAAACTCAGCTCATAGAGACCATCCACATGGCTGAGAGGCCACGTGGGACCTGAAGCCCACCTTCCCATGGAGATGTGGGACGTTCTTTCCCTCCACGAATGGCCTTGCCTGCTCTTCTCAAAGTCCAAGAGCTTGAAGCCTGGCCCCTCTTTTACCAGTGGCCATGGCCTCCCTTTCTTTCAAACTCTGCCTAGCAGTGCCCTAGCAGCATCACAACTCGAGTTCTGGCTTTAGCCAGAACGGATCTGAGAGATGGAGAACACATCCTTCATTTAAAAGTCAAGGGACAGGGGGCCTAGTGAGGCAAAGTGACCAAGATCAAATAGCTGCACAGAGGAAGGATCAGGCCTTCAGAGTTCTGGATTTTTTTTTTTTTTTTAGCTTCTTTTAAAGGTTAAACAATTGCTCTGAGTTTCATTTCTGCCTCTCACTCCCAGTCTTGTTTCTGATCAATTGCTTTAGCCTAGAACAGAGAGCCCTACTCTCTCCATTCTTCACCTGCCACAAAGAAGCCTGACTTGTCCGTATGTGGAAAAGTAAAAGCTACTGCAATATGGGGCATTTCCTAGTTAGCTCCCACCAAGGCTTAAGTCGCAGCTCAGAGGACAGCAGTCATCAAATCTGTCCAACCAGAGCTTAAATAAGGCAAAGCATCGGTGCCCCGTGGGCCCAGCAGACAGCAGGACCACTCTCATTCTCCTCAGCATCCACCCACCTCCCTCTCCCACCCGCACTGCCAGGGCCGCCCAACACCTCCCTCTAGAGCTGATAAAAAGGCACTCTTGGGAATTTTAGGCTGAGCATAAACTCTACTTCTCCCAGACCAAACAAACAGTTTTTTAGCTCCTAGAGCACTGGAGCACATTTATTTTTTGGCCCAAGAGCCTCTGGAAACATTAAAGAGAACAGATGCCCTCCTCAGGACAGGGTTGACCAAAAAATGGCTCGGGGAGTGCACATAATGCCTCTTTCTGGCCCATATGTGCTGTGTTATTCATTCTAGACAACATCCCACACATCAGCTCCTTCCTGGAACCACTCTTGGTTAGGAAGACAAATGCCCTGCTAGACCCTCCAAAGAGGGAACAGGCCAAGTGTGAGCAAGGCAGATCTTTGTTTAGGTTTAAGGACACTAAGAGGAGGCTCCTCCCTGTTGGGTAAAAATGAAAGTATCTTTGGATGCTTCTGGTGCAGCATCTGTGAACCCAAACCAGCAGGCTGGGGAAATGGAGGGACGCAATGTACCTTTGGTTAGTGCTGCGGGGGTCACATCAGACATGTCCACTCGGAAGAGCAGGTATTGCTGGGCTTGTATAAGGAGTCCCGGGAAGTCTCTCTCCACAGAAGCAAACTGTTCAATCTTGTTTTTCACAGATGCAAGGACCTGTCAAAAACAGCATTAATGATGTTAATGTTTCACGGTGGAATTCCACCCTCCATTATCAATATATCCTTCAGGTACAGCACTTATTACAGGAACTATTATGACATTAAGCATTTGCTCATTTTTAACTGCCTGGGTGTTCTGGGTAGGGCACTCTTAAAACATCAAACTAAATGAAGCTTTGCAGTTTGTCTACAGTAATCTACACAGCTAGCTTAATAAGACAGGGAAGGAAAGCAAATGAATTAGAACAGAGAGATTTTTGAAAAACTAAACAACAAGGGGAAAGAGAGAAGCAGCCCTGCAAATTAGCACCCACGAAATCAGCAGGTAAGGATGTGGGCTCAGCTAACTTACCTGGTAGAGAGAGCGTACGCTCGGCTGGAAGACCATATTGGTGTTGAGCAGAAAGGAGCGCAGGAGTGGCTGGGGGTAGCTGGCTAGCTGAGTAATGATCCCAATAAGCAGCAAATTAACATGTAAAGAGTTCTCCAGCATGTTCTCCAGCTTTGACAGGACCACGCTGATGAATGGGCCTGCAGGAAGAACACAAGGCTTCAGGGCTGGCTGGGCTCAAGGGGATGTATTTCTTCATCACCTGCAGAATCCCTGGAGCCACAGCTCCCAAACCACTGCAGGCCCACAGGTGCGAACCCAGACACAAGTGCAGCTGGGTTTTCTCCTGCCTCAAGACCCAAATGGAAAACAAACCACCACAACAAAAAGAAAACAGAAAAACATGCATGAGAACTAATATGCTGACTCTACCAGCAGTTTTAATTTAATACTTACTAAAATTATCACAGACCTTGAAAAAAATATCAAATAATTTAATTTTTAAAAATTAAAATATGCTTTTCCATATTGTTTCTGTATTTCTTGGGGCTATCAATACTTAAAACATGACAGTCATCATCTTATGATGCCATGGACAGTAGGGTTTCGGGCAAACATTAGAGGCCATTAAAAGCCTTGGTAACAAAAAAATCTTTATTTATTAAAGAATACCAAAAACAAGACCAGGTGTGGTGGCTCACTCCTGTAATCCTAACACTTTGAGAGGCGGAGGCAGGAGGATTGCTTGAGGCCAGGAATTTGAGACCAGCCTAGGCAATAGCAAGACCTCATCTCTACAAAAAATAAAAAAAAAATTAGCGTAGATGGTGGCATACACCTGTAGTCCCAGCTGCTTGGGAGACTGAGGCAGGAGGATCACTTGAGCTCAGGAGTTGGAGGTTGCAGTGAGCTATGATGATGCCACTGCACTCTAGCCTGGGTGACAGAACAAGACTCTGTCTCAATAAAAAATAAAAAAAAGAATACCAAAAACATATAAATTATGTTTATCAGATAGCAACACTGTGAATAGGGATTGTCTATCCTGAACAAACACTCTGAGAAAGATTCTGCTTTGTCAAGTGTCACAGTGTGGAAGAATGAAAAAAGACAGACGAGACGAGAGGTAAATGAGCCCCTGGGCCTCTTGGTAGCCACACTTCAGCTTTCAGATGAGAGACAGAAGGGATTCTGTTTTGGGAGATATAGTTTGGTGTGTCATAGATTTCTTAAAAAAGAAAATCTACATGACTATAAAAGCAGTCATTAAAAAAGCAGTTCATAACAAAAAATTAGTCATACAAAAGCATTTTGTAAAAAAATTAGGCAAAAAAGGAGCTCCTGCTACTTAGGGTCACTAGAAAACTAATATGCTTTATGTTTGAGTTCATTGAAGACAGGGAAAACATAAGAAATAAATCTGGCATTAATAAAATTACTTGAAGATGTTTTAAATTTTTACCATAAAAGTGTTCCATTAAACAAAATCGATAAGAATTTTGTACTTCCCCCAGTGGAGCTATTGATGATGCAACCAAAGCATGGCATATTTACGACAAAAGCACACGGTCCTTGATGAGTAAACACGTCTTCTGAAGATTTCACCAACATTAATACAAGTTTAACAGAAACATGCTTCATCACAAGAGGCTTCATTCAGAAGGCCCAGGTAGTGTAAGACAGTAAAACCCTTTGCAAGGAAACAGATGGTCTCTGTGAAAAGTGATAACACCAAACCTAAACCTTTTACCCACCAGGTGAGTAACAGGGTAACTGTAATAATATTCCTGTTTCTAGGAATACTGAAGATGTCTCTAAGGAGTCTGAGAAAACAGAAGAGGCACCATCCCCTCACATTGTCAAGTTTAGTCTCAACTGCCCCATCCTTGGGATGGGAGTCAGAGCCCTTCACAGTTACTTCCATGACATAGGAGGTCAATGAACTCTTCAGATACAGAGTCCTCGGAGATGCTTACAAAACAAAACTGGGAGAGTTTGCCAAACACATTCAGAAACTCAGGATTGGAACCCCCCAGTTTGAAAGCAACTAATGATTTTCCCATCAAGAACCCCAGAAATGTCACTGGAAACTCTTCTTAAGGCATCACAGAACAATTTTGGCTTTCTAGGGAGATCTACAGGGAGAAGGCTGCCTCAAGTTGAGGCCCAGTCTTTCTCTGTCCCCTCCTGCCTGCTCCCCTGCAGTCCCAGAATCAGCATCTATTTCCTTCCAGATGGAACAAAAACAGGTGAATTAAGACAGATCAGGGGGACAGCATCTCCTAGGTCCCTAATGTGATCTCTCAGCTTCCCTTCCTCGGTCCCAGACTGTACTTGGCCTCATCCAGCCATGTTACAAACCCTAAACTGCTGACCTTGCAGTGACCAGGGCAGACCACCACTACTATTAAGGGAGGGAAAACACCAGCTTAAACCCCATACCCCATGGAGAGTAAGAACATGTCATCGTTGTCTTACTTGAATGGCAGAATATTAGGTCAAGGCCAGCAGACGGTCATACAAAAGCAGTCCACTTTGACATTATAATTAATATCCACTAGTGACATTAATTACAACTTGTTAGCCATGTGCAATCGAAAAAACTTATTGAGCGCTTTCAAATTAATGTTTTATTCTTACTTGGTTTCTAGCACTTAAAAAAATACTGCTTAGCAAAAAGTAGTTGCTAGGGTAAACTGGTAAGCAACTGAAAATCAGAAAACTTAGCTACAATTTAGAAAGCCACAGGTGCATGTGGAGAATTGTGGGTATATTTTCTTCCCATATCTCCTAGGAGGACAGAAGAACTCCCCACCCGTAAAATATTTAATTTTTCACAGTCACCAGTACCTCACTGCCCCTCCCTGTCATTCACCTCTCTCCCTTCACGTGCCCCCATCCCCTGCCTCCATCGACCCTGCACCCTCTGCCTATATTTCCTCACTCCGAGGATGGAGCCACCAGCGATTCTGCACCTCAACTCTGTGCACACATCTCCCAAGTGTGGAGCTGCGCCTCCACCTCCCCTGCTAGCACTGCCTTGGGTCAGACTCTCACTATTTCTTGTCTGGACTCCAGAACAGTGCTTCTACATTAAGAGAGATTAAAATGATTTAAAAAAAATTTTTTTCAAACATTATAAGGGTATAAAATGAAAAACAAGCCTACCCCCTCGAGGCAACTCCTACTAACAGATTTTAGTGTATTGTTCCAGAAATGTTTTATGTTATACAATAAAAATAATAATTATTATTGAAAACATGTATTAAAGCACATCCTATGTGCTAGGCAATGTTCTAAGCACTTTTTATGTATCAACTCACTTAAGATTCACAACCCTAGGAAGTATATTTATTATTTACCTCCATTTAAAGATGAGGCAAAATGGATAAGTGCACACAGCTACAGCTAGTAAGTAATGGAGTCAGAATTTTGATTCAAATCATCTGATCTCTTTCCAGTACTTTTTTTTTTTTTTGGCCGGGCGGGGGTGAGTGGGCAGTGGTGTGGAGACAGGGTCTTGCTCTGTTACACAGGCTAGAGTGCAGTGGCTCAATCATAGCTCACTGCAGCTTCAAACTCCTGGGCTCAGGCCAGCCTCCTGCCTCAGCCTTCCAAGTAGCTGGGACCGCAGGCACATACAACCATGCCTGGCTATGTTTCCAGTACCCTTAACCAATCCATTATCTTGCCACCCAAAGGTATAAGGGTATGTGTGTGTGTGTCTCTCTCTTTCTCTAACTCCTGGTATTTTAAACAATATATCCCAGAGATTGCCTCATATCAGCACATACAGAGCTGTCTCATCTCAGGACCACAAAATATTGGATTCTTAGGGGTGATGCATGAATAAGCCAGTCTCCTACTGGGGGGCATTTGGGTTATTTCCAGTCTTTTTCTATTAATATTATAAACAATGCTGAAATGGACATCCTTGTATATACATCTTATCTCATTAAGTGTGAATACAGCTGTGAAAACATTCCTAGAAACAGAACTACTAGATCAAAACACTGGTGCATTCTGAATTCCGGTATGACAAGAGTCTCTCACTTATTCTTCCTGGCACCAACCTCTCCCCACTCCAGTGCTCTCTCCACACTGCGACCAAAGCTGGCTTTTCCAGATCCAGTCATGTTACTCCCCAGCTTTAACACTTCAAGGGCTTCCTCAGTGCCAGGAGCACAAGGTCCCTATTTCTCAGCTTGGCCCAAAAGCCCCCGATAAGCTGGCATCAACCAAGCTTTCTGGCTCTCGTAGCCACCTCCTGCTCCACACAACCCATGCTGTCACACGCCATGGGCTGTCAGGCTTGGTCTTCCTCCTGTTGTCTCCTCTGCCTGGACTATCATTCTCATCTGCTTTCCCCTGGGGACTTCCCCTCCTCTGGGACGCCTTTCCCACTGCGCTCCCATCCGACGTGGCATACAACGACTAATATGCATCTCTCACTGAGACAGTACAGTCCTTTGTTGGTGTCTCCTCTGAAAGTCTGTGAGTTCCTTTAATTTTGTGTGCTTACTTCCTAGCATAGAACCTGCCAAACATTAGAAGGTCAATAAAAGATTGTTGAATACATGAATAAATAAAATTAGATAAATGGAATGCTTTGATTTTGCTGGGAAGTGAATTCATTTCAGTGGAAATCAGATTCCCTGGAGAGAAGGAAGTTAAGCCCAATGCACAGAATACACTCAGAAGTTTGGACACTACAAAGCACACATACAGGGAAAGAGAAAAGATGTTTCCTGAAGCTGTGTACAAGCTTCAGAGGAGTAAAAAGGCAAGGTTTTAGTTACCATTACCTATATGTATCAAAGAACTCCCATTATGTTTTGTCACTTTTCCAGTTCTCAGGCGTATTATATGTAAAATATTGATGCTATTTAATAAGGTGTTGTATTGGCTATTTTTTTTTCCCTAAGCTATACTTTGTTTCCTCAATTTACACATTTCCCAGGGATGAAGCTCCTTTACAGTAAAGTTGGCATTCTAAAGAACAGCCTTCATTAGCCACGGGTGGCCCTGATGTCCTACAAGAAGGCGAGACTGTGATGTGTGCTAGGTTATTTCTGCCTCTTTCCCTCTGACTGAGCCCTCCCGGCTCCCTCCCTTCCCTGTCCCCCTTATCTGCTGGGAAAGTGAGATTATCTAATCCTTTTTACTTATGATTGACTGATTGAATTTTAATTAAAACTCGTTCACACTGAAATGTTATCTCAACTAGAACCGCAAGCCTTTTAATTGTGGAATTAAAAGCTTTCTTCCTGTTTATATAAATCTTCAGGCATCAGTAAATAGATGAATAAGTATCGGAGGACGAGGGTGGAAGAGCTCTGAGGTCACAGTAAGCCTACTTGGCTGGCTGGAGATGGCAATCTGCTTTCATCTGCTTGAGGCGACCCTGGGAGGTGGGCGCACAGCCCCTCCTCGCCAAGCCTCTCCCTGCTCGCCAGGGAAGGACAAGCCTCGGCTGAGGCTGCTGGGGGCTCCCTGTCATAACACTGGGAATGATGTCCCCAGTTTCAGTCAGTCCTCCTCACAGGGGCACATGGAGGGTCAGGGGTGCCAAGGCTACATGGCTGGTAAGTGCTACAGCCTGGATTCACCCAGGCCTGACTCCAGGGCCACTGCCTGTCCCTCCATGTTGCTAGCATCTTCCAGCACCTCACCCTGCTCCCTGGACACCATGCAGGGGTTCCCCGCCTTCCCTGAGCTTAATGAACCCTCTCCTCTGTGACAGTTCTCTATGCACCACAATTTGCAGATTCAGATTTCACTGGCTAATGTCTGATGATGTCTTCTATCGCAATTCCTCACCCCAATGTACTTATCTGTATCCTATCCCTTTGCCTCTTACATGATTTCTACCTGTTGCTGGTGTTGTATTACTTCAACACACCCACTCTTTAGAAGAGGTATGAGTTTATGTGGGTCTACTCAGCTTATTTTTGGATAAAGGCTTTGTGATGATCTGAAATGAGCTCCCAGGCAAAGGGAGAACTAACCCCAGTGGCCTCTGATGTATGTATACAGCGCTTGTCTTTCAACAAGCACGCTGAGAAACGGCCATGTGCCCTGTGCCCTGTTCAGGTGCTAGGGACAGAGCAGAGAACAAACACATCTCTGCCCTCATGGACCACACATTCTAGTGGGGGAGACAGTAATTTTTAAAATACACATATAAATAAGTGCCAAGGAGAAAAATAAGTTAGACTAAAGTAAATCAGGTTATTAAATAAGACTGGATTCTTGTGTGGTTTAATCAGTCCTATCACTTGATCACAGACATATTGAGAGAAGTTACTAAACGGTAAAATTTAACAGAAATAAGAAAATCATTACAAGAATGACAAAATAAAAATAAAACCACCCCTCTTTGCTCTTTACAAAAATATTTTCAGCCCTCTGTTAGGTAAACTGATGATGCTTCTTACCTTTACCTACCTTACTTTCCTGTTCCAAAATGTACAAGTACTTTCAAAAGCAGAAACCACAAACCAATTTAAGATAGTCACCTGTGAACGGGGTGCTTTGAGTCCTCACGGGATGATGACTGGCAAAGGCAGTCTCGTCTCTCACCCCAAATGGGGAAGGCACGGTCTCTACAGCAGGAGCTTCCACTGTGAAAGAGTCGAAGTCATCCTCTTCCTCTTCTAGTGCCTTCTTCCCCTCCTCCTCCTCCTCTTCCTTTTCTCCTTTGCTCTCTTCTTCCTTTCCTTCCTCCTCCTCTGGGAGCCGCAAGGGATCAGGTGTGGGGAAAGTCTGCTCTATCAAGCCCTGGGTGTCAGAATCCAGTTCCTTAATGATCTGGTCATACTGGGCAATGAAATCTTCACTCTCTGGGTTGATAACCATCAGGTTTGAATTGTGCTCTGCATCAGAGACAGAGGGTGCTAACTCTAAGTTTGATTCTGGGGCTACTTCAGGCTCACTCTCTTGCTTTGGCTCCTTGGACACATTTGGAAATAGGTCTGAACTGTCCCTATTGTGTTCCTCCTCTGAATCAATCTCTGGCTGGGGGCTGAGGAGGGGGCCGTTGTTCATGGGGACACTCTGAACCCTGGTCTGGGCTTCAGCTGGTGGCTTTGCGGTTTCCTCCTGGGCATCCCTGGTGTCCTCAGAGTCCTTCTCAGCACAGAGCCTGTACACCATCACATCATCCTGAAAGTCTGACTCCTCTATGTAGGACCCTTTGAAGAGCAAGATGGCATTCTTCTTCATCTCCTGGATATGTTTGGGGGGATCGATGGGCACTGGGGGGCCTGAAGCCTCCAGATTGTCATAAGGCTCGGAGGAGCCCACATCAGCCCCTGAGGAGATCCCAGTGTCATAACTGTCATCCCATTCCAGCTCCGTCTGGGTCTTGTCCTTTCTGGGAGCCAGCTGAGGTCCAGTCTTCCTGGGGAGTTGCTGCGGGAGCCCAAACACAGGGTGGGCTGAGCTCGCACCACCCTCCTCTATCAGACTTTGGAGAAACGTCTCGGGGTCGGGGGAGTCCCCGTCATACAGAGCGGACCAGACGCGGCAGTCCCTCATGCAGTGCAGGATGTTGGTGTGGGCCTCCCAGAGGTACTGCAGGTAGCTGATGTCCAGGGCTTTCCCATACTCCACAATGCAGGCCGACGGGGAGAACACCTCTGGGAGCAGCGGCTCCACGGACCCTGCACAGGAGGCAGAAACCGGTCAGAACAAGAGAGGTGTGGGGACAACTGTGGTGGGTGGGGATGTGATCCATTGGGCTAAGACTTTGTCTCGACAGCTACTTAGGTCTGATAATGTCTGATTAAATGATTTCTGAATAATAAAAAATAATTAGGGTGTAAGAAGGAAAGATAATAATAGAAACTCTACACTCACAGAAGATATAAACCCAACACGGCCAGTCAGATACTGGCTACGACCAACGGAAAACAGTTATTTGGTCTCAGTTACTAGAGAAAGAAGAGCTGTGATGGCAACCTCTCGGGTTGTTGAGATGGAACAATTAGGTAACAAACCTAATATGGTACCTGCAGGTAATAACTTAAAAGTTTTTGGAATCTAAAGTAGGACAGTAATCCATGAATTTGGGAACCAGATTTTCTGTAGAAAAACCCTGGGTTTTTAGAAAAACTTCTTAACTCATTCTGCCTTCCTGGGCTATGAGGACTATATCAACCGGTCTCTTACAGTAAAGTTATATTCACTACAGAAGTCATTTTAACCTAAGAATGCTTCCTATGTTACCATGACTGCCTTTGATATTAAAAGTTCCAACTTCATTACTGAAATAACTGTGAAAACATCTGCATTTAAGTTTATGTTTTCCCTCAAAAAAAAAAAAGACTCAGACAAGGAAATTATATATATGTGTATGTGTATGTGTATGTGTGTGTGTGTGTGTATATATATATATATATTCTACCATTTATTGAACATCTGATATGTTGCGGATGCTTTATCAATGCTCTTAATTCTCCCAATGATCCTAAATGGTAGGTACTATTTTCTCCATTTACAGATAAAGAAATTGAGGCTCACAGATGAAAGAATACCCAACTCAAATTGTGGAAGAGCCACAATTAAAGCACAGGCTATTTCATGACAACTCCCATTCTTACTTCAGTGCCACACCCGTACAAGCTTCATGTTTCTTCATGATCTAAATCTCTAACAGACTGGGTGAGAACTGAGCCTTTAAGGGTACATATTAGTGATTAGTGTAGACAGATGTCATTCATTTCCTACAGCTCTACTGCTAAAAAGTTAGTATTTATCTCTTATCTACTACTAGCAACATTTATTGAGCACTTACTACATGCCAGGCAGTCTTCTAAGAGTTTTACATATCTTAACTCATTTATCCTTAGAATAATCCTTTGAGGTAGGTACTATTTTACAAAAAAAAAAAAATTTAGAAAGGTTAAGTAATTTATCCAAGAAAGTAGCTGAGCCAAGACTCAGGGTTTCTACTTTTTTGAGCAAATTACTTACCACTGCACAATAATTACTCTAGCTATCTCCTATGTGACCATCCATCCATTAGGGTGTTTATCTGCTGTTAATACCACCCCAGAGGCAGGACAGTAGGAAGAACGTGGAATTTAGAATCAGAGAACCTACCAGCTATATAACCTTAAACAAGTCAATTCCTCTCTCTGAGTTTGTCTCTTCATCTGTAAAGTGGGAATACTATTATACATTCTTCAAAGCATAAAAAGTGATCACATGGAGAAAGAAGTTGGCAAGTTATGGACAATCATAATTTTGAATTCTGAGGCAAAGTTAGCCACAAAATCATTCTTGAAACAACTTTTATGGTAAATTTAAAAAACATTAATTTTTAAATGTTTTAAAAAATAACTTAGGTGAGAAAATTTAAGATAACCACACTAGTTTGCCCAACAGGGAAATATTATTAAGATATAGTCACATAAATTGTTAATTTCCACGCACAAACTGTATCTTTATATAAAGACCAAGAATCAGCAAGACAACCTTAATTTCTAGAAATTACATTTACATCAAATATGCTGATATTTTCTTAGCCAAGTAACTTGGCTTTTAAATCTATTTTATCTAAGAGGAGTGTGGCTGGGTGGACAGAACAACATTGTTGGTGTGGATATCAGAATACAGATCAGAAACACTTGCATCAACACCAGGACTGGACCATTTCCTCGTGGTCACAGGACAACAGAATGTTCCTGAACTGAAACAGCCATATGACCATCAAAGATACACAAATTCCCCCTTCCTCCAACTGCCTGTCAGGGGGCCAAGGTTGATAGAAGGGGCCATTTAAACTTTACTTGTATGAGGTGAACTGTAGCTGGCAAATAACACCGGAGTATTATAACATCTGTAAAAACAGTATTTATGAAAGCCCCTGATTAGGTCAATCAAATGAATCAGACACTGTTGTCATATCACAAATTTCAAGCTTTATAATGATATGTAATAATATATACATAATCATTTGGAAACTATATATTTCCAAAAATGGCATTTTGGAAATTAACATAAGGGCTAACTCTATCTCAGCTATGGTCATAACCACACCTCTCACCCCCATTTTGTTTTAGAAGACATGCTCTACATGTTTTCACTCATTTGGACTCAAAGGATGCCAACAGAGAATGTCACTAGAAAGTCCACTTAAAATAAAGGTCTAGGAGCACCCACTAGGTGACAAGTGGGTGCTTTAATGAACACCCATTACAAAGTGTCCATAATGCCTTAAAAGCAGAAAAGCATCCCCCAATTGGTCATTCCTAAAAGAAACTGGACTCACTACATTATTCTCTACCTACCCGAAGAGACACCTATCCCAAGGAGAGATAGATTTGGTATCCTTTTGTTTAAAGATCATCACCAGCATGATCATACCTGGACTATCGTGCGTATACTTTGACCAGAGAATATAATCCCTCTCTTGGTTCCCAAGCGTCAGAGTGATTCCACTGGAGCAGCAGACAGGGGTCAGGGCAAGCAGCTTGGCCGCAGAAACAGAGTAACAGTCTCTCTCCTTCACAGCCCACCTTTGACTCAGCATCATGTGATTACAGGGGATCAGATACCTAGAATGACACAAAGAGCCGCATTGAATCTCTACAATGTCCTAAACCATCACCAGGACTAACATTCTAAACCACAATAGGGACTAGTCATGGCCAGGGGTGGACTCATCCTCTCCCGGCTCTCAATCTGCCCGTCATACCCTAGTGCCCATACTTGTCAAGTGCTTCTTTCTTCCAACAGAACCTCTGTGCAGGGCATTTAAGGGCCTTCACAGTTTACTCCACACAAACTTCATCTCTTACCAATCCCTCTTTGCTTCTGTGCCTTTCCTCCCATTGTACCATTCACCTGGAGTGTGTGTCCCCTTTTTCTGCCTGACAGATACGTTTCATCCCACAAAGTCCAGCTGCAGTGTCTGTCACCTTCTCTGGGAAGGCCTCCTGGCTCCCTACTCGAAGACAGAGCTCATCTTCCTCTCCGCTATGTTCCTAGGCCTCCATTAAGCACTGTTACCTTGTACCACAATCATTTCAGTGTCTGCCTCCTCAATATAATGTGCTTCCATATCAAGGGCCTCCTTCAATATTTTGTTTTATAATCCTGGAAACTCTGGCTCATGGTGGGCACTGAATGGCAGCGGCAAACACCCACCCCAAAGTGTAAACTTCTTCTTATGCTCTCATGAGTGACCAGGAAAAAAATACGGTGGCCAATGACTCACTGAGGATCACTGGGCCCCATTTCACACAAAACACTTTGGGTTTGTGATCAAAAGCATTTCAGTATCATTATGAACCTGGAGACAAGAAAAGCTGGGCAATCATTTCTGACACACCTGGAGCACATCAGTGGGCTTCCTGGGCAGAATAAAGTGTGTTTAAAATGGCTTACTTTCTTAACAGGGAAAAAAACAACATACTATTTATTTAAACAAAGGTGGAGCAAATGGGATAAAGGGCTCATAGCCAGGGCCAAGCGTCACATATGTGTACAGGAGCCGATTCCAGATGAGAAAGCTCTTATGGGAATAATCCCAACTTTTCAATAAACCAGAATGGTTTTGTTTCTGTATTCAGCCTTTGGGAAAGCAGCAGTGCAGAGGAAAACAAGCTAAGATTAAATTTTTCATAAAAAAGATAAAACGTGCAACTTTTAGGGTATATGTCTTAAGGCCTAGAAACATTAAGCCATTTCCCACACCTCCTGTTGATCCAAACGAGGAAAACCTGAGTGTATATTAATGACTGACCCACCGCAAGAGCCTGAGCCAAGGATAAAAGAAAGATTCAATCTTGTTGTGGTACTTTACACTAAAGGTTTTAATAATACTTCCCAGATATGAAATGACAAATTTGCCACTTAACCTTCAGTTCTCAAAAAAAAAAAAAAAAACCCATTTCTCAAGCACTCTAACTACCTTGTTTAGCTAGGTAAGGGGGTCCTAGTCCCTCCCCTCACTACACCTGTGGGCATGTACAAACTTAAACTGCTACCACTAAGAACCAGACACAACTCTGCATATCTGATGTGGTGACATCTATTTTAATAAGCTCAGTTTCATGCAAGCCAAAGGTTACAAGAACGAAAAGGAAAGACGGAGGTGGACAGAATGGGAAAGGAGGGAGCTCTGCTCTAATGCTTGGCTCAGCTTTGGGGACTTTATCTGAGCCCCGCTGGAGGAAAATGGATGCCACTGGCAGAAAATGAAGGAGCTCTGTTTCACAAGGATCTCTGTGAGTAGAGATGCTCTGGTGGCCAGGAATGACACGGAAGACAGAGGTATTCTCCCACCTCTGTCTGAACATGGCACAGTTGGGGCCAAGTGGGCACCAAGGGCAGGTGGAGGGGCCAGGGGCACAGCAGGGACAGAGGTGAGGTGGCCGCAACAAAAAGAGCCAGAGAAGGTGAGGAGACCACAGCAGAAGCTGCTGAGGTGACTGTGGAGGAAGACAGGCATGTTCATGCATATATGTAAGACTCTCGCTTGGGGACCCCTGGAAGCAATGGCTGATACTTTGCAGGGAGCCAAGATCTGACTTGAGGTGGCCGGGGGGAGAGCTGGGGAAACCTGTCCTGTGGCTGTTGATGTTAACTCCCTTTTTCCCATACGCTGGTGAGGCCTAGGGAAATTCAGATTACACAGGATTTATTATATCCTTATTTTGGTCATTAATTATTTAAGAAATAAATTGCCTCAATGCTTTTATATACTGCAGGAACTCAATAACTACTTACAGCTCAAACCAAGCATATTTCATGATTTAAGTTAACATACAGAGATTTCTACTCTTTGTTTGAAGTATTAAAAATGGAACACTGGATCAAAGCTAATAAAGCCATTTATCAAATATCACCAGTGGGTAACTTGAACTTATATTAGAATAAAGAGTTATTGGGAATTTGCAACTTTGCAAATACATGCTTTCAGTAGAAACTAAGAATTTTCTTCTGAGTAAATCAAATCCAGGGAAATCCCCTAAGAGTTAAAGGAGAGATTCTACGAAATTGGAAATGCAGGAGTCTGTTCAAATGAATAACCATTCTTGGTATTCAAAGCAGTAGTTCTTGGGGGACATTATGTTGGTGAAATAAGCCAGGAACAGAAAGACAAGTATCACATGTTCTCACTCTCACATGGAAGCTAAAAAAGTGGATCTCGTGGAGGAAGAGAGTAGAATGGTAGGTACCAGAGGCTGGGGAAAAAGGGAAGGATGAAGAGAACTTACTTGTTAGTTAAGGGGTACAAAAATACAGTCAGATAGAAGGAATAAATTCCAGTATTTGATAGTACAGTAGGGAAATTATAGTTAACAATAATTTACTGTATATTTCAAAATAGCTAGAAGAAAAGAACTATAATAGTCCCAACACAAAGAAAAGATAAATGTTGGAGGTGATGAATATCTCAATTACCCTGATTTGATCATTACACATTGTATACAGGTATCAATATATATCACATCTGCCCCTTAAATGTATAAACTATTAAAGATCAATTTTTAAAAAAAGAAAACAAAACAAAATGGTAGTTCTGCTGTGCCTTTAAAATGAAGGGTCATCCCAGAGGAAAGAGTATAAAAACCATACCTTGACCCTCTGTCTTTCCACCATGTACAGGGAAAGATTAGGGACAGAAGGAATGCCAGAAACTCTCCAAATGTCAAATATCAACATGAACTGGTTGTCAATAGCAGAAAAATGACTTATAAATTTAGTACAGGTATTTATCATCAAACTATCTTTTTAATTTTTACTATATTTATTTTGTTTGGAGATTTCAATTAAATTCAGGAAGCAGTAAAAATGATCAGAGACTAACAAGTATCTAACTTTAGAAGTCCAGATTCCTCGAAGCCATCCCTCAACATAACAGGAAAAAAATATTGTCCATACTGTCCTGCCTGTTTTCAGTCCTTCCCCAACCCTCTACAGCCCTGGGTTTATTTCCTATTTTCTTGGATATCATTCATTAAGTTATCATCACTTCTGAAATAATTTAGTGCCAATCAACTGATAGCAAAGAACATGTATTGCCTACTGCTACATTGACCAAAAACAAGCAAAGCAAAACAAAGCAGTGCAGTCCAAGGAGGTAATAAAGTACATCTGAGATGATGACACCCCCAACAACGCAGCAGTAGGCAAAAATCTGCAAAGCAAAGCCAGTGGATTTCACAGACATTGTTTGTTATTCAAAGAAGTTCTGGCCATATTTCTCCTATGCATTTTCCCTCAGGCTGGCTTGCCCTTTTTGTTTGTTTGTTTGCATGTTTTTCCTCTCCTCCAGACCCCCAACTCCTAAGCAAGATAGAAATGTTCCTCAAGTGTACACACAGCTCCTCTTCAAGCAAAACAGCCTCTATCTGAACACAACAGGCAATGCAGTTCAGAAACCTAACAATGGACCAGCACTTCTGAAAAAAACACCCTAACCAGAATATTCAGAAATGGCATTCAATTAAGCAATTAAATTGTGTCTCTACTGGGACATTCTGGGAGCATGGCGGTGATCTGTCACTTCCCTGCTTGTCAGCATTTCCTGCCTGCCTTTGGCCTACCGTATGTCACATCCGTGGCAGTGGACAATTTTTCTTTGGTTGTCTGCTCTCTAAAATATCCTCTCTTTTGGGGTTCCTTATTTCAGCTCACTTTTCTGACATTTTGCCAAATGAAAGAAACTAATAGCAGTTACAAATGGATTATCGCTTTTAAATGTTGATATTTAAGAGTATTTGGGTTGCAACAAAAATTGACACATGGTTATTATTTATCACATAACAAATACCTTCATTAAAAGCATCCACATAATCCTCACTGCTCTACTGCCTCTCAGATCTACAAGTACATCACATACATTCAAATGATGTTTGAATTCAAATGCACATACATTCAAATGTTGCTGCAGTGGCAGCAACAACAAAAAGGATGCATGATAAATCGATTTTTTATGTCCCTTAAAATAATATTTAAATGACTAGAAGAATAAACATTTCTTATTGTCCTTGATTTTGGTACAGATTCTAAATCAGAAAGGAATGGTTTTCATTATTTTAAAATGTACTTTCCAGAAAATTCCCCTTTCTTAAATTTGTATAATACTTCACAATGTTTCAAAGCATTTTCGCAGCTATCACCACTGTGATCCTCCCAATAACCTTATAAGGTAGCACATCCCAAAATCAGAGCATGTCGAGTCACCTCAGCAGCTTGGAAAAGGAGACCAGAAACCAAGGGTTTCCTGTGTGCTTATCACGTGCCCAACCGACAGGAGTCAGTACGTGTGAGTCCTCTCACTTGCTCTCCTCCTGTTTCCCCCAGGCAGTGCAGAAGAATTAGAAAGAGAGTAAAGGTTCAATAAAGAGCAACTATAGTGTTACATTATTGTCACTATCATCCTAAAGAAACAAAGAAACCTGGGCTCAGAGAGCCTAGGATCGGTAGGTCAAGCGCATCTCCCAATCTCAGGTCTGGCATTTTCCCCACTATTCCATTCAGAGCTTGTGATAACGTGCCCTGCAGGCACTTTCCCGGCAAATTCTTTGTCCTTACTCACCCTGGGATTGAACATCCCTGACTTGGACATCTACGTATTTCAACCATGAGCCACTTTTCTTCATCTTCATAAGGTATA
The DNA here is from genome assembly GCA_008086735.1 of Cheirogaleus medius. NCBI lineage: Eukaryota > Metazoa > Chordata > Mammalia > Primates > Cheirogaleidae > Cheirogaleus > Cheirogaleus medius. The sequence continues at coordinate 5,947,090 of VBSM01000483.1, forward strand.
GGTGTGGGTCTCAAGAGAAGCCATAGTTGATGCCATCTCTGAGGACAGTTTTCAACACAACAGGCACCACTCCGTGAGCAGATAAAGGGTGATCAGAGCTCACCTTGTAAAGGTCATTGAATAGCCAGCAAGTAAAAGCTTCCACCACCTGGGCTAAATCTGACCTGGTGACCCAGAGATGGGAAGCTCTGCACCTCCAGCAAGGCCAGGCTTCCAGAAACATTGAAAAAGACAGCTGCTTTTCCTGCCATCAAAGAAGCAGTATTTAAGAATTTAACATTTAAATATCATCAGGTTTTACTCACATGTCAGAGTAAAAGCCTGGATTTTTGGCAATAGAAACAGCTTTGCCAAGTTGTTCTTCTGGATTCCATTCAGGCCTGGCTAATACATTCTGTCATATCATCAGCAGAGACTTGCTGGGGAGCTAAAGTAATCCTTTTAGGGCAGATAACGAATGCTCTGCCCAGACTACCAAGGGTGTTTCTTTATGATCCGATTTGTTCTCTGCTAATGCCATAAGATTAGTTACCGATGACCTAATCTAAAACCCTAAAAAGTCCAAAAACTCTTTTAAACTTAAAAAAATAATAGGTGATACTCTCTCATAAAACAACTCTGTAAGGCCCTGCACAATATGCCACCACCAACTTTTTCAGACTCATCTTTTAATCGCTCCCTTTTGAAAGTATGTTACATCTACACAGCACCATTCCTCAAACCAGTGGTTCTCAAATTTAGTAATGCATCAGAATCCCCTGGAGAGTTTGTTAAAACAAAGTTAGCTGAACCTCAACCCCAGTTTATGATTCAGTAGATCTGGGAGGAGGCCAAGGATTCGCATTTCTAACTAGGATTCCACTTTGACACCCTTCACTTTTCCAGAGCTACCTATTTGGAAATGTTATTGCACCTACCTGGAATGCCTTCTCCTTGGTAACTTCTACTCAAATCATGTCAGAACCCCAGTTTCATCCACCCTTATTCCCAAGGACAGGTCAAATGAAGGGTCAGAAAGTCCACTAAGGGAGGAGGAAAGAGGTGTGCATGCTGGATAACCCTGGTTGACTCTTTTTCTTTGTCACCTCCCACACCACCAGAAGGGCGTGTCAGAGCACAAACCCTGGTCACAAACCCTTGAGCTCCTCTGGCCTAGCCCTCCATTCCCCTCTCAGCTTTGGGGCAATATCCTCCCTGGCTCCATTTCCTGTAGTCCAAGGGTGGGTCTTACTTGAGCAGTCAACACCAAGATTCAGGATCTGGGTTTGGGGAAAAGAAGAAAATATGTACACCATGGTCTAGCCTGGGGTTTGTGGAGTTCTGCTCTGGGATCTAAGGCCAAATCCTGAGCTAATAATGAAGCATCATTTCTTTCCTTCACAAAAGCAGAAGCTTCCCTCAGGGATCTGGACAGGAAGAGGCACTGCTGGGCCAAGACAGGATTTGGTGCTCCTGAGTCCTCTACCTAAAGTACCAAATTAATGTCATCTTAACAGGTGTCCACTTTGACTCCCAATGCCCAGTTTCAAATGCCAGCCACTTTGTAAAACCTTTCCCACCTGTACTTCTGAAGGACATACCTTGGCTACCTTATATATAAGTCCTTTTCAGTCCATCTACTCCACGCCTTACTCCCTTCTGAATTGTACACCAAAAGTACTCAATAAATAGTTACTGAATTTAACTGAAACATACTCACAGATCGACGGTGCATGCCAGATGTGTACCATTACCAAAGCAGAAATCAAAAAAATTATATATCAAAAGCAATTCATATTTAGAAAGTTGTTTTTAATAGCAGAAGTCCCCTATAAATGCATAGGAGAAAGACGTTCAGCCACAGACCAGAAGAACTTTCATAATACTTCTGAAAATTTCCAAGAATTCTACCTGTTGTTTCCAGCAGCATGTTTACAATAAAATACATATGGCCCCCTAAAAACTTTTAATAGGAAAAGTAAAATTAACCTTGGGAAATAATGCAGAAAATAAACTAATGTTCTAAATAATTTTCTTCCTTAGACGTTTGGCCCCTACTTAGCTTATGTTACCAAAGTAATATAAAATATATAACTATAAAGCACAGAGGGAATTTTTCTTTAAAGGGAACAAAAGAGGCAACTCACCTTAGAATTAGTTGTAACATCACATCTTCACAATGTAAACCAATGAGAGTTCTGAATAACGCCAGTGACACCACACAGAGCTGGGAAGCAACAAACACACATTCCATTTCAGATACTGGAATGATAACTCCACTCCCCACAGATGGGAAATAAATCAGAATTACAAAATAAAACGGCCTCTTTAAAAAAAAAAGCAGTTTTACTAAAAAGCATGCTTCTGCCAGAGAGAATATATATTCAGGATATCAGTTCTTCTACAGGATTTGGTTAGAAAGCCAATGTCTGGAATTATGCCATTACACAGAATTATCCTCTCTCTCTCTCTCTCTCTCTCTCTCACACACACACACACACACACACACACACAATCTCCTGTGTATATAATTTGTTTTCTTAAGTTATTTCCAAATATGATATTGATTATTTACAAGATAGGGCTCACAGAAAACTGCATATAACCTGGCCAACTCACTCTTCAGAGTTCTCAGCCCCAAGCCTCAGACCCTCTCTTGGCTTTGGCGCAAACATTCTCCTTGGAAACATTTCCTAAAGTGTTGAAGGTGAGATAATGTACTTTTCTAAGAAGTTCATCAAAAAAACAAGAAATCTTTCAATCTTTGATTTCCAAAAAGGAAAGATAAACTGCCACATAGGAGAGATGCCCAAAGGTATATTATAAAATCACTGTGCTCTTTTGAGAGTAAACTTCTATCAATCTGCCGGGCCACTTAAGTAATTTAGGCTCTAATTCTTTGTACAGAAGAATAAGTGCTCGTCTGTCTTCTAGGCAAGATGGGTATAAAACCTGGTCAATGAAATCCACTATGATGTTGTAAAGAAACAGCTGTTCTTGGCCTTCCCCAAAACATCTCTTATGCTCAGGACAGGCCATATACTTATAATTAGCCATAAGCAACACGCTCTTGACTCCATTCCAAGTCTTTGCACATGCTGTTCCTTTACCTGGAATACCTTTTCCTGCCTCCTCCACAGGCTAATTCCTATTTATTCTCAGAAACTTTACCTTAGGTATCACCTCTCCCCTAGGAAATCTTTATGTTCTTTCTCACAATGGTACCATCCAACGTCTTCTTTCCCCAAACTCAGTTAGGTATCCTTCTTATTTATTGCCATAGTTACCCCTGAAAACCACAGTTCAGCGTCCTCGGCAGACTGTATTTGTCCTTTCATTATCAAGTTGTAGGAGTTCCTGATTATGTGTATAAATACCTTACCAGGTATATGATTTGCAAACCTTTCTTTTTATCGTTTTGTGGGTTGTCTTTTCAATTTCTTCATGGTATCCTTTGAAGCACAAAAGTTTTTATTTCTGATAATGTTCGATTTCACTATTTTTTCATTTGTTGCTCATGCCTTTGATGTCATATCTAAGAAACCACTGCCAAGGCCACAAGGATTTACTCCTATGTTTTCTAAGAGTTTTATAGTTTTAGCTCTTCCATTTAGGTCTTTGATCCATTTTGAGTTAATTTTTGTATATGGTGTAACATAAGGGTTCAGCTTTATTATTTTGCATGTGGATATCCAACTGTGACAGCACCATTTATTAAAAAGACTATTCTTTCTCCCATGGAATGGAATGGGCTTGAAACCTTGTTGAAAATCCACTGACCAGGGTATATGGGTTTATTTTGGGACTTTCAATTCTATTCCAATTATCTGTATATCTATCCTTATACCAATACCACCCTATTTTGACTACTGTAGCTTTGTAGTAAGTTTTGGAATTAGAAAGTGTGAGTTCTACAACTTTGTTTTTTCAAGTTTGTTTTGGCTATTCGGGGTTCCTTGCATTTCCACACGAATTTTAGAATCAGCTTGTCTATTTTAACAAAGAGGCCAGCTAGCAGTTTTACAGGGAATGCACTGAATCTGCAAATCAATTAGGGGAGTATTCCTATATTAACAATATTAAGTCTTCTGATGGATGAACATGGGATGTTTTCTCATTTATTTAGGTTGTCTTTAATCTCTTTCAATAATGTTTTATAGTTTTCATAGCATAAGTTTTGCACTTCTTTTGTGAAACTTACTCCTAAGTATTTTATTCTTCTTGATGCTATTGTAAATGGGATTTGCTTAATTTGGTTTGGGGACTGTTCCCTGTTACTGTATAGAAATACAATTGATTTTTGTACATTTACCTTGTAACCTGTAATCTTTCCAAACTTACTATTCTAATAGTTTTTTAGTGCATTCCTTAGTTGCCTACATCTACATGTAAATAATACATAAACCATGTCACCCACAAATACAGATGGTTTTGCTTTGAATATGGATTTTTAAATTTCATTTTCTTTTTTAATTGCCCTGGCTAGAACTTCAGACACTATGTTGAACAGAACTGGTGAGAGCAGACATCTTATCTTATTCCTTTTCTTAGGGGAAAAGCTTTGTTCACCATTAAGTATGATGTTAGCACTGAATTTTTCACAGATGCCCTTTATCAGATAGCTAGGAAGTTCTTTTCTATTCCTAGTTTATTGAGTATGTTTATCATGAATCAATGATGAATTTTGTCAAAAGCTTTTTCTGTGTCTACTCAGATAATCATTTGATTTTTTTTCTTTATCCTGTTGCTATGATGTATTACATTAACTGATTTTCAGATTTTAAACCAACCCTGTTTTGATAAGTCCCACTTGATCATGGTGTATAATCCTTTCTATATATTCTAGATTCCATTTGCTAGTGTTTTATTGAAGATTTTTGTGCCTATATTCATAACAGATATTAGTCTGTGGTTTTCTTTTCTTGTGATATCTCTGTCTGGTTTGGAATTGGGGTAACACTGGCCTCGTAGAATGAGCTGGGAAGTATTTCCTCCTCTTCTATTTTTCAGAAGATTTTCTGAAGAATTGGTATTTTTTTTTAATGTGATTAAAAACATATTTAAGTGTACAATTCAGTAGTGTTAAGTACATTCCCATTGTTGCTCAACAGGTCTCTGAAACATTTACATCTACAGCAGTCCCCAACCTTTTTGGCACCAGGGACCAGTTTCATGGAAGACAGTTTTTCCATGGATGACAGCGGGGTGGGGCATGGTTCTGGGATGATTTAAGCGCGTTACACTTATTGTGCAGTCAAACCTCTCTGCTAATGATAATCTGTATTTGCAGCCACTTCCCAGCGCTAGCATCACCACCTCAGCTCCACCTCAGATCATCAGGCATTAGATTCTCATAAGGAGCATGCAACCTAGATCCCTCGCATGCACAGTTTACAGTAGGGATTCGTGCTCCTATGAGAATCCAGTGTCCTGCAGATCTGACAGGAGGCATAGCTTCTGTGGTGATGTGAGCAATGGGGAGTGGCTGTAAATACAAATGAAGCTTCTTTTGCTTGCCACTTACCTCCTGCTGTGCAGCTCAGTTCCTAACAGGCCATGGAAGGATACCAGTCCGTGGCCCAGGGGTTGAGGGCCACAGTCTTACAAAACTGAAACTCAATGAGCACTGAACAACAACTCCACATTTTCCCTACTACCCAGTCCTTGGCAATAAACATTTTACTTTCTGTAAGTTTGACTTTAGATACCTCACTTGAGTGGAATCATACAGTTTGTTTTTTTGTGAATGGCTTATTTCACTTAGCATAATATCCTCAAAGTTCATCCATGCTGTAGCATGTGAAAAGATTTCCTTCTTTTTTAAGGTTAAATAATATTCCATTGTATGTATGTATCACATTTTCTTTTTTTTTTTTTTT
>VBSM01000483.1:5953047-5999524 GCA_008086735.1 Cheirogaleus medius
GCAGCTGCGGCAGGGACGGGGGAGGGGAGAGTGCAGCAATATGGTGCCTGCCGCATGGTCGGGTCTGTGCGCAGGGAGGTGCCCCGAGGGAGTTGGGAGCCTGGTGCCGCGTCCGCTACAGGCTCACCGCTCAGTGGCGGCGGCCGTCTCTGGACTGGTGTCCGCGGGTCTCTCCACCCGCTGGGGAGCCCGCCAGCAGTCTGGGATGCAAGGGAGGGGGAAGTTAACCGCTCCACCTACCCTTGCCGCTGGTCTCCAGACCGTTCGCTCCGGAGGTCTCTCCTTCCAGTTCTCCTCCGCAACCTCCTCTCGTGGAGTCTCCCGTAGTCTCCGGCACTCCTCCTTCCGACCCCCGTCCGATGTATGGTCGTTTACTTGCTTCTTTCTTCTAATATCTTCTAGAAGCTTTCTTTTCTGCAGAGACGCTCTATCTGGCAGTGTTTCTCGTCCGCCATCTTGCTCCGCCCCCGTATCACATTTTCTTTATGCATTCATTCACTGATAGATATCTAGGTTGCTTCAACCTCTTGGCTACTAAATAATGCTACAATGAATGTGAGTGTACAAATACTTCTTCAAGATTCTGCTTTCAATTCCTTTAAATATATACCCAGAAGTGGGATTGCCAGATCATATGGTAATTCTATTTTCAATTTTTTGAGGACCCTCCATACTGTTTTCCATAGCAACTGTACCATCCTACATTTCCACAAACAGAGCACACAAAGCTTCCAATTTCTCCACATTCTCACCAACACTTACTTTCTTCTGCTTTTTTGATAGTGGCCACTCCAATGGGTGTGAGATACCTCACTGTGGTTTTGATTTGGATTTCTATAATGATTGGTGACATTAAGCATCTTTTGATATGCTTTTTGGCCTTTGTATATCTTCTTTGGAGAAATGTCTATTCAGGTCATTTGCCCCGTTTTTAAACAGATCATTTGGGGTTCTTTGGTTGTTGTTGAGTTGCAGGGGTTTGTGTACATTCTGGATATTAACCCCTTATCAGATATATGACTTGTAAATACTTTCTCCCATTCTGTAATTGCCTTTTCATTTTGTTGATTGTTTCCTTTGATGCACCAAAGTTTTTAAGTTTGATATACTCTCATCTATTTTTGCCTGTGATTTTGGTGTCATATCCAAGATATTATTATAAAATCCACTGTCACGAAGCTCTTTCTCTGTTTTCTTTTAGGATTTTTATGGTTTTAGGTTTTACATTTAAGTCTTTGGTCAATTTTGAGTTAATTTTGCATATAATGTAGGGTAAGGGTTCAACTTCATTCTTTTGCATGTGGAGATCCAGTTTTCTCAGAACCATTCATTAAAGAGACTGTCCTTTCCTCATTGTGTGGTTGTGGCACCCTTGTTGACAATCATTTGACCACAGTATGAGGACTCATTTCTAGGCTCTCTAATATGTTTCACTGGTCTATGTGTCTGTCTTTATGCTATCACCACACTGTTTTGATTACTATAGTTTCGTAGTATGTTTGGAAATCAAGAAGAGTGAACCCTCCAACTTTCTTCTTCTTTTTCAAGATTGTTTTGGCTATTCAGGGTCCCTTGGCAATGTCTATGTGTATTAGGGTTTTTTTTTTTTTCCTATTTCTCCAAAAAAAAAAAAATACCACTGGGATTTTATAGGTATTGTACTGAATCTGTAGATTGCTTTGAGTAGTATGGACATTTAAGTAAGTCTTTCAATCTATGAACATGGAATGTCTTTCCATTTATTTGTTCTTTCATTTCTTTCAGCAATGTTTGGTAGTTTTCAGTGTACAAATCTTTCATCTCCTTAGTTAACTTTATTTCTAAGTATTTTATTCTTTAATTTGTTTGTTTGTTTGTTTGTTTGTTTGTGACAGGGCCTCACTCTGTTGTCCAGGCTAGAGTGCCATGGTATCAGCCTAGCTCACAGCAACCTCAAACTCCTGGGCTCAAGCCATTCTCCTGCCTCAGCCTCCTAAGTAGTTGGGACTATAGGCATGCACCACCACACCCAGCTAATTTTTCTATTTTTAGTAGAGACGGGATCTCACTCTTACTCAGGCAGGTCTGGAACTCCTGACCTCAAGCAATCCTCCCACCTCAGCCTCCCAGTGTGCTAGGATTACAGGCATGAGCCACCATGCCCAGCCAAGTATTTTATTCTTTTTGATGCTATTGTAAATAGTTTTTCTTAATTTCCTTTTCTAATTGCTCATTGTTAGTACATAGAAATGGTTTTTGTGTGTTAATTTTGTATCCTGCAACTTTACCGAACTCATTTATGAGTTCTAATAGTTTTTTTGGTGGTGTCTTTAGGGTTTCTGTATGTATGATCTTGTTGTCTGCAAACAGGGACAATTTATTTTCTTCCTCTCTAATTTGGATACCTTCTACTTTTTTCTCTTGTCTAATTGCTCTGGCTAGGACTTCCAAGTGGGCATCCTAACCTTGTTCCTGATGTCAGAGAAAAAGCTTTCAGTCTTTTACCTCTGAGTATGATGCTACCTGTGGGCTTTCATACATGGCCTTTACTATGTTGAAGTTGCTTCCTTCTCTTTCTAGTTTGTTGACTGTTTTTATCATGAAAGGATGTTTAATTTTGTCAATAGATTTTTCTGCATCAATTCAGATGATCATGTGGGGTTTCTTCTTCATTCTGTTAATGTGGCATATTACACTGACTGATTTTCATATGTTGAACCATCTTTGCATCCTAGGAATAAATCCCACTTAGTCATGGTGTACAATCCTTCTGGTGTTGTTGAATTCTGTTTGCTAACATTTTATCATTTCTGCATCAATTTTTATCAGGGATACTGGTCTCTACTTTTCTTTTTTTGTAGTGTCTTTGTCTAGCTTCCTTATCAGGGTAATGCTGGCTTCATAAAATGAGTTTGGAAATGTTCCCTGATATTCAGTGTTCTAGGAGTTTGAGAAGGATTGGTGTTCATTCTTCATTAAATGTTTGGTAGAATTCTCCAGTGAAGTCATCTGGCCTTGGGTTTTTCTTTGTTGAATGATTTCTGATTACTGTCCTTACTAGATGTAAGTCTGTTCAGATTTTTAAAATTCCTTCATCATTAAGTCTTGGTGGGTTGTATGTTTCTAAGAATTTATCCATTTCTTCTAGGTTATCCAATTAGTTGCTGTGTAATTGTTCATAGTATTCTTTTATAATCCTTTTTTTATTTCTGTGGCATAAGTTGTAATGTCCCCTCTCTCACTTCCAATTTTAGTTGAGTCTTCTCTTTTATTTAATCTAGCTAAGCATTTATCAATTTTGTTGATTTTTTTCCAAAAAAGACTCTTGGTTTCATTGATTTTTTTTCTCTTGTTTTCTTTATTCTTTATTGTTTCTTTTTCTCTGATCTTATTTCCTTTCTTATGCTAACTTTGAGTTTAATTTACCCTTCTTTTTCTAGTTCCTTGAGACATAAAGTTAGGTGGTTGTTTTGAGATCTTCCCTTTTAATGCAAGTGTTTACAGCTTCCTTCTTAGTACTGCTTTCACTGCATCTCATAAGTTTTAGTATGTTGTGCTTTCATTTTCATTCATCTCAAGATATTTTCTAAAATTCCTGGTGATTTCTTCTTTGGTCCAACAGTTGTTCATGGACATGTTGTTTAATTTACACATATTTGTGGATTTTTCCAGTTTTCCTTCTGCTATTCTAGTTTCATTATATTGCAGTCAGAAAAAATCTTTGTATGCTTTTGATCTTTGTAAATTTGTTAAGCCTTATTTTGTGATATAATATGTGGTCTATCCTAGAGAATGTTCCATGTGCACTTGAGAAGAATGTATATTCTGCTGTTGCTGGGTGGAGTGTTCTATGTATGTCTGTTAGGTCCAGTTGGTTTAAGTGTTGTTCAAATTCTCTGTTTCCTCATTCATCATCTATCCATGATTGGATGTTCTATCCAATCCAATGCATTGTTCTATCCATTATTGAAAGCAGGGTATTGAAGTCTCCTATTATTATGCAACTGTCTATATCTTGCTTCAGTTCTGTCAATGTTTGCTTCACATATTTGCTTCATAACATATATATATGCTATGTGCATATTTATAATTATTATATCTTCCTGGTGAATTGACCCCTTTATCATTACATAATATCCTCTGTGTCTCTTGTGCCCTTTGTCTCTTTATCTCAAAGTCTATTTTTTAAATATAAGTATGGCCAGCTTTGTTTTCTTTTAGTTACAATTTGTATGGAATATCTTTTTCCATCTTTTGACTTCTAGTCTATGTGTATGTTGTTAGATCAAAAGTGAGTCTCTTGTAGACAGTATATACTTGGATCTTGTTCTTTTATCCATTTAGCCAATTTATATCTTTTTATCAGGATGTTTAATCCATTTGCATTTAAAATAATTACTGATAAGGAAAGACTTACTATTGCCATTTTGTTGATTGTCTTCTGTATAGCATGTAGCTATTTTGTTCCTCTTTTCCCAAAGAAAAGACAGAAGATAGGAGGGAAAGTTCACTCTTCTTATTCCTTCCTAAGAATATGGGTAGTTGGGAGTTTTCTCCTGATCTTGCCACATTGTGCTGGGGAGGGGGAGTGGCTAGGACAGGTAATATGCCACCAATTTTCCTACCTACTTCAGTATGTCTCTTCTTGGCTTCATGCTGCAACCTCTTAACTGGTTTTTGTAGTTCTTACAAAGGCAATTTGGTCCAAAAATTTTTGTTATTCAGTGTCTCTGTGAGGAAATGAGGGCCTGGGGTTTCCTATTCCACCCTCTTACTGACATTACTTTTTAATTTTTCTTTAAACGTTTGACAGAATTCACTGGTGAGGTCATCTGGGCTTTTCTTTGTGGGTAGTTTTTTAAACTACTATTTTAATCTCTTGGCTTGTTATAGATCTATTCAGATTTTCCATTTCTTCCTGAATCAGTTTCAGAAGTTTGTGTCTTTCCACAATTTGTCTATTTCATCTAAGTTATCTTTTGGCATACAGTTTTTCAGAGTACTCCCTTATACTTGCTGTTATTTCGATAAGGTTGACAGTATTATCCCTTTTTCATCACTGGTTTTAGAAATTTGAGTTTTCTCTCTTCTTGGTCAGTCTAAATAAAGGTTTGTCAATTCTGTCAATCTTTTCAAAAAACCAACTTTTGGTTTTGTTGATTTTCTCTATTATTTCTCCATTTTCTATTTCATTAATTTTTGCTCTTATCCTTATTATTTTCTTCTTTCTGCTTGCTTTAAAGGTGCTCTTCTTCTTCCAGTGTGCTAAAGTGGAAGATTAGGTTACTGATTTGAGATCTTTCTTCATTTTTAAAGCATATGTCTACATATTTCCCTCTAAACAATGCTTTCAGTACATCTCATAAGCTTTGGTATGTGTCTTCATTCTCATTCATCTCAATGTAAATTCTCCTTTCCCTGGCGATTTCTTCTTTGATCTACTGACCATTTAGGAGTGTGCTGTTTAATTTCCATGTATTTGTGAATTTCCCAAATTTCTTTTTGTCAATAATTTTTAATTTCAATCCACTGTGATCAGAGAATATACTTTGCATGGTTTCAATCCTTTTAAAATCACTGAGGCTTGTTATATGACATAGCATATGGTCTGTCTTGGAAAATATTCCATGTACACTTGAGGAGAATGTGTATTCTGTTGCTGTTAGCTGGAATGTTACATGAATATTTTCCCTGGTATAACATTTTTATTCCTTTAATGACTTTTTTACTTTTTTATTTGTTAGTTATTTTCTTAGTGGTTGCTCTGGGCTTCCAATACACATTTTAACTTATTGGCATTTACTTCAAATTCATACTAAATTAGTTCTAGTGAAATACAGAATATTATTCCCACATAGCTCTAGTCTCTCTTTCCCTCTTTGTGTGATTACTGTTGTACATATTATATCTATGTATCTATATTGTAACATCTATATATATGTTACAAACTCAACGATGTATTGTCAAATTATCATTCTTCTGCTTTTAAAACAATAATTACAATTAAATAGAGAAGACTTTGGGAAGGAATATTTTCAAAGTTAATCAGAGCTCCATGCTAAATAGTGACCACCTAAATTCACAACTTCCCAGACTTCAATTTCAAAATACTCATGCACAGAAATAATGATCTCTAATGCCCAGACTTGATACTCTGGTTCCTGGGGTTTACCTGCACATAAGCCCATAGGTTCCCCTGCATCTCACCTCCTCAGAAGTACATTCTGTTAGTTCTACAGAAGTGCCAATACTAATTGAGAAAAATGTCCTATGAAATGCAGTAAGTGCCACCTCTCTGACAGAATTCCTGACAGCAAAACACACTATTCAGTTCATCTTGACCCAAATAGAAAGAAACATAATGGCTGTAGGAAAAAACAAGGAAAAGACAGCAAAAGTGATATTTATAATTTCATTCCAAAACAAACACCCCTGAAATCTGTTCTGTGTTGTACGTTCCTCTCCTCTGAAGCTCTTCTTACCCGAAATGGAGTGTTGATTCGGCTTGTAAGAGTGTCTAGAATGTGGACGTTCTCATGCTGGTGCAATAGGATGAAACGAAGGAAGATCTCAAGTAGTGCTGGCTCGGAGATGCTACGCAGGAAAAGGTCCAGATATGCAGTTGTGGTCATGACCTCCTCCACAGTCACCTGGGACCAACGACAGAGTGGGCACAGGTGAGCATCTTTTCGATGCTGTGATATGTGCCTCCCCAACGGCCCCCAGCCTCACCGCAGTGACCCCATCAAGGCAAGAACACGCCTGCCACGAAAACATACTTCAGAGCTCCATCTGAAGCCCATAACCTATTCGCATTCCACATGCCTCATGCTGCTTCCACCCTTTAGTTCAGTAAGGGAAAAGAAAAGGCATAAAGAAGCAATTCAAGTGTTCTGACAATTCTAACCATCAAATGCAGTTCAAATACCATAAAGATTTTAGTGTGTAATCAAAAATGGGGGAAAAAAAGATAATGGAAAGTATTTACACGGTTAGTAAAGGATTAATTAGAAAACTCAGTATAACTTGTTTCATTATTAGTCATTCAATAAACATTTATTGGGATCTGCTATATACGAGGAACTGGAAACATAAGACCATATTTTATGTCCAGGAAGATGGGCTGTAACAAGCAAAATGATAATATAATAAATTACAAAGGAGAGATACAGACACGAAGTGCTACAGATGTTCATATGTGTTTCTGGAGAGTTGCAAGTTAATTTTTTATAACTGAATAATATACATAAAGTGTTATTTATAAAGTACTTGAAGAGCTTACTGCTTATAAGGCAACGGTGACTTTTTTATAATACAAATTAATATATTCTATGTGGTGTGATTTTCCCATGCAATAAAATGTCAATCTTTCAGTGAATAAGACTCTGAAGAGTCAAGTTTTTTAAAGAGCTGAGGACTTGATGTTTAAAGCATCAAAATTTTAATCTTAAACATTTTGATTGGGAATATTTTAAGAGTTGGTATATAATTCTTTGTCCTCCTAAAAGCAGAATGTACCACCTCTTGATGAATAGAGGTCATTCCCAGGGTCATCAATTGCCCTACTCAAGTATATATACAGAAACACCCATATCTGAATGCATAAAAATTACCAGAGAAATAGTTCAAACTTTCAGATTCCAATACCACACCCTAGAAATCTTAAAAATCCCTTTGCCATGAGTAAAATGCACTTGATTCTAAATGAAACAGATGGTGATACTTTTTGAGTGATTTTATCTTCTCTTTTCCATTTTTTCCATCTTTTTTCTAACTCCCTTTAAAAGTGTTAGCTGTCACTTTATCGTACCATTACTGGGCCATTCCTTTTATACTGTATTCCTCTTACCCCTTTTAATTTTCTGTTTTCAAAATCTACAGATCAGCTTGGAAACCACATGTCCAGATCTGATACATAAGTGTAAATAAGCTCCGAGTGGATGCATCTGTGCATAAAGGCTTGGTGATATCTATTTTGGCTGCATAAATTACTTTTTAGAAGTTCTTGGTGCTCAGCTACGTTCTAGATAGATGAGTCCAGGTGGATAAGCTATTACCAAATCAATTTGTCTGTTTTCTTTATTCTAAGCAGGACATGTTTATACAGTCTAGTTCAGGGGTCCTCAAACTTTTTAAACAGGGGGCCAGTTCACTGTCCCTCAGACTGCTGGAGGGCCAGACTATAGTTTAAAATAAACTATGAACAAATTCCTACGTACACTGGACATATCTTATTTTGAAGTAAAAAAACAAAACGGGCAAAAACATCCGGTGGGCCAGATAAATATCCTTGGCGGGCCGCATGTGGCCCATGGGCCATAGTTTGAGGACCCCTGGAGTTGAATCCATTCTCTCAGAATCTACTGGGAAGTTGCTCAACAGTGCCCTGATCCTTTTAATTCTTCCAGCTCCTCTACATGTGTCCTGAAGGCCCCAGATAGTAGGGACATTTTTTACAAAGCCCTCCAAAATAACTGATGTCACCAAGTATACTAAAGGGGAAATGATTCACAAGGACCCCAAGCACGTAACTCCATTAGCTCACATCCACTCTACTGCTGCAACCTTGGGGTCCTGGTAGCACAAACTCAATCCAAAATGATTTAGGCAAAAGTCTAATTCCTTAACAATCTTGGTCAGTAGAAAAAAGTAGTGTAGCAATTCCAAATGGGCCATGTGTGTAGTTTCTGTAACACCACATTTTCAACTTACCTATTGAGCACTGCTGAACTGGCATGTCATAGAATTCCAGCCTTTGTACCAATAATGCAGCATCAGCTTTCCCCCCCTCGAGTTACACATGACCTTAATAAGCTCAAAAGCGCAGCAATAAACTCCTTAGAATATAAGTCTTAGTCTTTGGGGGCTAACATGAAAGAAGGGTATTAGCACCTATTGTTTACTACTCTAAGGCTGGATAAATGAAAAGATTTTATTTCTTTTTAGAAATCAAAGCTGTCATTTATAAGCTAAGAGGATTTAAGAAAGCACTTGGAGGGGCAGCATTTACATAACATGCTATAAATATTAAAAACTCAATTCCATTAAGCATCAAGTTGTAAATTCGTTATAAATCGAGGTCATATTCACCTTAAATTAATACCCAAACCAGGAAAATCTGGTTCCCTTTTCTTCCATTTTTTCCCTCCACCATATCCTCAGAGCCTTTAGAGGCCTTTTATCTCAGAAAATCTTTTCCTGCCCCATTACCTTACTTTCAGAAACTTCCTCTAATCCCCCCAAATAGGCAACCTTCTTAATGAGGATGAGACCAGAGCCTAAGTGTGATCACTTGAAAGCTAACAATAAACCACCAGAGGAAAGATGCTCTGCTGTGCAGAATGCAAAATGAAATCTTCTGCTAATGCCCCAAAGAAACAGCATTAGCAAGATAGGAAAGTAGCATCCTCTTCATGTTCCAATTATGAAGGACAATTAGCTACTAATGTAGGTGAGATCTTTTGTCTTATAGATGACTATCAATATGTATTTACCTTGTCCTATAATTGCAGGTGGCTACAAATTTACATAGAAATACTAAGAGAAACAGTAAACGAGCTTCTACTTTACTATCAATACACAATAATAAAGTTTAAGGATACTAAAGCTTAAGAATGTTATTTCATACTAAAGGTAGACCACAATGACTAAAATAACCTAAAGAAAACTCAGTTTCCACAAACAGTTATCCTTGACAAGGTAAGGACAATCGTGACTATGAAGAATAGATCTGCATAGGCACTCTTACATGCTTACTTTTGAGCCCAAGTTCCAGGATGGAGCACTGACTCAGGTACTTGATTTTACTGCTATTGAGTCCAGTTTAGTTGATCTTTTGAAGTAAGTCTTTCTTTGTCCACTTTCTCCACCTTCCTCTAGCCTTTGCCTGGGTCCTCTCATGCCAAGCACCTTCACCAATCCCTTAAATTGGTGTTTTTGAAACTATAGCTTGAGACCCAAGAGTGGGTAGTGAATTCAATTTATTGGTTCATTAATGGTTTAGACCAAATTCAAATACAAAATATCAGAATATGCCACATGCAGTAAGGGCATGTACTGTTTATGAAACTTCTGTATATATAGTTTATTTAAAAATATATAATGTAATATATTATACATATGTGCTTTGCTTGCACATTGAGTAAAAAAATACATGCAAATGTATGAAGTACATTTCTGACCATGAGCTGCAGTCAAAAACATCTGAAAAACACTACAGGAGCACAATTCACAATCATCCATGCCATCCTTTCACTCAGCAGTTCTCATCACCAGTTCCCTATCCTCCAGGCTGTAACTCAGCATGGTCTGGCCTGGAACAAGTACACACGTAGTTGAGATCAGTTTTCTGAACAGGATGGCATATGAATCTACAGTCAATCTATTCCTTTTTATCTTAGCCTAAGAGCTCCAAAAGTGTGAGATTTTGTTAAATTAGAATTTCAAGCTTCTCAGAAATAGACAAAATGGACAGTTTGCTTTCTTTTAAAAAGGGGGTAGGTGGGAAAGGAGGAGGTGACACCATGTGACACCACTTCTATAAAGTCAAAACTCTATTTTAAAAAAAAAAAAGATTAAGACCAGAACCAAGCCCAGCCATCATGCCCACAATTGCAGCAGCACATTAACTTAATGTGTAGCGTAGGAGTGAAATTGAGCATATAGACATCCTGACCTTTCTGTAATCAGCTCTAGTTGGGCAATTCCATTTGCATCTAAATTAGCACCAGAATCCTCCCTATAATGGCAGGTTTATGTGTGTCCTAAAAAATAAATTTCCCACCTGCTAATTGTTTCTTTGTGATCTAGACACATTGGAGCAAACAGATGGATCCTACCTTCTGTCGCTCAGGCAGGTGGTGGGCAGGGGTCAGGCACCAGTGGCACCCTCTCAGAGTTAGGAGCCACCCATCCTTGGCTTGTCCTCTGAAACCAGAGGAGAAAAGTAGCCAAGTGCTGGTTCATCTGGGTCGCTTGTGGGGCCTCAGCCCCAGTGGCTCCAACCAGAGCGAGGAACACACCAACTGAAAGCAGCAGAGGGGAAAGGAATGATGGGGCTCGGGCACATGACACAGGAATGAAAGGGTCTCTACAGGGAACATAGCTACAATCCTACCCACTGCTGCCAGACAGAGACAAGCCAATGGACAGGCAGGAGGCACATCCACTGCCGGGGGCAGCAGCTGGATGGGCTCTTCACAGCCGTCTTCTTTCTCCAAGGACACAAAGCACCAAGAAGAACATTCAAGTACAGAAGGGAAGACAGACACCCTGGTTCTCAGCGAGCGCTCTACTGTTTCAGCCAAAAATTCAGGACAGAAAGCGTTCAATTATTCAAGATCTGAAAATAGTCTGCAGCTGATGATTCTGGCTCCCTCCCTCCGGCTCCCCTCGTGCCTCCCTTCTGCTCCTCGACCTCCAGGCCGCACTCTGCACTGATAGCACTGCCAGGGGCAGGCTGGGGAGGTGAGTGGAGGTGACATCCAGAGTCAGCAAGCTTGCCTAGTTATTCCTAAAATATTTGAGGAAGAAGGAAATGAACGTTATGGCTACAATGAGGACTTCAGCAACATATTGGAGGAAAATATGCTAAAAATAAAAGCTGGTCTCTGCCTTTTTTTACCAGCATTTCTTCAAAGGATCTGTAATATACTAAATACATCAGTATAATAAACATATACCCTCTGGGAGAAAAGGAAAGCAGTGAGCAAATGGCTTTTCAGTATCCTTCCAGACTCTGAATGTGGAAACAACTCTTCATCTCCCCCAAGTTAGGTGGGGCCGTGGAGTGCCAGAGGAGAACCAGGCGTCAGAGACAAACCTGGGAGGCAGTGCCACTTGTGCCATGGGACAAGGGTGTTGCCTCCATGGCCACGTAGCTTCTGCTCCCTTGAGGCATGCTCTCAATGCACTCAATTGGTCCAAATTTGAGATATGCTTTTTTTTTTCTTCTGAGACAGAATCCCACTCTGTTGCCCGGGCTAGAGTGCTATGGTGTCAGCCTAGCTCACAGCAACCTCAAACTCCTGGGCTCAAGCAATCTTCTGCCTCAGCCTCCCGGGTAGCTGGGACTACAGGCACGTGTAACTGTGCCCAGCTAATTTTTTGTATTTTTAGTTGTTTGGCTAATTTCTTTCTATTTTTAGTAGAGACGGAGTCTCACTCTTTCTCAGGCTGGTCTCGAACTCCTGAGCTCAAGCGATCCTCCCACCTCAGCCTCCCAGAGTGCTAGGATTATAGGCGTGAGCCACCATGCCCGGCCCAAATTTGAGATTGTTAATAAACACTGTTCTTACTGTCTATACCTCCCCCTAAGTACAACTCTATCTGGGCTTTGGTTGATGCTTTTTCCCTGTTTCCCATTTTGTTCTTGGTGTGTCAATTACCTTGTCCTGAATCTTGTCAACTGTTATGGATGTTGTACCTTTGGTGTTCCTAACTGTTCCTGCACTGGGAACATATCAGGAATGGTCCTATTCAACACACATTTTTTAAGCTCACTTGAAAGCTTTGCACTAGGTATTGGGGAGAGAAAGATGAACAAAATATAATGTTTTCCTGTTGTAAGCAAGAAGCCAAAAGTATTAGGAAATTCTAATTAAGTCTATACCAGGAGTTACAGAGTAATGTGAGCCTTGCAGATAATACGTTTACCAGCATTCAGTAGAAAATGAGGTTTTGAGGAAAAGAGCAGGAGATAATGGAGAGTGGTTTTCAGAAAGAGCACAGGCTTTGGAACTGGACAAACTGGAGTTCAAATGCTAGTATTTATTGTCTGTATGGCCTTGATTGTGTTAGGTAATCCCTCTGAGCCTGTTCCCTCCTCTGTAAAATGGGGATAATCCACTATCTCTGAAAGTACTGAGAGGATTAAAGACAACATGCATAAATCTCAACACATAGAAGGGACTCAGTAAAGGATGGCTATTATTTCTGATTTGGGTCATCAATTTAAAATAAGCCAAACTGAGGCAAAAAAAGACCAGGAAGTAGGTGGGGATTGGTTAAAAAAAATGTACCTGCCTGTGTTGGTGGTAAAATGCTATGCTAAGTCAATTCCCTTTCTCAGTTTTTTAAATGCATTTATCCACCCTTTAAGATTACAAACTTACTGCAGAAATGACGATTTCTGACCTGCAGTGTGAATTCTCAAAGGACCCGGTGGTGTACCGTCAAGTACTCAAAGCGTAATCAGTAAATGTGTCAGGGTGGAAATAAGCAGCACTGTTACTTACAAAAACACTAGGTTTTCATAACCTATGTTGGGGATGCCTTCCTTAGCAGGGTACTTAGATTAATTTTACAATATTTGAACAGCAGGGGAAATTTTCCATTTATAGCGAATAACATTTCATTGAAAATACAGAGCCTAACTCATGTCATGCTTTTGAATTACAGCAATCTAGAAAAGCAATCCATTGGCAAAAAAAAAAGAAGAAGAAGAAATGCTTCCTCAAGTCCCTCCCCCCCCCCAATTTCTCTTCCTGATTAATAAGATAGTTCTATTGGATTCTGATGAGACTGACTTTAAACCTAAGAGCAAAGGGGAAATGGTTCACGGGCCTGGGTCCCAACCAACAGCTTCTATGGAGTGAAGCGTCTGAGAATTACAAGGTGGCGGCATCTAATGCCTGCCACCTGTCCCACCACCACCAACTCAATCTGCCTGCTGGGTTAAACATATCATTTGACTCAACCAGCATAACCAACCCATCACTATATTCTAATATAGTGACAAGGGTGCTAGCCACTTTCTTTTGATATATTTGTTTACTGCATATTCATTGAGTGCTTTGTATGTGTACAATCTATTAGCAGCTGAGGATACATAAAGGAAGTATAAGAAACATCTGTCCCTCAAGGAACTTACAGCAGTTGGCTGATAGAGCTCACGTGACGAGACGAGTGCTAAGCTGTGTGGTCCGTGTGAAAGTTCAGTGGCAGTTTAGGGCTGGGAGAAACCAGAGTGTGCTTAAGTGTGAGGCTTTCACTCAATGTGGGGCTTAAATTAGGAATTAACAGTTGAATACACTTTGGATGAACAGACAAGAAGTGGAAAGGATAATCCAACAGTAACACAGGAACAAGAATGGCCCGTACAGAGGACTATGGGGACACTGATTAGACTTCAGATTTGCGTGGGAACATCAGGAGGGAAACGAAGGTTAACAGGCAAGCATGGACCAGACGGCAAGTTTTCAAAACCAGGTGAAGGAGTCTGGATTATCTTCTGCAGGTAGTACGGCCTGGTATAGGTTCTTGGCTATGGGAGTGACATTTAAGCCACCCTCATTTGTTTTTTAAATATCAATAACTACTTCCAAATTTGCTAGAACTTAGAAAGGTTGCATTTTTGTAGACCTGGTAGAGAGCAGTGAAGTCTACAATCCTCACATGTCCTCCCGCATGCAGGATCTCCTGGCACTTCTGGACTCCCTCTGCCTGCCTCGGTAACTCTTCCCCAAGAGATGAGGAATAATTTGCCATTTTGATGTGCTCAGGGTTGAGTCTGTGCCTTCCTCTCTCTTTTCTCCTGAGAGCCAGGCTTCTAGCAGAAAGTACACATTCTTCTCTGCTCTTCCGCACCACACATTCTGTGGTGTGTCTGAACGAGTGTCTAATTCTGGGGTTAAATATTAGGAAATCTTGCCCACAGGTATAGACCCTTTTTTCTAGCATCAGTTTCACTGGTAATAAAGGAGCTGTTTTGGGCTTCCATCTGCCTCATTTTTCATAGTTCTCAACTTGTCAGAACTTACATGGGGAGGATAGCCCTTTATACCTCAATTAAACTATACTGACTTTTCTGAAACTGTATTACAGGTCCCTCAGCTATGCAAATTCAGTTTACACTGATTCACATAAATGCTTTATACTCCAGGCCGAGTGCTTCAATGAAATGGAACTGTACTCCAGACACTGCCAACTTATGGCAAATGACAAAGGTGGCATCAAGACAAACTTACAGCAACACTCAGGCAATCATAACAGGGAACCCTATATAGCTGCGGTCCCCAACTCCCGGGCCTCGGACCAGTCCGTGGCTTGTTAAGAACCAGCCTACACAGCAGGAGATGAGCGGCAGGTGAGTGAGCGAAGTTTCATCTGTATTAGCCGTTCCCCATCGCTCACCATCCCCCCACACCCAAGTCTGTGGAAAAACTGTCTTCCATGTAACCGGTCCCTGGTGCCAAAAAGGTGGGAGACTGCTGCTGTACGGCAATTCCAAATGGATGGCTGCTGTATTAGTTGGGACCTCACCACTCTCTAATCGACCTTTCTGGCATCTCTTCTCAGCTTCCCAGTGGTCCAACCTTTTCTGGATGCCCAAAGCCCACACCAACTTCTTGGAAATATCCAGTTAGCTGGGCCTCAACATAGATTTGTCTGGCAAATCATTTTAGGCTCTCAGCTTTTCACCTCTCACACTTTTCACCTCTCACAAAAATGTGCACTTCCCATCTCTCACAATATTCAGCTCAAACAAAAGACTAACACAGGACCTGCACTTTCCACCTCTCACAAAAATTAACTCCAACAAATGATTCTTCAAATAATGGTGAAAAGCGCTACCGTTCTTAAAATAATGGTGTAACAATGGTGACATAATTCTTAAAATAATGGTTATTTTAAATGCTCTAGTACCAAGTCCTGGGAAATATCCAGTTAGCTGGGCCTCAACATAGATTTGTCTACCAAAACCATTTTAGGCTCTGAGCTGATGAATCAAATGATTCTTAAAATGTTGGTGACATACCAAAGTAATCACCCAAAATCTTATTTTCCCCTCTCCTTTACTAACTCCCTTTCCACATTGTTTAAATAAAAATCTGTATTCTAGCCCCTGTGAGATAAACAGCAGGATGTACACAAGATGAGTAATCAGAGAAATTAACTCTTCTAGGGAGTAACTACATTTTGCAGGACTAATATGTGATGAGACTCTAAATTATAACATGTTGATTATGTGAGGATGAAAATTATGAGTACACCTTTCCCAGCTGGGAAAGTACACAGAGTGTCAACATACCATCCCAATCAAAGGACAATTAGACACAATGGCCATTTCCAAAAGTCGGGGGAAGTTATTTATTATTATCATTATCATTAATTACTGCTACTATTAGTAGTAGTTCCAGAAATAGCTACCACTTACAAAGTGCCAGCTCTGTGTCAAGCACTGTGTTAGGTGCATCACACACATTATGTGAGTTAATTCACTTTGGCCCTTTAAGGCCCTTCTTAAGGTTCTCATCTTACAGATAAGAAATAAAAATTGAGGCTCAAAAGTACATAGTAAGTGGCAGAGGCCAAATTCAAACCCAGATCTACCTGACAACAAGTTTCATGTTCTTTACACTATTTTGAGAAGAAGCCAAGACAAGAATTCTAACAATGCCCTGGCATTCTCATCCCCTGCCCTCTTAAAACAGAGCAGAAATCCTTTGAAATTGAATCTCTGTATCAACCATTTGGACCATGGAGTCAAAGACACTGTCTCCCACTATAAAAGCTCAAGCTACAGCATTTTAGAGGATTTCCACTCACTCCCTGCCCTTTTACCACCCTACCATGCCTCCTCCAACCAATTCAGTCACATCTGTCAGAAGAAAGGGGCTCCCATGGGCAGATCGAGACTTTACTTCAGAAAACAGCTTCTCCAACGAGCTCACTGAGGACCCTACTCCTGCAAACTACACAGGAGGTGAAATTCATTATTAAACCAACAAGAAAAAAAAATGCTTTATGTGAGACAAGCACTTTCCTACTGTCACCGGGACAAGGGCCAACAACACAGAATCAATGCCATCAGATGAGGACAATTATAATAATACATTAAGCTGCCACTCACAGAAGCATTAACTCTGGCCCTCACTGCTCCTGGCAATTCCTGAAAGTACTCACGTTCCACTAACCTGGGTCATGCACCAGGACTGACTCCACCAGCACCTCCCAGAGATGTAAAAATGGAGTCGTTCAGACACAATGATAACTTCATTACTCCAATCACAACACAGCACAATTCCTGCTTCCTGGCCCCTAGGAGAATACTGGTTATCAAATATGGATCTCCAATGTTCAAATAATTTAAAAGCCATAAAATAAACACATGAGACTACCAAACTCGATTTGGAATCCAATGATTCATGACACAATTTTTAGGATATCATATAGTAGTGGTTCTCAACCCTGGTTCCATGTTATTAGAATCACCTAAAGAGCTATTAAAAAATACCCATGCTAATGCCTCATCCTGATCCAAGTAAATCAAAATTTCCAGAGGTAGAGCTGGGCTCCCCTGGCTGGTTCTGACTTGCATCAGGGTGTGAACCACTATCACAAAGCCTCCTGGACACTACGACCATCAAGTACAACTATACTACTACACAGGTACTAAGGTGCCATTTATTATAAGATATGTCAGCTGACTAACAAAAGTTTTTTTAACAGCTGGTTTTTGCTGAGCAGTACTCTATAAATATAAAGATAACCAGTCATACTCTTTTCAAAGAAAACACAGGCCCAGGAGGTTAACGGGCATTTTGGATCATGGGGCAAAGTCATTGGTGAGAACCCTCAGCTTGTACTCTGCCCATTCAGTCATCAAGTTATCCCGCTTGACAGATACCATCTTCAACCACCTGCCACATGAGACAAATATTTCCCAGAGCTTGTAAATAGATTTAAAATCTCCACTGAAGGAAAACAAAGGAGTAATTTGAAAGCTTCCAAAATTTCATTATCTAATTTGGTAGAATACTGTACATTGTTGAATAAGTTAATTGTCCAAGTGAGCACTAGAGAATTTCCCAGGAATAATAGGATTTGACTAATTCCCAACGATGATGGGAAGGCCCATTACAGAAGAGCTAATGTTTTGAATTAATGAGTAAAAGAATCCAAGCACTGGTTGAAAAAAATGAGGTTGATATATTACCCATTTCCTAACCCTTATTCCCCCACTAAAAAGAAGAAGCACAGTCAATAACATGCCTTGTTTTTAGTGCTGTGAAGTACAGAGTGACCCTACCTTCATTCTGTGCTGCAAATGCTCCATTCTCATGATACAAACAAAGGGTTCCATGTGAGAAACTACAGACTTATTAAAATACTGTTCCTTTCTTCTTTTTAAAGTAGGGCCACCAAAAAATTAAACCTGAGAGCCTCTTCTTAGATCCACTAGATGGTGCAAGCTCTCCTTGTGAGCAGACTTACCAGGAAGAAAGGACATTAAAAAATTATGGGTGCTCCCAAGCTGCCCATGTATTACACAGGAGCCTTGAGAGGAAGAGGATTTGCTGTCCAAGAAATCTTTCTATTTTTCAATTAACAAAAGCATAAGAAGAATTTTTTTAAATTCTGCTTTGGGAACTCAGGAGTTAAACACAGGCCAGGGAAGAAATCATGGAACTAGGATTTAATTCAAAGGGTGCCAATGGAAAGAGATAATATGGAAGCCTGGAGATCTGGAGGTCTAGGTTTGGTCCAAGCTTGACCATTATCAGCTATGTGAGTATAAGCACGCCACTTAACCTCTCTGGTCTTCAATGCCTTTGTCTGAAAAATGAGGAGTTATGACTAGATAATCTCTGGAATTATGTCTAATACTAAAAATTGACAAGTGTATATAGCATGATATTTTTCTACCTCCAATTTTCTCTCTCCATTTGTATTTGGCAAAAATTGTAAACACAAAAGACATATTTCATGAAATCCATCCAGTCTATGACATTTTAAAAAACTGAGATGATATTAATTCATTTACCCAAAAACTGAGATATTAATTCATTTACTGAAAAACACTTATGGAGCACGTACTGGGTGCCAAGCATTAGATTGACACTGTGCCAAGCTAGAAGGACACAGAGACAGATGAGTCCCTCACCTCTGCTCCCCTATGAAATTGAATGGATTTCAAAGTTCCAAATCTCTAAATTCTGAAAAACAGAACACTATCTTCAAAGAAAAAGACTAAATAGTTAAAATCTACCAGTTATATTTAAGCATTCAACATAAATATAAATATTATACATGCTTAATCAGAGAGTTTGATGTCTTGATAAACAACCATGGCAATGATACATTGCCAATTATTTTTAACTTGATGTCTCATGGGCAACTCAAACAAAAAACAGTAAAGAAAAGTTTGCCTATCTCCTACAAAGTCATTTCTACATATGGATAGCATATTTCAAACATGATTCTTAGAGCCATCTCCAATTCTTCAATAATATTTTTGGTTCATGTTTCATAAAGTATCTGTATCTTCCTTTATATTTTTCCAGCAATATCTATCTCAAACTGGTTCCTTATTGGACTTCAACAAGAACCAAGAGTTCTCACTTTCAGCAACAGCCGTCTCTCACCAATCCCAAACACTCCCCCGCCAAAGTACCTCACTCTTTTCCCACTCCATGCCACCCGAGTGCCAGGTAAACGTCAGCTCATCAACCTGACCCCACAATGCTAAACTATTCAACCTCTTTCTCCTCTCACTCCCTCACATTTGCTACATACATACACACAGACATACTCATACTCCTACCTAGTGGCCATATCTATGTTCACACATTCACTTATTTACTCGAGAGATATATCCTAACACCTACTATGTACACAGCAATGTACTAGATATGCTATTACAATATTTGCTAAATGAAAAAATGAATAAACATGTATGGTCCCTCATGGTGTTTACCTCTTGGTAGGAGAGGTAAGGCATAACAAACCCACAATGATCACACAAGGTAACCTTTAGATGCCACGTGGGTGATACCAAACTCTGGAGAAGTGAAGAGTGATTGCCTATGCCTGGATTGACCAGAAAGAGTTTCAGAAGGAGGTGGCATGTGGTTTGGATACTGGAGGATGAGAAAGATTAAGGTAAGCATAGTTGGAAAAGAAGGGCATCTCAAGTGGAAGAAAGCACAGGCATTTAACTAGAAGGCTTAATTCACACTCAGGGCATAGAAACTGGTCCAGGATAGCTGGAGAAGGGAGTCTATGGAGAGGGAAGTAGGAGGAAGTTTGGGATTAGCCTAGGAAAAGAATCAAATAGGTGGCTTCTACCAAGTCTACATCTCTGAGTTATTTCTCCTAGTACCTCGATTTATAGTTCTCTACCTGCCACCTCCTGGCAATATGCCAAATCTTATAAATTACAGATCAATAAAATAGCTGTTTGGTCATCTAAAACTATGATCTTTCTAACAAGTATATAACAATAAAAAACAAAAACAGTAATATGAGTTAACACATACCATGTTTCCCCAAAAATAAGACAGGGTCTTATATTTATTTTTCCTCAAGAAGACACCCTAGGGCTTATTTTCAGGGGATGTGTTATTTTTTTTAAGTACGGTACAACAATCTACATTTATTCAAATATAGTTAAGTCGTCTTCTTCTGAAACATCATCATAACTCTCCAAACCCCGAATTCCATGCTGAATTTCTTGCGACTCTATTTTCTTTAGCACCATTGGCCCCAATCTCTCATGTCGAGCAATAGAGCTTTCATGGGGCAGATGAGAAGGGCTGCTCTTCTTTACTGCTCCGCCATGAAATGCATGGGTTGTGCAGATACGCTGCGTAGCCACGCCCATCACTAGGTCTTATTTTCGGGGTAGGGCTTATATTGCACAAATGCTTAGAAATCCTGCTAGGGCTTATTTTGTGGGTAGGTCTTATTTTCAGGGAAACACGGTATATTAATACTTATTATGTGCCTGGAACCACTTTAAAGCATTAACTCACTTAATCCTCACAAATCCTACAGGGTAAAGCACTATTATTATCATCCTTATTTTACAAATGAGAAAGATGTCTCAGAGAGGTTAAGTGTTCTACCAAAGGCATACAGCTAGCAAGTGGCAGAGGTGGGAGACCAACCCTGGCAGTCTGACTGTGAAATCCACATCATATTAAATCCTGTGCAAAGAACTTATTTACTAGATATCACTACATCTAGGTTTATGGCAATGAATAAATTTGCCTTCCTCTTTGGTATCTAAAGGTTATTTACTTAGGCCAGCACTTTTATTTATTTTTGGTTTTTGTTTTGGCACAGCATTAAACACAGCATGACAGGGATGCCCCAAGACACCATGAAGTTGGCTGTGGGCCAAGATGATGATATCATGGATCCTATGGCCAACTAGTTCACTACTTGTTCTGTGACCATGAAAAATGAGAGGAAAGATTTGGGCTTCTGTGCACATAACAACATGCCCAGCTCTCAGATAAATACATACTATGTGCCTTACATGGAGGCTCCATGTCTACAACATTCAAAGATGCAGTGCTTAATTGGGGGGAAACTCAACACAAGATGTCAGATATTAATTACAAGATTTTATTTTGAAAAAAAAAAGTGAATGTTCTAATAGCTTCTATTATACTCTATTTCCACATTCTTAGAGGCTTTCCACAATAAACATTAGTCATTTCTTTATGTTCCACAATTGGTCCATAAGTGATAGCTCTGGGGACTCTCTTAGGCTTTTCTCTACATTGATGAAGAGAAAGTATATTTACATATGGATCTAAACGTCTATGTGCATCACTTTTCCACTTAATAACCTAGGAAACGGGAAGTGAAAAAAAGTAATAATGATTATACTCAACAGAAGAAAATCTTCCCATCTCATCTTTACTCTGTGACCTCAAATAACAAGGAGCGCTCTCTTTCCTTTCTGCCCACAACACCAAGGCAGCTGGTGGGACCGGGTCAGTGGTGGAACGTGTAAGGCCTTACAGAATTCCATGATGTACATGAACTGACATCAGCGAGTGGCCAGTATTGCCATCCCAAGCTGATAACACTTCCACTGGAAAGAAATTTTTATGGCATCAGCATCACTGTCCACATATCTGAAAAGTGCCACACAGCACAGCAGAGTGGATTTCACAGTAATAAATAACAGAACTTGTCCAGCATCCTGAACAATGTGAGATGCCTCTCTCAATCAAATGCTATACAATACAGGCATCAGGAGCAGAAACATGTTCTTAGAACCAATAGTTAAGAACTCAACAAACTCCTTTCACTACTCACCTTTAGCTGCTACTACTAAGTCCTTAATTTATGCAAAGTATTTTGACCTACCTAATCTCCATATCAATATGTTGCCATTTGGAAAAGGCCTCCCAGCTTCCCTAAGTGCTTTTATCTATTATACCTTCTCGCTTGATGTTCACCACAGTTTTGGGAGGCTGACAGGGTGGGGATTACCACAAATGACAAAACTGGATCCTTAACTGGGTTAAGATCCTTGAGATCACACATAAAACTAGAATTCATGTCTTCGGAATCCTAGCGTAGTGAAAGAACATAAATAGCAAAAGTGCCAGCAGAAGAGCACAGCTCAGCGCTCCTCCAAGCGTGGTCCTTGGAGCTCCTGCGTGCTGGCTAATGGGCAAATTCCCAGGCCTCAACCCTACCTATTAAATCAGAATCTCTGGAACTCGAGAGTCTGCAATTAAGAAGTTAATTGTACATTTAAGTTTGAAAACATCTGACACAAAGAATAAGAATAGGAAAATAATTCTATGAATAATTGAATTGCTATCCCAGAACTAGAGGAAGAGAAATAATGTAAAAGTGTGTTAAGGAGCAATAGCATATTATCTAAAATCAAAATACTACATGACCAAAAATGGTATAAAAATTACTGGCTAGTAACACACAGTACCATGTGAAGGATGTCTCATCTTAGACATTCAGCTGGTTATGTAAATAAATAATAATAATAGGTCATATGTATTTAGCACTAAGTGCTAGACACAATGATAAGCACTTTAAATGCATTATCTTATTTATTCTTCACCAGAGCCCAGGAAGGTAGGTATTACTGTCCACAGATAATATATATACATAGATGTGGATACTTGGCACAGTCACGTGGATAATTCAAATAGCAAAGAGCCAGACTCAAACCAAGGTATCTCTAACCTCAAAACCCATTACTTGAACTGTTAAGCTAGACTGCTTCCCAAAATTGTATCAACTGAATATTATGCCTTAAATGAATGTATTATAATAGATGGTACACAGTAACCTTTAGTTTTCAATTAATAAATCAAAGATCTTCAAGTAAAAGCTTCTTATACTTGTCACTAAAATCTAGGTCTATTTAGCAGCTGGCTCTCACTGGATAGAGAAATTGTTAATTTCATCTGTCTAGAGCAGACCTAATGAATTTGATTTTTTCAGGCCAGGTTTAATAGTGTCGTTGCCGCTCCATGTGACATAGCTGCAGGCCCATGACAGGACTGGACCTTTTAATTACCTGTTCAACTGCCATTACCAACTGACTGTAGTGATGGTTACATCTGGCCTCTCTGCTTCCACAGCACTTTTCTGTTTAAGTCCAAGGAACAGAATGATTGTTTGGACCCCACCACTCCCATCCCAGCTGAGCCAGCCTCCTTAATTTGGGCTTCCTTGGTCACAACTGGAACTCCAGCCTCAGACAAGGACCACAACACAACATGTGAGATGGCACCACAGATATCAAGCTTTCCTGCTGAGCTTGAGCATCCCCCACGCACACCAGCTGCTAGATGGCCCTAAAGGGAATACCTGTCCGCCCTGGAGCCAGCTGGAGCCTACCTATGAGGCTGCGGAGAAAACAGCAGCAACTTCTAAGAACCACCACCTCATTTCTCTAGGACATCACTGGGACCCTTCACTTTATACCAGACCAGCAGTTTGGGCCAAGGTGAGCACACAGGTATGCTTCCAGCACAGTGGAGGACAGAATCTTCTGAAGTGACTAGTTTACTTCCAGGTACGGTAAGAAACAAAGTTCCATATGAATAAATACAGCTCAAGATTATGATAGGAAGAAGAGTGAGTAGCTAGCAAAAATATAGCAAGATAACATTCAGGAGCCTTTAGTGATTAAACACCATGGGTCAATAATGTAGATAATGGTTTATTTGCAAATTACTGAAATGTATAAGTAGAGATATGAAACGTAGAGAACAAAAAAATCATCCCTCTATATCTATGAGTATGGTTCACCCCAGAGCTGGAGTCTAGCTTGGGGCTCAGATATTAAATAACTCAAAAGAAACTACAAAAGATTTAACAAAGAACCATCAAATAAAAAAAAATAAAACCTCAAAATTCCAAAGCCAAATAGCATCCTAATTCCATGCTTTTGATTCCTTCTTTCTTCCAGTTTTCCACTGAAAGGAATGACATGATCAATGAAAATCTACAGCATTATAAGAACCAGACATGAAACTTCAAGGTGTTTTTCATCAGGAAGTGGGGCAGATGACAGCAGAGTGACAAGGAGCACAGACATGCTAGACATCCAAAACTCCAACAGGAAGTACCCCAGAGAGCAAGTAAGGGGACTTTGCCTCTTCCCTCCTCCTACCCCAGATGCTCCTCTGCTATCTCCCAGACTAGAGACGCGTGAGGGAGAATGGACAGGAGACATGGAGCTAAATAATGTTCAAACAGCAAGCTGCTCTGCCCACTCCTCACTATGACAAAATAGATCAGTGTATTCCTCCTGTAAACTCAGCACTCAATTATAGCCCATTAATATTTGATAATAGTGACAATAATTTGAAGATGGCACTTAATTGCTCTTAAAATCTTCAGTCACTTCTTTCACTGGGCATAAAAGTCCAAAACATGCCCAGCCAGTGAGAGCCAAACTGGGCTCTAACGGAGTGTCCCAGCCTGCCCCATCCACATACACACTAACAGCAAATGGGCAACTCACAAGTGTGACTGCGCTCAGCCTCTCAAAATTTCCATCTTTTCTCCTCTAGTCCCCAAAAACCTCCATCCATCAACCTAAGTCAATAAGCCATGAATTATTGAGCTTGCAGGATGCAGATCATGAATATGTATGTGTGTGTTTGGAAGACAAGATTGTAAAACAAATGGGATCCACAGCGACTTAGACAGATCCAGCAGCATACATGCCTTTAAGGAAGCGGCTGAGATTATTCTGCCCATGTATATTGTTCAAGCATGGTTCTAACACACAGGAGACAGTGGAAAAATCGGTTTTTCTGGTAGATTTTTTACTTCTATTTTTCCAGGCACACTTGTATGGAATTACTTGCTGAATGAAACACAGCTGGCTGCTCTTTGCAAAAACCAAAGGAACAGGCTCTTTTTAAGGTCAACAGTTACCATGCTAATGACTGTGAGGTGCCTGCAGAAAGGGACGGTGTGTCATTATTTTCCCTTCCATCCTCCTCTTACTTCAGCCCACTCCCCTCACGGTCTCTGCCTCCATCTACCAGGGATAGCACCAAACTTCTGCCCTAATTTACTAGCAGTCTCTAATTAAAGGAGATCAACAACCCACTAAATAAAAGACCATCCTAGTTCACGAGATACTCGACAGATATAATATGACTGAGCCCAGGGTGCTGCTTCTACAACCCTTTCCCATCCAAACACCCTGCCAGCCCCCATTTCTAATCCTGACAGAGCCAGGACAAGCACTGAAGCCATCTTTGTCTGCTCCTGCCGACCATCTACTGCTCTCCCACCAGCCGGGACCCCCTAAACAACACACCTGGGTAGAGTCTTCGCAGTTAGCAACAATGACAATCAGGCTGCTTCACTTGTTTTTGTCTGCTGCTTCTCAGCCTGACCACTGCATTAAAAAAAAAAAAACCCACAAAAACAACAACTACTTGTTAATCCTTTCACTTGGCTCTCTCTCTCTGGGTTCTTTCTTCTACTATTACCATCTGCAAACATTTACTGGTCACCTAAAATATACAGGACACCATGCTATCCCCCAGAGCAGGGGTTGGCAAACTTTTCTATAAAGGGCCAGAGGATAAATATTTTAGGCATTGTGGGCCAGATACAGTCCCTGTTGTATATTTCTTTTTTAAAACAACCTTTGAAAAATGTGAACTATTCCTTCATAAAATTTATGATAAATACATGTAATATTAAATTTACCATCCTAATAATTGTTAAGTGTACAATTCTTTAGTATTAAATACATTCACACTGTTGTACTTAATATTTAATACACCCACTAAGCTCCAGAACTTTTTTCATCTTGCAAAACTGAAGTTCTATACCCATTAAACACTAACTCCTTGTTTCTCTCCTCTCCCTAACCTCTGGCAACCACCCTTCTACTTTCTGTTTCTATGAATTTAACTATTCCAAGTATCTCATCTAAGTGGAATCATGCTGTTTTTGTCCGTGACTGGCTTAATTCACTTAGCATAATGGCCTCAAGGTTCATTCATGTTGTAGCATATGTCAAAATTTCCTTCCTTTTTAAGAGTGAATAATATTCCATTGTATGTACATACCACATTTTGTTATCCATTCATCTGCTGACAGATGTAAAAATGATTCTTCACTCTCGGGATATACAAAAACAGATTAAAGGCCAGATTTGGCCCACAGATAGCAGTTTGCCAACCCTACTCTAGAAGCATAAAAAAAGCATACAGCATAGACAAGAGGTTCTAAAACTTTCTCAGTTTATGGCACCTCAATTTTTTCACAACACCCCTAGGCCAAAAGAAATACCCAACTATCCCCATTTATTAAGTATTTAAGTCCAAACAACATAATATGTAGTTAAAGTACAGTGGCACAAATATAGCTCACTGCAACCTCGACCTCCCAGGCTCAATCTTCCCAGCTCAGCCTCCCCAGTATCTAGGACTACAGGTATGCACCACCATGGCCAGCTAATTTATTTTTTGTGAAGACAGGGGTCTCACTATGTTGCCCAGGCTGGTCTTCAATTCCTGGCCTCAAGCTATCCTCCCAAAGTGCTGGGATTATAAGCATGAGCCACCTCGCCCCACCAATACTTGCTTTTCAAGCCAGAACCCAACAAAGATCATCTTTGCAAAGGTATGACCACATTGAAAGCAACGTATATGATTTAATGCTGAAACTGTAAACTATTTTGAGCTAGTAGTTCATGTGGTATCCAAAAGATGTCACTGTGTTTCCCTCAAAAATTGAAAATATCTCTCAGCGCCCCTGTGAGTTTGCTGAAAAGCCCCAGGGCTCCTTGGCATGCTGTTTGGGAACCACAGATACAGGCCCTTTCAGAGGTTTCAGGATAGAGTGGAGAAGCAGGATCAAAAATATACCCAACAGCAGAAAGGAGCATACGCTAAGACTGACACGGGCACTGAGAGCGACAAATTCTAGAGAAGAGAGAAGCCTAGAACCTCCTAAGTCAGGGACAGCTGCAGGAGAGTGTGAGAGTCAGGCTGGTCCTTAGAGAAAGAACAAGACATGCCCATAGAAGAGGGAGGAAGAGGATATTCTGAGCAGAGGAAACAAACTGCCTGTAGGAGAGGCCTTGAACCAAGAAGGAGGATGGCATGGAGCAGAGGCTGTGGCACATAGTGCATAGTGTAGACTGAGGAGAGTGTAAAAGGGTTTAGAGGAAGGGTAATGTGTTTAGAAAACTTAATCCAGCAGTTATTTGGGAGACAACCCGAAGAAAGAAGTTGCAGTAATAAGACCCATAAGCAAAAACTAACCCTGGTTAAGATATGTGTAGATGAAGACCTAAAGTGATACCATTGGGAGAAGAAACAAAAAACAGATTAAAGAATCTTGTGGGAAAAAGCTGCCACTACTTTAGGGGAGAATAAGAGAAAAGACTGGAGAAAAACCAAGGCTTCTAGGCCAGGTAACTAGGAAAAATGATATTATCCACAAAAAGAAGGTATGCACAAAAGAGCTAAGCTGGCCTTGGGAGACAGATATTACAAGTTGGTTTCTGCTACTTTAAGTTTGAAGGGAACAATGGGTCATTTGGGCAAAGTGATCCAACCAGTGTTTTCCATACACAGGCCCAGAACATTTTCAGGCCATCTGTGCAGAGTGGAGAGTTGATCACAAGGGACCATCAGCACAGGACTAATCCTGGAGGCATGCACACATTTAGGGAAGGAAAGGAGAGTTAAGTCAGTGGAGCAGACAGACTCTGAAGAAGAGCTAAGTGAGTTTAGAGTGTGGTGTCAAAGGGGAAAAGAGGCCATGTGGGTCCAAGGGAGTTAGAAGTCTTGTGGAGTTGCTAATAAAGCAATTCTTTAAAATCCCAATATTTTAAAGCAAACATTTAATAATCTGGTGAGGGAAAGCTGGCATAGTACATAAGGGGGAAGCAGTCACCTCTTTCAGGTAGTTTGGAGGATTTTATAGTTGGGTATCAGGGCAATCCCTTCTCTTTTCAATCTTTATCCCTTGTGTCCATATTTTCTCCATCCCCCTCCCCCTAACCCTTGCCTTCTCTTGAAACCCCTTCCTTTCTGTTTTCTTTCCAGGACACCAGTCCACACCTGCTGCCTTATTTTGTCATCACCAGATCTTTCCTGAGCCCCTTATCATCCGACTCCTTCTGCACTGCTTGCTATGGGTATAAATGTTCACCTGCCTTAGGAATCAAACTAGGCTCTTTCCTCAGGCCTCCTCCTCCCTGACCTCTTTCATACGCCACAGTGCTCCTGGTGTACTTCAATCCAAACCTACTCCTCCTCGCATTCCCTACCTGCTCACCTTGAAGTTTCCACCCAATGTCACTCTCTCCCCCCGCCTCCCGCCACCCTCCCTGGCATCTTTCTCTGCTGCAGCACTTATTTTAATCTTTCTTAAGTTTATGGTTAACATGTCAGTCTCTTGGGTCCCAGATTATAAACTCCATGGAGACGAGAGGGTTTTTCAGTCACCTTCATTTCCCCACAGACTCTGGTAGAGTGCTTTACACCTGGTGCACACTTATAAATGGTCTTTGAACAAATGATATTATCCTTTTACTGCATATAAGATGGCAGAATTTGTCCTGGAATGGATACAGTAATATTTTTGCATATAAAAGCATGTGATTTTTCAGAAATCATGATCTGCACTCATGAGCTATAATCATGTTTGATCTTCATACCCTGTAAGGAGGAAAGAGGAGCATTATATCCTCATTGTGCAGCTAAGGAAACTGCGATTCAGAGAGGTTAAAAGCTTTGCACAATGTTGCACAGCAGTAAATACAAGAGCTGCAACTAGAACCCAGATCTTCTGACTCATAGTCTAGCACTCTTCTACTGCACACCCTGCCTCTGCATGAATTCGTGTAATAAGACTGATTTGGTGATGGTAACCTGTGCTTTAGATATTTCTTCATTGTTTATTCATATAATATCCAGCATGCTGTTAGTATTTCCACCTGTCACATTAAAGTCTAACTCTGACGTTAGGTTCCAGAGGATAAGGGTTGATACGTAGAATTAGGCAATAAGTATAAACTATAAAAAGTGGATTTTCTAATGTGTTCCTAAAAATTTCAAGCTGCAATTTATTTAAGCACAAAACCCAAACACCCTCTACAGATGCCTTTGTAAACTGCTAGTTAATGCTCGAAAATGCTGATACTAGTAAATCAGCGTGCTGATGGCTTCCACTGGCCCCTCTAGATCTACTCTTCATCTTTTCCACACTGGCTGTATCTGTTCCCCAGGAGACCTGTATGGACCTTCTTTCCATGGTTTCCACTTGGGATCACCTAACAGGAGACTAGAAGAAGGGAAGAGAAAGAAGTTTGGCTATTTCTTCCCCTAACTCCCTCTCTGAGGAGTTGCCTTAGGCTGGTTGTGACTCACAACTGAAGTTCATGGCTTTTATCAGGTAGCCTTCTCCACACACTCTCTGATCCTTTACATACATATTCAGACCTATGGGTGATAACTAGGGTAAACCTGCCCAGAATATGGCCATAAATTCTTTAACACTCCTATCATCAAAAGGTGGGGTCTATGTCCCCTCCCCTTGAAAGCAGGTGGTCTCTATGCTACTATGAACAATAAAATAAGGCAGAAGTGATACTGTTCAAAGTTCCAGACCCAAGCCTTAGGAGACTGGGAGCGTCTACGGCCTGCCTCTTGGAACATTCACTCTTCAAGCCCTTGGAGCTCCAGCAGCACAAGAAGTCCAACTGCCTGAGGTTGTAACACTGTGAAGAAGCCCAGGCTAGCCCTGTGGAAAGGCTGTGTGGAAGGAGGGAAAGAAGGGGAGAGAGATCCAGTCACCCTCAGGCTATTCAGGCCCCAGCCAGTGAAGCCCCAGACATCATAGAGCAGAGACGAGCTGTCCCCACTGTGCCCCATCCAAATTCCTGAACCAGAGAGTTGTGAATATCCTAATAATCAATGATTGTTTTAAGTTGTTAAGTTTGGGGATAGTTTATTACACAGCAATAGATCACTGAAATACCACACTCTTTTAAGCTTCCCTCGCTACCCAGTTTTCATGCCCTCTGTTCCTTCTGGGGAACTGACAAAATATGCATGACAGTCATTAGGGTTGCTAATCACACTCTAGACTTCTTTTCTTCTAAGAAAATGGTAGAAATGCACTTCCCCCTGAGGACAACTATGGCCTGGTGACTTGCTTTTAGACAATGACAGGTGAACAGAAATGACATGTGTCATTTCTAGACAAAAGCTTAAAGAGCCAGAAGAGGACATTCACTATGTTCTCTTCCCTCTGACACTACGACCACTGATATCAGTTCCAGATGGTGAAGGTTCTACCAACCTGGAGCCCTGAGTAAGGACAGCATGGAGAAAAGCTGCATACAGATTTTTCATCCCACAACCCAAGATGTACATGCAGTGTGAACAACAGATAAAGATTATTTCAGTCCCTGGGATTTTAATGGTGTTTGTGGCTGCAGCATAATCACCATGACTGATAGAATTAGCTCCTTTGTC
This sequence comes from Cheirogaleus medius, assembly GCA_008086735.1. Taxonomy (NCBI): domain Eukaryota; kingdom Metazoa; phylum Chordata; class Mammalia; order Primates; family Cheirogaleidae; genus Cheirogaleus; species Cheirogaleus medius. The sequence goes on from VBSM01000483.1 coordinate 5,983,770, forward strand.
AAGCTAATCCTGACCAAAATGCCCCCCTGCATTAGGAGGCCATTTGAACTCCTGAATATTCTGCACACCAGGAAAGAGGTCTCTGTCTCCAAATTAAACAAATATCTATGTCCATCTTTTTCAGATCTATAATCAGAAAAACCATGGAAATCAGTCAGCCATCACAGTGGGCACAGAAATGCACCTCGCAGACCTCCTACTACAGGGAGCATTGCTGACCAAGAGCCCCTGCTGCTAAACTCTGGAATGCTCTCCACATTTGCTCTGAGGCCACATTTCCCACAGGTTGCTCCCGGCCAGTGACCAAGTGCAGCAGGGATACTAAAGCAAACCCATTCCTAGGAGACACAGGCCACCTCTGATAGTCTTTCTCAGACACTTGTGGCCAACCCTCTCTCCCTTTCTCCCTCTCTTGGGGTCAGACTGGCATTGCACTCTGACAACTCTCCCAACCTTCCATCTTGCTCCCTATTTTCTCTCACACAGACATTTCCTCAAATAAAATCCTTGCACATTTAATCCTATCTTGGCATCTGCTTCTCTGAGAACCCAGACTGATAGTACAATATCAATGAATATTGAGTCTTGAAAATTTAGCTTTGACAAAGTGAACATACAGAGACAACAGAACTAGCTCTTGTTGGATACGGGCTGTCCCATTAATCTGAAGTCATAAATAAGCAGTTTTGTACTGACTGGATCTAATTCCCACATTACCTATATTAATATGGTATCATTTTCTTTAATATGACATCTGCAAAGTATGATTAAACCAATTTGTAAAATTTTAATCTTTCCAAATGTCCAAAATAGGCTTCCAATCCCTCATCCAAAACCCTGGAGACCACGTGTATACTGGAATTCAAAACTTTTAGAAAAGTAATATGTACATCTTACCTGACGTAACATCCCCAGGAGATCTGGGCAACAACTTGTAATCAAATGTATTAATATTTCTTCCACAAAACATACAAACATTAACACAAGTGGGTGAAAGTAAATAGTCTTGAGAGGGTTTGGGTAGAATTTGATACCCAATGAGTTTAGCAAAGGTTCGGTTGTGTGCCAAATGAATTATAAGAAAATATTCAGTTTTCAGAGTTTTTTGAAGTTCAAGTTGTGGATAAGGAATTGTGGACTTGTATTTCTACACTACAGAAAACAATGCAGCCCTTTGAAAAAAAACCAGAATGTCTCTGTAGTAACACAGAAGAATAAATGGCCACCCTACAGTGTTGGATGAAGAAAGCATGTAACATAAGAATTTGCAAAACCAACCTGCAAAGGCAGTATTATATCATATGCATAAAGAATGAGGAGAGGAAGAGGGGAAGGGATCTTCACCTGTCAAGCACTCCCACTCTCCACCTTTTATTACCCATAACCCTGTGACAACTTCATCTCTGGTTCAGAAGTGCTGTGGAAATATTGTTCATGAGTATTAATTGTGATGTGGGAAAGTATGAATTTATGTATATTATTTATGAGTCAGAGAGAAAAGATTTACCTCTGTAAACTGCCTACACTGATGGCAGGTAACTAAAATGTTATGAGTAAGGTAGTGGCTGAGATAGTACATAAAGGAAATTTATTTAGAATACAAAATGAGACTAACCTGTCAAGGCAGTGGGTACAGATTATGAAAAATATGGACAAGAGCTTCCAGTAGACCTGAGCCCACACTTCTACGTAACCCTTCCCATATCAAAGGAGAGGAGACAAGAAATAGGATATGACTGCTCCCACTGGGAACTTCTCAAGAAACACCCAATTCTGGACTTCTTTGCTCATGTGCCTCTGAGTCCCTGTCCTGCCAGTCCTTTCTGTCCTTTCAGCTCCTTCGTTCATCAACCACACAGGGAGCCAAGGACCAGAGGAGAGGTTGTTTACCTTTCCCCACCCCTGTTCACTTCTAACCCTGTTAATTCTAAATGATAAAAACACAAACAAATTTTTTTAAAGGTAGAGAACAGGGAGAGAAATTAAGGAGGAAAAAGAAATCCATCTTTGTTCTAGCCAGTTGCTATATAGACCTGGGAAAAATTGTCTGCAATGGAAAAAAGTTAAGGAATCTTAATTAGGGCTTGGAAATTCAAATCTAATATAGTAACATTCACTTTTCATTTTATATATTCAGCATTGACTCTTTTTTTTTTTCACAATAAGCATGTATTAATTTCATGGTTTTAAAAATCTCATTTTAATTATGGGCATAATTGAGAATAATACTAGGTAATATATATTAAGTGCTATATCAGATGTTAGCTATTAATCTCTTATGAACCACAGTCTGGGAAAGTACTAAGTACCAGCACTCTGTTAGCACTTTAACAAACATTCCATTTGTGTGGACCCTCCTATGTCTAAGGTACTGTGCTCAGCACTGGAGATAGCCTGGTGAACAAAACACACATGAACCCTGTCCCCAGAAAAGATGCATACCACTGTGGAGACAGACATTAAACAAGTAGTTTAATTTAATAATTCAGTTCCACTTGTGGTAAGCATTATGAAGAAATGCAGAGCGGCCAGTAAGATCTTCATAACAGCTCTCTGAGGTGGCTCTCGTCTTCAATTATGGATAAAGAGTTATTATTGTTTGTAACATTAAAGTATGCTAATTATAACACAAAATATACTGAACAAATAGTAATTACAATAATTATCACTATTATAATAATGATGGGAAATTAGTTTATGTCAATAGATCAGTGAGGTAAAGGATGGAAATAAATGAGGAAGAAAGTATTAACGTGTGAGCGAGTATATGGATAATTACTGCCAAAGAATTTCTATAGCACTGTTGTATTCCTCTGCAGAGGAAAATTCTTCCATACAGAGGCTTAGAGGCATCCAGTGCAAGACATCCATCCTATCCCTGGAACAGCAAAGTACTGACAAACAGAAGGGCAACCTAGAAACAAATACAAGGTTTGTATTTTCCAAAGCTATGCCCCATATTTTCCAAGACAGATCTAATTTCACAGACTTGGTCCCTTTGTGCCTATAAACCACTGAAATAACCTGGAAATCCCAGTATTTCGATGTTCAAACCACATCAAAGATTACCTCTTGAACCTACAAGAAACACAAAAATCCTAGGCAGACCGAGCACTCTGTTTGTTCTGGAAAATGTGGCCACTATGCTCAAAAGGCACTAAATGGTAAGAGATGAACATCTTCCATCAAGACCTGCTGCTCTAAACCAGAAACCCCATCAGCATGGACAGTAAGGCTTCAAAGTTGCCACAATCAGGTATTCTTGGATTCTACAAAATAAGAGCCCATAAAAATGCAACTTGAGGGTATAGAAGGTGGGCAATTCCATCAAAACAACATAAGATAAGTTGCTCTTTGCTTCTTTCCCTGCCATAGGTGGTAACTCAAAAAGCTTGACAAAGCTCCTCTGAACTAAATACTGTACAGTCTCTTTAGTTAGTAAAGAAAAAACTCCTTAAAATTAGAATTCTAGGTCTATAGGTGCCTCCTGACAGCTCACAATGGAAAAGATATCAGCTGATTTATTATACAAAATGAGAGAGTCATAAGGAATTCAGAGTGGTGCTAATGAGACAGCCAACCTTTGATGGGCCCTTAACTTGGCTTCACTTTAATGTTTGCTGTCACGAACTTGTTATAATAAAAAATTATGTTCTATTAAGAAGATAGCAAATCCATGGCACTACCACTGCCCCCTCCATGCCCGCAGCAGTCCTTGCATTCTGTGTGACAGACACAGCTGGCTTTGGAAGACAGATCACCAAAGAGTTCCAAGCAGCCGCCTCCCGTGAACTGAAGCAGGCATAGAGTCAGAGTCTATTTGCCAATTCTCCTTCATACTGACTGCCCTGCTTGACACTCACAATATTGTATTCTACCAAATGAAGCCCATGGGACTTCAGCTGCAGCCATTGTTAAGACCTGTGTTTGATATTGCTAAGAAATATGGATGGAATGATAAGACAAATAAGGCTAAAGCCACCATCAAATCAATTGCACTGTGTTTACCCTCCTCAGTTTCCATCAGTTGTACTATAAACAGACAGAAAATTACATGAGCCAATCACTGACCTTATGGAGAGCAGGAGCCAAGACTGGTACCAAGAACCCATTGTAAATGTAATTGACAAGCTGACGGCGAATCAAGGGGTGAGCCACCTAAGAGAGAAACATGCAGTCAAAAGACGAAGGGTTCGATCAATCTTCAGGTCTTCTGAAAATCACACATTTCTGTGTACATCCAGGATTCAAAAAGGAAATCATATTTTGGACATTTATTTCATGGTTAAAGAGTAATTCAAATCTCATACTGCCATGTAATTTTTTCAAATGCTTTATTCCAATACAAACAGCTTGGTTAAAATTAGCAGAAGTTAAACTTACAAATTAAAAAATTGGTAATTTTAAAGTGACTGTTTGAAAAAAATATAATAAATAGAATATGTAGAAGGATTCATGTATTAAAATTAATAAACTGGAAAGAATAATTTTTGCCCCCTAACTTCTAGGTCACATCTCAACTTGTGACTAATTTTTTTTTAAAAAGAATATAACTATCAAAATAAGCAATTGAATACATTTCTTTTGCTAGCAGAAAGAACTGTCTCATTTTGAAGATGCATTTTTCTGATAGTCATTTATATTGGGGAAGAAGGCATTTGGAAAATCTTTTCATAAAAAACAGATAATGTTCAAAAGCAGAAAACATTATCAGAGGTACACTTCCTATATTTCATTTCCAAAAGATATTTAGCATAGATAACCCTTTACTAATTTCTTTTGTAAGTAACCTTTTAAGTAGTCCCCCCAAACAAAAAAATCTTAAAAGATTTCAATTTCAATTTCAAAATATAGTATGAAATATATAATTTCTCTGTGCTTAACCATGCCTGTTAGTTTTACTTCTCTTTCTTAAAAAGAAAAAAAAATGAATGAAGTCAAATAATAAAGTAAAAAGCAATTTCTAGGGAAGAGAGACTAGATCTTTAAATTACTGATAATCTCTCTTTGTGTGTACATTTGGGGAGGAACTAACAATGGTTCCATCTTTTTTATTTCCACACACTTCTGCAAGAAAATGTTGATAGACTGCAATGTTAAAGGAAAAAAATAACTTAAAATGTAATCTATTTATCTTATATATAAATAAAACTTCCTTTGACTTAGCAATAAAAATGAGACGGGAACTAAAGTAATTTACTTGTATTTTCTTCCAGAAACTATTTCTTTATTTGGTAGATAAACAGATTATAACTAACATTTTTCATCCTACAATCACTATAAAGAAAACTTGATTTCTTAATAAATCCAATATTAAGGTAATATTTATGCTGTATAGAAGTAAAACATTTTTTGATGAAAACCTATTACATCCTTAAATATAAATTTTTTATTGAAAACAGTAACAAGAAATCTAAAGGTAAAAATCTAATCAAGAAGCCAAATACATAAGAGTTCAGTGGTTGTTTTTTTTCCCCCAAGCAGGCCAATTTCAAAGCAAATTTAATTTGTGTTGTTAAGAAGATGCTTAACTTCTTCTAAATTCAATTGGGATAACAATATTCTTTATGTAGTATGCACCATTAAGCAAAATAAAGTGTTTTTCTTTGTAGACTCCCAAGAAGACCTTGAAGTAAAAGTGGTATAATATGAAGTACTTATAAACCTAAAAATATCTATTTAATGAGGTAGGCATTGAACTTAGTTTTGATGGTTAAGTGGATAATCAAAACAGAATACTTTATTAAAAAGATAAAGAAAATCTATTCTTTTTTTCCTCAGTTAAAACTTCCCGGCAACCTACAAACATTTTCCTTCATTCAGTGGGCTTAAAGCATCAACATTCCGTAAACATTTATTAAAATAAAAGAGTGAACGTTCATAAACTAATCCTTTGCGATGCTTGTGCTCTGCATGGAACCAGGACAAAGGGATCCTTGAGTGTGCTCTGGTACCTGGATGACTGCATTGCAAAACTCCAGGGAGTTCATGAACTGGACGAGAGAAGGGAGTAGAAGCCAGTCGTCTTTCAGAAGGCAGTGCCATTCTTCGCCTTTCTCTTCTAGCTTTGTAGGCAGGGAAGAGTAGAGACCACTGAGCCCAGTTGCAAGTACCTGTGTTCAGAAATAAAAATGTAATAAACTTTCCCAAATTTCTTAACCTGCAACTGTCAGCTCACAGGTGACACCAATGCTGCTAGGCCCAAGACTGAACTTTAAGAAGCAAGGTATTAAAGGTATTAGAGGATATCAACTAGCTAGGAAGGATTCAGCAGGTGGAGACAGTAAGGTAGAACAACTCCAGCAGAGGGAACAGCAGCACCAGAGCCATTTGGCTAACATACACACAGTTGATAGGAGTGGCTCAACTCTTATGTGCTGGGCACTACACTGGCCTGGGGTCAGGGGAGTAAACAGGGTACACACAAAGATGAATAAAACATGATTCCAGCCACAAGAAATTCAGGAGGGGAACAAATTCAAAAACAATATATTATAGTACAATGCACCGACTGCAAACACAAAGACAGTACATACCCCAGCCTATAAGAGGAAGCCCTGGATTGAGGTGGTCCAAGACAGGTCACAATGGTAGGAACCATAAGGAGCTTCATGAGAAAGATTCCTTACAATTCCTTGGAATTCCTTGCATGTTTAAAGTCACGACTGACAGGTGCATGTTTACAGTTTAGAAAGCACTTTCATATATGTGATCTCATCTGATCTTCACAAACAATAATAGCAAGGAGAAAGAACTGGGGGGCAGGGGACAGTTAGATGAGATGGAAGAGTTCTAACAGAGCTAAAGTGGGTCTACACTGAGGCATAATCAATAGGAAAAGAGAGTAGAGAATAAATTTCAGCATCCCACGGAAGGTGGTGTAAGGGTGACCTAACCGTGACATCTATCAGTCCAGTGTTAATCCAAAGCTTCCTCCCTCAGCATGAAACTGACAGCACTGGGCTTGAGAAGTGGGATGAGTGAGAACTCAAAACTGTCAAGTTATTCAACTTGGTCATTAAGAAGATGGTGGTGATGCCTTTAACTGACACAGAAATGTAGGAAAGGAATACATTTAATGCTGAGTGCTTGTTGATTTTACTTTGTGGAACAAAAATAAGACCAGGTAAAACAATGAATTTCACATTGGAGTCCTCCCAGCTAGGAAGAGATGCTAGCCAGCTAAGCAGCATCTTAGAGACCCTGACTTGGCAGATGTGCACGGGATGGGCAGGGACAGCACAGACTGGCTGCAAAGAAGTCAGCTACTGCCCTAGAGCACATTCTGAGGTAACAATGGCCTCAAATGGGATGGAAATATTTAAGAAAACATAACGAATTAGGCCCAGAAAAGAAATAGTGACACACTCATCGATCTCATGGTCTAATGAGAGATGAACAGGCAATTACAACAGTGTCAGAAATACTCAGAATACACAACAGAAAAGATAAGGTGCTATGGGTGTATAAAAGGCTCTTAACCCAGACTTGAGGGGTTGGCAGCAGGAAATGTTCTCAAAGTGATGTCTAAGGTGCTGAAGAATTCAAAGGAGTCAACCAGAAAAAGAGTGGTGGAAGGAAGGATATTCCAAGCAGAGGAAACAGTATGTACAAAAGCTCAAAGGAGAAAGAAAAGATGGTATCTCCTCCAGTAACTGAGAGAAGTACAGTACTCTTAGAGCACAGAATTATAGGTGGAAAGAGGCCAGCCAGGTAAATAGGAACCAAGTCCTGCAAGGTGTTCTAGGCCAGCATGCAGAGCTTGTGGGGCATCCAAGTGGAGAGCCCAGTAGACAGATAATGTGGGTCTGACGCTTAGGAGAGAGCTCTGGGCTATAGGTGGAGATCTAGGGCCATCTATATGTAGATGGTTCCTCAAGCCTTACAAACCAGAGAGAAAAGAAGGAAAGAGAGAATTAGACCGATTAGACATGACAAAATAATCCACAGTGCCGGGCATCAGAAACAGAAAATCAGAAGGAGGTGTGGGTCCAGGTATGTTAAATTCGGAAAAAAAGTATCCACAGACCTATTGTTGCCTCTCTTTTCCCTTGTCCTGTTCCCACAGCACTCCATGCATCCCTCTGTGTAGCAATCATCCTTCCTGCATCCATTAGTTTATTGCCTGTCTTCTCCATCTCACTTGGTCTGACTCATTCCCTCCAGTCCACATTGGAGGTATGGGAGATTTGTCTAGTCAGGTATGTTGAGTCTCAGACACTAGCAGTACTCCCCATGAGTAACATACTCAACTCAATCAACAGAGTACAGGCCAGGAGAGGTCTTAGCACAGAGAAACAGATGAAACCATGGGAGGGTCTAGGAGGGGTGGGCGAGATGCTGCAGGAGCCCACAGTGAAGTATAAAGGGCAGGGAGAGAAAAGATGAGCTATTTCGGTACTGGAGAAATCAAAAGATTGTGTACATATCTCTGTTCTATTTCCCTGATAACCTTTATTCACTCATTCATTCACTCACTAAAAAAAAGTACTGAGCACCTGTTTCAGGCCAGGTATTATGTTAAGTATAGGAAATACAATAGTAAACAAGATAGTACATTTATCTCTGTTTCAAAATCAGGGCTTCTGCAGTCCCAAAGGAGAATGCCCCCTATTTAAAGTATTTAATTCCTTGTCAACATACCCAAACCACTTTAATTCCAGTTTTGAATGTGACCCAAATGAGTTGCTTGTTACAAATTAGAAACTTCTGGCAAAAGAGAACAGAAACCAAAAGTTCTCCTTGAAGAGAAATCTAATCTTGACGCCACATTTTTAAAATCAATTACATTTGCTAACTCATGCTAAATTAACCACAGAACAAAGGCTTTAATTCTGCATACTCCTGATTTCTTAACCACTTTGAGACTTTGAAGATGAATTCATAAAGACAGGCTTAATTTGTCTGACTAAAAAGCTGGGAATAATATTCAGTATATCAATATAATTACAGCAACATTAATTTCTAAATTACATACATCAGCGACAGTAATTAAAAATAACACATACCTAATATTCACTTTTTAAAATGAGTATTCTAAAAAAAGGCACGGCTAAGATGCAAACAGAAGGCTGCCCATACAGAAGGATCCTCCCTGTACAGAGGATACTCCTATACAGAAGGATACTCTATGTACAGAGGATATTCCCATATAGAAGGATACTCCCTGTACAGGACACTGCCCAAATAAAAGTGACAGCTGAATGGGGAGTCCTGCCATGTTCCTGCCACTCAAAGTGTCTCTGATATCTTCTTCTTAATGGCAAAGAAACAAAAAAGAAGACATTCTGCAAAATAAAGAGTACTGCACAGTCTTAGGAACAAGATTCCAAATCTTTACTAATATTTACATCCTCTCTTCCAAGGCTTTTCTCAGAGTTCTGATTCATTCACCCACACTGCACATATTTCTAGAATGCAGACTGTGGGCCAGGCATATACAAGATTGGTGCTGGGAAAAGAGCAGTGAACAAGTTAGACCAGGTGAGAGGAAGAAGACAGCCGATCAACTAGTAAGTGGGAGAAAGACGATTGCTACCCAAAGGAATACAGACTACTGTGAGAACAGGACAAGGGAAAAGGAGAGGCAACACTTTGTAGGTGATTTTTTCCAGGTTGAAGAGTTTAATAGCACAATCTGTCTACTTTTAAATTTCATTTTTTAACTTAAAAATTAAATTATAAAAAATGTATATGTTTAATAGCTAATTAAAAATAAAATGCCCATCCACTATTTTAGCCTTTTATTGATCCTGATCACAAAAAGTTAATTGTAAAACATTGTATTTATTCCCAACGCATTATTAACCCAATATTTTAAATTTATCTTCTCCCAGGAGTCTCCTTAAAAGAAACTAATCACTATATAAAACCATACAGATAACAACAGACAAAAAAGCAAACAACTTCCCTGGCAGCAGTGCAGCATGGCAGTTGCTGAGACCACGGATTTTAATGTCAGACTAACATGGTTTTGAACCAGACTCTGTCACTGACAGGCAGTTATTAAAGTTCTCTGAATTTCAGCTTCTTCTCTGAATTGTTGTAAGGATTAAACAAAATAACGCACGAACCAAGATTAGCATAATGTTTTACACATAGAAATGTTTCCAAAGGAGGAAAGAAAGATGACATGCACATAGCATCAAACACGTCAAGTAATGTTTAACTTTAAATATCTAATGTTACCCAGTTAATTTTAGCAAACACAAAGATTTTTAGCAGATGGCTTTAGTTTGAAGCTCACAGAAAAACACCTGGTGGGGACCATTTGATACAACCTGCCAAAATAAAAAGCCTCATAAATTCTGGATATGGGATAAATAACTTTCTACCTGCGGCTGTGTACGTAAAGGTTGCTTGTTTTAATTTGCATTTCTTGATTTATGTAAATGCTGTTTTCTACATTTGCCAATATGTAACAAATGGTACAGGTCTAATCATCAGTATTTGGTTAAAAAAAAATCAAAAGAAGTGATAGGGTCATTTAGTCCCCAGCCATTTGTTGGCACCAAATTGTTCCCTAGGGTGTCCTCATTCTCCTTCTTTTCTTGAGGAAGCACATCTTGAGATAAGAAGCAGCAGAACTAGCAAGATTTTCCTATCAACTATCACAATAAAGGTTTCCAAAAGTGGTCCAATTTCCTGAAAGAGTCATTACTCTTCCAACAGCTTGATGCTAACATACTTTGACAATCATACTAATTAGAGAAAGCTTTTTGTCAATTGTGGTCCTTAGCCGGATGGTTAATAGAGTATGCTTTTATCTTCAACATAAAGAGGGCTTTTTTTAAATTATGTTGTCAGATGTAATTATAGAAAACTGGGTACAAATGAGATTATGGGATCTATCCTGAGGGGCACCTTAACACAACGAAGTTTGTGTTTCATTCTAGCAAATAAGGTCAGCTGTAGATGTTGTTTTCCCTCCAATTTTAATGAACTGCATAGTGTTTTAAAACACAGTTTTGTAAAAGCAACAGTTACACAGTAAAATATGCTTATGACAGAGTTAAGTGGAAATCTAAACATTAAAACATGCTCCATTCTTGTCATAATATGTTTAAATTTTTAAATTATAAAATATTACAAAACAGAATAGAAACCCATCACCAAGACTTAACAGAGTTTAACATTTTGCCATAATTTCTTCAGAGCACTCTATCTGTTTCAAAAAATAAAACATTACAAATAGAACTAAACCCTAACTCCAATCTCATTACCATCCCTTCTCCTTCCTTCATCCCCCAAAAGTAACCACAGTCTTAAATTTAGCATACATTATTCCTGTGCTTATTTTTGTACTTTTACTGTATACATATGTATCCAAAAAACAGTATACACTAGGTTTCTGTGTTTTAAAATTTTATGTAAATTGTTTGTATACTGTATGTGACCTTTTGTTGTTTTTTTTTACTCAACTTGTTTTTAGATTTACTGGTGTTCATATATGTAGTTACATGATAATACATGTGATTCATTCACTTTGAATGTTGAATAGCATTCCATTGATGTATGAATAAACCAGTTTATCTTTCACTTCATATTTTCCTATTTTCTCTTCTTCAAATCACTGTTCTACTGAACATCTTTGTTTATAAACATGAGCCTGATTTCTCTAGGCCAGATAGCCAGAAATGACTGCAGGATCACATGGTATACAGATATTCAATTTTACTACCTATTGTCAAACTGCTTTCCTGAGTTATTATACCAATTTATATTCTCAAAATTTCTTGGGTTTTTTGTTTCATACTCTTGATAACACTTGGTATTATCAGATATCTAACGGCCACTCTGGTAAGTATTAACTGGTGTCTCATTGTATCACCAATAGTGGGACAGCCTAATGTATCTTAACATGTTAACATGCCTCTTACTGTAATACACTAAGTATACAGCAGCACCTGTAAAGTATTCTTGCCAAAAATATTTAACCTAAATTTAATTCAGCAGGTAGACCTAACTCCAATTTGCAGGAAATATGGGTATAGGGACAACAAACTATACAAAAAACAACCAAATCCAGGATGTGGGGTATTCTACAAGACAATGTCCTGGTCTCTTAAAAGTCAATGTCATGGGGAAGAAAAGTGGCAGGTTGTTATACATTAACAGAGACTAAAGAGACATGATAGCTAGATGCATACCTTTCACTGGACTCTAGCTTGGGGGGGGGAGGAGTTATGAAAGTAATTTGGGGCATAATGAGAGAACTGGGTATTAGATCATATTAGGAAATTACTATATAATTCCCTCAGGTACAATAAGAGTATTATGGTTAGGTAGAAGAATGTCCCTATTTGTAGAGAATACAGGCTAAAGTATGCAATGCCTGCAACTTCATTTCAAATGGAGCAGAAAAAATAAATAAAAGTATAGATGATAAATATACCAAAGAATGGCAAAATATTAACAAATTTTGAATTTAGTTGGTATATACATGGTTAATTTTAATGTTCTAAATTTTCTGCATTTTACTTTTTCTCATAATAAAAAAGTTGTAAAACATAAATTGCATTCACTTTAAGGATTTTTGGGAATGTCCCATCTACACAATGTCTACAAACTACAGAGCTTTCCATTTATTTAGATCTTCTTTTACTTCTTTCAATAAGGTTTTATAATTTTCTCTATAAAGGCTTTTCATATATTTGTTAGACTTATTTCAAGATACTTTATGATTCTGTAGCTTTTTTAAATAGTATTTTTAACATTTTTCTTTTGCATGCTGATCAAGTGAACCACCTGAATATTCTGATAATTTGTTACAATATCTGCTCTTCTTTAACAGCAGAACTACCCAAACAATTCAAATAAGCCAAAACCCAAACCTTGTATAGCTCCCTCACAAAAGTGCCTTTTTAAAACAGTTTACTTTTTTAGAACAGTTTTAAGGTTCATGACAAAATTGAATGGAAAATACAGAGATACCCCACATACCCCAGCACCCACATATACATAGCTTCTTCTATTACCAACATCCGCTACATGAGTGGTACATTTGTTACAACTGATGATCTTACAGTGACACATTACAGTCACCTAAATCCATAGTTTACATTGGGGTTCACTCATGGTGCTTTACATTCTATGAGTTTGGACAAATGTATCCACCATTATAGTATCATACAGAGTGGTTTCACTGCCCTAAAAATCCCCTGTGCTTTGCCCTTCATCCCTTTCTCTGAAAAAAATGATCTTTTTACTGTCTCCATAGTTATGCCTTTTCCAGATTGTCATATAGTTGGAATCGTACAACATATAGCATTTTCAGATTGGCTTCTTCCACTTAGTAACATGCATTTAAGGTTCCTCCATGTCTTTTCATGGCTTGATAGCTCATTTCTTTTTAGCTGAACACTATTCCATTTTCTAGATGTACCATTATGGTTGCTTCCAGGTTTTGGCAATTATGAATAAAGCTGCTATAAACAACCATGTGCAGGTTTTTGTGTGGACGTAAGTTTTCAACTCCTTTGAATAAATACCAAGGACAGCAATTGCTAGATCACATAGTAAGACTGTTTAGTTTTGTAAGAAACTGCCAAACTGTCTTCCAAAGTGGCTGCAGAATTTTGCATTCCCACCAGCAATGAATGAGAGTTCCTGTTGCTCCACATCCTTGCCAGTATTTGACGTTGTCAGTGTGACCCCTGCACACTAAATGCCTGCTGAATCTCCTCCCTGCCACCTCATGTCCCTATGACCACCAAACACACTACAGCTAGTGGTCATTATCTTGCTGAGAAATAAATTAATTTTTGAAACCAGCTGTGAGGGGTCTTACCGCATACCATGATTTGTTGGAACAAAATCAATCTGAAAAGCTAAGAAGGATTCAGAAAGTACAGGTTTTACCAATCTCTCAGGATATGCTCTTAGAAAAACTAAAATCAATCCTAATACAATAATAATAAACCAAGAAATGGTAATACATATAGCTTCCTCTGTTGGCTGATATTGAGCTAACACTGCTCAGCCAAATGGCATCTCAACTGAGATCCCTCTGCTCCCTCCAAGAGATTTCCTCTGAAGTCTTTCCATAGAAGGTGTCAGGCACAACTTGATGAAAAGGGGGAATAAAAAAGTATTTATCATTAGCACAGGAGAGGAAAAGGGAGTGGGTGGAAAACATGCTGAGGAGAGGAACTTACTGGACAAAAGTAGGTGTTCTCCACAATGTGATGGGCCACCATGCTGTTCTCCGCTGAGAGGGACATGATGAACAGCAAAGCATCCCGAGCTTGCTGGCCCACTGTCCCCTCTCGGTGAATGAAGGGAATCAGAAGGGAGAAGATGAGGAAGTTGGCAGCCCCTTGGTCCTCACTAGTGTGGAAGAAGAGTTCCAGAATGGATGGATCTTTGGCAAGGATGGAACAGAGCTGATTGAGTAGGACAACCAGCTTCCCCTCCACAACAGGGGTAGTTGTTCCCGAACAAGAGCTTAGCAACATCATCAAAGGCTTCAGAATGGGCTTGTGGTGCAAAAGAGGCTGGTGTGACTGGGTAACCAGCATCTCATACATCTTTAGCTGCTCAATTTTAGTCTCATCGGTAAATTCCCTTCTCAAGCTCCAAAGGAAGAGTTTCTCCATGATGTTCTCAGAGACCACAAATTCCAAAATTGGCCCCATGGCAGCATCCTTGGCTTGCTCTTCAATCAGTAAGAAGAGCATGTGTTCTACATAATTCTGCACAGCACTGGCCTCATCTGGAGGGATAGACCCATATTTTGCCTGGGTGTTCTTCAAGGGGTCGTGCTTCTCTAAGATTTTCACAACCTGTAACCAAATCAAACATCTGTCATTCATCTGATGTTTATCATAATTACAAAAACACACCACTATTGACTCTACTAAATCTTCACCAAAAATGCAGGAGCCATTGTCCACACAATATATGTGAGTATTGTGTGTGTGTATGTGTGTGTTTCTCTCTCATGAGTATAAAATGAAAGGGTTAAGCTACAGAAAGAGGAGGTAGGAAGATGTTCAATTACAATAGCTACAAATTTCAGCAACCTAAATATCAACGAAAATAGTATGGTTATGTAAATTAAGCTACATGCATTCCTTGGACTATTTATTATGAAGATTACTGAGCAACATGAAAAATTGTAAGTGATATGTTAGATGAAAATGTAAGCTACTTGCACATGTTAGATCTGTAATTATCAACTATGTCAGAAACAAGAACATGAAAAAAAAGAATCAAAAGAAACATGCAAAAATAATCATCATTTTTGTGTTCAAAGTGATGACTTCTTAAATTTTTTTCTAGGCTGTCAATAACATAATATTGCTTTTAAATTTTAAAATGCATTATATAAGCAAAAGGAAGCCTGACTACCTGTTTTCTCCTAAAAATAGAGTTGCTTTGGAGATTTCAGCAGAGGAACACAGCTACTCATATGCCCTTGACAGAACAATATTCTTCCCTCCCCTATTTGGATGGGCACCCTCTTCAACCAAGCTTGTAGCAATTGAAAAGAGAAAAGGAAACTGATGAACAAGAGACACATAACTAGCAGAATCAACCCCAACATATACTAAAATTTTTAAAAAAAGGTTTGAATGCTGTATTTCTTTAAGCTAAAAAAAATTCTGATATAACCAATCATATCAGAAAAGTTTGAGGTAATGAAAAAGTTTTAGGAATAGTTGTAATGACTGTGAATATAGTTAATGCCATTGAATTATACACTTAAAAATTATTAAGATGGCCTATTTTGTTACATATACTTTCCCACAAAA
>VBSM01000483.1:6002810-6033029 GCA_008086735.1 Cheirogaleus medius
AAAAAAAAAAAAAAAAAAAGAAAGTCATGAGTAAAATCTATATTTCCAAATCCTTTGGAATACTAATTTAAAATGGCATTGTGGAAAAAACCCAGTTACTAAGCAACATTTTCCATCACATAGAACAGCAGGATTGAGCTGTCTTAAGCCAAATTCCACTTAATGTACCAAATAACTACACAAATGTAAGTTTCCATCTAGTCCTTGTTCATTACTTAACAGCTGTGTCTTTCAATTTGAGGTATTCCTTGCACACCTATCTCCATAGGGAGACCTTTACCAAGTCATTTATTTTTATCTTAAGATAACAGCTTTATAATATGTGTGCACTTGCACCAGTTGTTTAATGTCAGCTCCAGTCCTGAGCTCCAGAGACTTGTCTAAATCTGGGATAAAACAAGATAAAGCAGGAGCTATGGAAAGGACTCGAGGAGTAATAATCTATGTAATAATATTCCAAAGAATATTAATTAATATTAATTAATTTCAAATTGATCACCAAGCACACATTAGGAAAACTGCTAACATTTCAACATGATCAGCCATGTTAGAGTCTAATAGAAGCATAAGTTAATTACTCAACTCTCTATATTAAGAAGCATAGCACTTGTTCACTTTAATGTCTACTGACAAGTTAGGGCTACTAAACTTGTAAGGCCAGGAAGAGAGATACAAACTTTTTAAGTGTTAACAAATATCAATTAACTAACTATTCAGAAAATTAACCAGTGTTCTCTAATACCTCCCATCTTTTCATCTCTCAAAAGCCCATCTTAATTTGTCTCTGTCATTGAGTCTATTACAAGGTGCAGACCAAAAGACTGAAGGTGAACAGAGCAAGGGAATGAGATTCAAATACAGTATACCTGTCAAATCCATGTATAGATGCTCGGTAGCTCTTTAACAGAGTCAGGCTACTTGGAACTCTACACAAGATATTATACCTAAAGTACATTATCATTTTTCATTATTGTGGGAGGACATTTGACTTAACCAATCTAGATGGTTCTGTGTTTTCCCATCTCCACCCGCTCTGAGATAAAAGAAGTTATTCGGCTTTTCCTCATCCATCATCATTACCCTACTGGAGCTCTTGACATTTTCTTAGTCCAAAAAATTGTAAAGCAGTTTCTTTTTGGAGGTCAAGAGTGGTTAGCAACAGCTCTGGGTTATTAACAACAAACTAGAAGCAAAGACAGGATTGTGTATTTCCAGTCGATTTTTTTTTAAGAGGCGGTCTCACTCTGTCACCAACGCTGGAGTATAGTGGCACAATTATAGATTGCTGTGACCTTGAACTCCTGGGCAATCCTCCTGCCTCAGCCTCCCAAATAGTGAGGACTATAGGCATACGCACTATGCCTGGCTAATTTTTAAAATTTTTTTTTTAGAGATGGGGTCTCGCTATGTTGCCCAAGCTGATCTCAAACTCTTGGCCTCAAGTGATCCTCCTGCCTCAGCCTCCCAAAGCACTGGGATCACAAGCATAAGCCACTGAGCCCAGTTCAACTGATTTTTTTCAAACCTGCTTCCTTTGTTCTCCTGGCTCTAAGAGCAGATACCATTTAGAATTCAATGCTTAAAAGGAACAGAGACTAGAGAGAATAGAGCAAGGTCTACGAGGCTTCACAAAGTACAACTGTGCCATTAAAAATAACTAGTGTAGGGGATTTAATTCACATACCAGTATACTTGAATAGTTTATAACCTGGTAGACAAATGCTTCTTACAATTTTTGTCCTCTCTTCCATTCATAAAAAGCAAAGACACAAAGGCAAAAGATAAAATCAACAGTCTACTAGATAATAAACTGTTCTTAGAGACCACTATAAAAATTAAACACATACAGACACTCTTCCAAATCATTGAATGCAAGTCCAAAGATCTTTTTTTTTTTTTTTTTGAGACAGAGTCTCACTCTGTTGCCCAGGCTAGAGTGCCATAGCATCAGCCTAGCTCACAGCAACCTCAAACTCCTAGGCTCAAGCAATCCTCCTGCCTCAGCCTCCCGAGTAGCTGTGACTACAGGCATGTGCCACCATGCTTGGCTATTTTATATATATATATATATATATATTTTTTTTTTTTTTTTAGTTGTCCAGATAATTTCTTTCTATTTTTAGTAGAGACGGGGTCTCGCTCTTGCTCAGGCTGGTTTTGAACTCCTGACCTTGAGCGATCCTCCCACCTCAGCCTCTCAGAGTGCTAGGATTACAGGCATGAGCCAG
Source organism: Cheirogaleus medius (assembly GCA_008086735.1). NCBI lineage: Eukaryota > Metazoa > Chordata > Mammalia > Primates > Cheirogaleidae > Cheirogaleus > Cheirogaleus medius. Next base: position 6,005,039 of record VBSM01000483.1, read on the forward strand.
CATGCCCGGCCTCAAAGATCTTACTGGTAGAAAATTACACAATGTTTTAAAGTCAGTGTATGTTCGAAGCTGTTTCCTAAGTTGCCTAGGTCATCTAAAGTTGTAAATCATATTGCCTGCTTTAGTTCAACAGTTTAATGACCATCTACAATATCCTACACTCTATTCGGGGCACTGGAGATATAGATAAATTACAAATGCCTCTGATCTTAGGGAGCTTGTAATGAAGTTGGGAAGAAGATACTGTATGTGTAATTTTAGGTAGTTGGGCCAGGCACAGTAGCATAGGCCTGTAGTCCCAGCTACTCAGGAGGCTGAGGTGTGAGAGTCACTGGGTTCCAGGAGTTTGAGGCTATAATGTGTGATGATCACGCTTGTGAACAGCCACTGCCTTCCTGCCTGGACAACATAGTAAGACCCTGTGTCTCTAAAAAAGTCATATTAATAATTATATAAAAAGCTGTTTGGTGGAACAGTGAAAGAACCCTCAAGGTGATATTCAAGTATGAGAGAAGGCAGGGAAGGTTTCCTAGAGGAAATGATGCCCTAAATGAGGCCTGTAAAAGGAGAGGCATTTAACCAGGGGAGGGATATTTCAGGCTGAAAGAAGAGCAAGGGCCTAAGGCACAGAGGCATGAAACAGCATGATGGGCATTGCCCAGGGTAGGGGGCAACTCTACATTTCTGGAGACTAAATGAAAGGCAGGCAGTAACAGAAGCCAGGACAGAAAGAATGTTATGTGCTGTCCCTGGACTATACTGGCCAGATGCCACTGAAAGGTCCAACAGGAGGAAAGACCCAGACAGATCTGGGTTTTAGATTCACTGCTCTAGCAGCTTAAGGAGCAAGATAGCATCTCAGAAAGCAAGAGGAAGTACAGGCCAGGGGCCACTTCCTATAGCCTGGATTCTCCAGTGTCATTATTAGGAATGCAACTCTTCTTGAATGTCTACTCTAGAACTATTCTGGGGATGCCATGAGATCACTGGACCCAGGGAACAGCTGGGAAACTCAAGTGCTCCACTGGGCCGTTTAAGGTCTCTCCCCTGGCAACCCCCCGAATGACAGACCGATTGGATGATGGCTAGTTATATAACTAGCTGCCCCTGACAGACTATAAGGTATAAGTGGACAAGTAGATATTCTTCTCTATCAGTGTTTGCTTTTTAACTACAGTTCTGGAATAAAGGCTACAAATAGTAAAAAAGAACCTGTCTAATACATATTAATTATGTTGAATTTCTACATAAGTATCCTAACAAAGAGAAGAATTCAGAATACCACAGGCTTTTTTTATCTTTATTTTTCCTAATTTAACATATAAAAAAGCATTGTCCCAGGCAAATAACAGAACACCACACTAAATAAAATGTTGTTGGCCAGCTCTGTCTATGCCTCATTTCTTACCAGCCTTACAGGTTTTCTTGGGTTGCCTCAAGGGAGCCCAGAGGCTGCCGTCACAGCAGTCATAGGAGTTTATATCAGACTTTAGCTCATTTCCCAACCCTCTGCAACTGCTTTTCATCCACTCCTAGCTTCAACAACTCACAGCAAAGAGCTAATGTATGAAACCCCAAAATAATGAACAAACAGCACTCATCTTTATCAACTGAAGTTCCCATCCCTTATCTCACATTTGGTCCCACTTCTCTGCCTTACGCTGATATTTTTTGCCCCACCTTTTTTTACTATCCAAAAAAGCCAAAATTGGGAGCATTTGTTCCCAAGATCCCTTCTCTAAAATGTTCTCTTCCTCTCTGTCATCAAAACCTTCTTTTTCCACAGTCAAGGTAACAAAATCTCACTTTCTCCTTTTTCCAGGCCATTTCCAGCCACAATCGTCCCTTCTCTTGACTTAATTACTGTAATCATTGTTTTCTTGACTTAATTACTATAATCATTATTTGTTTTATAATAATGCATCATCATCTAAATGAGCTTATACAGTCTTTAAAAGCCCAGACCAAGGCTTACACACCTGAAGTCCCACCTGTGACACCTAAACTGACATACCTGAAATGTGGGCTCAGTAAATCTCAGTTGAACAGTAACAACTTTGACACCACATAAATTTCTTCAACCAGTGTTTTCATTCAAAAAAGTAACAGAAAGGCCCTCAAGAGCCTCTGCAGACAGACACTAAGGGAATTCTCCAGATTTATCCAAAAGGAAAAGTCAGCCTAAAAAGCTAAAAGAAAAAACCTGCCCAAAGTTAAAGAAATGGCTGAGCCAACAATAAGACCAAGAGTGTCCCCACTTTACAAAAGGAAATGTTTAATGACTAAACACCATTCCCTCTGACTAAGTTATCCTTACCTTCAACTCAATATTTTTCTGTACTAAAAGGAGGGTACTATGTATCTGTACTATGCGTCAGACAACCCAAAACATCTGATAATGCTGAAGTCATTCATATTGGTTACAGAAATGAGTAATAAGATTCTGGGACCAATATTTACTCTTTCAACACTGTGAAAAAGTACTGACACACTCCTGAATTAGGACATTCTCACAGCACTCCCACAGCTTTGGAGAATGCTTGTCTGGGACAGAATCTGATAGGGCAGATGATTCACATATAGTCAAGAAGTTGATGATATACATGTCTTTGGAAAGTGTTACAGAACACTAAATGGATCATATCACAGCTACCCCAGCAGAAATGATTATAATCAAAGGTATTATACACAAACAAATAAACAAAATGGGGCCGAGAGCAAAGATTGCATATTATAATGACAGACATCATCAGGCAAATGAAATGACTGGAGCTGAAAATGTTCTCAGTTCAAAACATCTGATTATGCACTAACAGTTAAAAAAATGAGCACAAATAATTAAATTAATAAACATACATGTGCCAATATACAAATATGTTATGTACATTGTAAACACAAAACAGAAATTTTTAAAAGATAAAGATAGAAATAGGTCTTCTAAAATATTCTTCCCACACCTCGTGGACTACTGGGCTCATCTCTTAGGGTTCACCACCCCACTTTATTGCCACTCCTTAAAAATACTTATAAAAGTGCAAAGCCAAAGGTAATTACTCTAATTATATAGAAAACTCCTAAATTATTTAATACTTTCTTCCCTTTACCAAAGCAGATGTACCCTTAATGTCCATAGCAAACCCATGAAAATTTTAACAGTAAAAGCTCAGAGAATTCGAAATGCACAAAAAATCTTGGAAGCTTTACACTGGGTAGTGACAAGAAGCTACACTGTATAAATGACCCTGAAGCAGAATTGATTTTGTTCATTTTTTATCTAAACTGTGTCCCCTATAATTGCTGTGATTTACAAGCTTAGTGCTTTAACCCATTTGCTGTTTCCAGCCACAGGAAGGAACTGGGTAGTCATTTAAAAGCTGTCACATAAATAGCCACTTACCAGCACACCTGGGGAGTGCAGGTTGGACAAATAGTAAAGAATGCCAATTTTGTTTATTTTACTACTTGTAAACTCCCTGAGGAAAGGGGTGGGCTGGTAAATTTCTAAACATTCAACCTTTAATTATCCACACAAGCAGATCAGAGTTATAGAAGTCAAGATAAATAATCAAAAAAATTTTTATAATCAGCTTTGTAATGAAGAAGGCATATATTCAGGTATAGTCAGGCATCTTCTTTGCTTAAATTACATAAGGACCACCAGCACAAGAATGGTAGACTCAAGAGGTCAAATACACGGGCTTTGGAGTCAAGGGACCAAGATCTAAGTATTAGCTTGGTAACTCACAAGTTGTATAACCTTAGCAAGTTGTTAAACCTCTGTAATTTTCTATTCCCTCATCTGTAAAATGAGGAAGCGAATACTAGCTACCTTATAGGTTTGTGGAGAAGATTAAATGATATAAGGTATTTGAAGTACTAAACACATACTTGGTAAATGTTTAATAAATGTGTATTTTAGTATTATTAGAGTTTAAGAACTGGATGAAAATCAGCAGGGTAGAGAGAAAGAGAGAGGATGTAATTTTGGTCAAATATATTGCAAAGTGATGTTAAAAGTCACTTTAAGGAATAGCTGCTGTTCTTCTAAAAATATCTGAGGAACATGCACGTTCCCTAATTGCTTTTATGAACGCCATGGTTTTTAACCAGATACCTATTCTAGGACAGCAAGAAGAGAAAGTTACTTTCCTTCCTATCTGAAATGGCTTCCCTCCCTATGTTTCTGGAAACCTAGTTACCTATCACAGAGGTAGGAAACCCCGGTTCAGTGGGATGGAGGCCCCTTGGGCTACCAAGACCAGCAGAGAAAGGGGAACTCATACATTACCTGTGCCCAGTGGTTTTTAAATACAATCATGCATGTTTCTGGGTCAACTCCTTGCAGGCTCACAGCCTGCTGGAGTTTGCTTTCTGTCGAAACCGATGACATCATAAACCTTCACAAATCAATGCTTCTAAGTCATATTTCATTAAAATTTGGTAAGCAGTTACTAACTTTCAAGTATCATATTAGAAATATAACTTCTTCATGGTTCATTGTCACCTTCCAAAACCTGTAATGACAATAACAAAAAATGGATCTCATTATGTTCTTATATTAAATAGGAAACTATGAAATTTAAGTCAAAGACATTTTCAAAGTCCAACACAGAAAAAAAAATCTATAAAACAGATGCTTATATTCAATCTAAAGGCTTTCCTATTTTCTTCCACCTTGCTACTACAAATATACAAAGTAATGATGCTACCCTAAGCTACATGCATAAATTAAACAATATGGGGTTTCTTCTCTCTACCACAACCACGAGCCCCAAATTACTATTGTAAATCACTCAATTCTCGTTTCTATAATCAAGCAAGAAACTATGATACAAATTTTGTAGAGTTCAAAAACACCCAGTAACAGGAAAATCATAAGTTAATAGCGACAGAAATAAATGACTGGATGCAACTTGGGAGAATTATAAAACAGCACCTAGATTCCTGGATCTAATATGATTGAATATTTTCTTCTAAATCATTGACTGTCATGATGGAATTGAAAGTATTCTTAGTCATTTTTTTGGCTCTAAACCAGGTTAAGGTTTGTACCTTTTCTGAAAAATAACAGAATTCCAAGTAACCTTAACAAATCAGAGATAGAAATGATCCATCAAAAACAAGATAGTGCTTATTAGGTGTGAGTACAAGGTAGCACACTTACAAATGAAAAATGAATTATGTGGCTAAAATATGAAGAAATTCTGACTACAACACAGCTGGTAGGGGAAAAAAGATATTGAGGTCACAGAGTGTACAGTGAATATGATCCAGTTGTGTGGTGCTAACTTTCTGACAAATGCAGTAAGATATTATCTCACCAGTTTGATCAGCCCACAAAAGGACTGGGTGTAGTTCAAAATATTATTTTTTTAGTATAAAGATTAGAGAGAGCTCAAAGTAATTACAATTATCAGAGCCCTGGAAAACAAAATACATTTAAAAAGTTTGCAGACTTATATTATCAAAAGAAAAAAAAAGGGGGACCTAGTTTCAACTGAGTAGGATGAAGGGTATTACAAGGAGAACACTGATCAACTGTTCCTCTCTATAAACAATAAAATGTGAGAAAGGGGGCTTCCGCTTTGACTTAAGGATTAAGTTCTTTGTGGGGAGTGGAATAAAACACTGGAAAATAGTTAAGGAATACAAAAAATTAATAATTCTGTTAGTGGGGAGGAGAGACTATTCAACATTAAAAAGATTTTTAGGACTTAAGAACAGAAAACTTGCAAGAAAAATTCTGCAGAAAGAAACATTTTTTTAAGGAGAATGAAGAAAGGTTAAGGTATGTAGAAAGGATGGCCTGTTATAAGAAGGAATACACAAATGACATGCTTCAGGGAAACAGCCTGTAGATATCTTCTGTAACTGTGTTTCATTATTAAAATAGAATTCCCCAACCTAAAATCCCAAATAATACAAGTTTGTTGTTTTCAACAGATATTATCCATGGCCAACCGCAGATTTTAGAGGGTTCACCTGGTGTTTTAAAAATCGGGAGTGGCCACCACACACATGCAGGGTATGCATTCTCCTGTCCCCACAGCCCCTGCCATTCCCCATGACCTACTGCCAGTCTCCTCACCTCATTCAGGTTACCTGCTAGCCCTGTTTTAAGTGGTAAGAGATAAAGCACAATTGGGAATTAACTTCTTCCTTATCTTATATGCTCTATAGGCCTTTTATTCAGATGATATAGTGCTAATAATGAGAAAAATCAAAGTGCTTCTGGTTTATCCCAGAGGTTGAAAAACTACAAAGCTCCTCCAGATTCTTTCCAGCTCCAGGATTCTAAGATTCTTCTTCAAAAGTATGAGAGGAACATATTATACATCATGCCAAATGCATCTAAATAAAAAATAGACACATATGCTGAGATCCTTTAAGTTAGTCCTCAAAGGGAATTTACGTGCAAACTTTTCAGAGATGCAAGAATGCAGTATAGACAGGATAAATATCTTAGCCAATGTCATGAACCTACAAGCTAGTTTTGATGGAAACAGAATGTAAGTCCAGTGCCTGTTCTAGGAAACTATATTCTTTCTGCTGGCTATAATCCCTATTCTCTGAAGCAATCTGTATCTTCCCTAAGAAAAGTGTATCTCATTTAGTTCATGCTTATCCAATCATACTTTTGAGACAGATGCCTAAAGAATCAAAATGTGTCTTAAATGCAGAAACTATAATGTAAAGAAAACTAGGGAGAGAAAGGAGGAGATAGGCAAGTCAGATAAGCTAAATGTGAAGAGGGAAAAACCATGCCAGAAGATTCTAACACACCCAGACACCAAAAAGTTGGATATTTCCATTCTCTCTCTTGTTCCCAAGTTAGACATTAAAACACTGACATGTCCCCAGGGCAATATAAAACTGAAAAAGGTAGCTCCATATCTATAAGAGATTTATAAGGACATATATCCTCAAGCACCAAGGTTTTCAATACATTGCCTGCATTTTCTTATCAGCCTTTACTTTTTTCCTTTTTTGTAGCCATTCCAAGCTAATTTTCAGATCACAGCTAAAAGTCCCAAGTGAAGAAAAAACAGAGGACAAAATGAAGCAGAACCTGTAAGCAGGTAAAGGGGCTGCAGTCTCTAGGATGTGTGTCTGTGTTATGAGTATGGCAGTATGAGACATTTCCCCTTTCTTGCCCTCTGCTCTCTTCAGTCTAAGGTATGTGAAGCTGGAAATGTTGAGAGTGAAGCTTGCCACTCTTGGCACACATCCAGCCTGTTCTTCCCATAAATATGCATATCAGCTCAAATTTCATGCCTAAGAAAGAGCTCTACACCTGCGATCCCCAACTCCCTGCTTCTGCCAGGTACCAGTCTGTGTGTGGCCTGATAGGAAAACAGGGCCACCCATCACCGCCTGAGCTCTGCCTCCTGCCCCCACCCCACCTCCATCCATGGAAAAATTGTCTTCTATGAAAGTGGTCCCTGGTGCCAAAAAGGTTGGGGCCCGCTGCAAACTATTCAAGCCCCAAGGAGTGATTTTTTTTTCTTCTTCTTCAAACAAACCACCAACACCAAAAAATGCCCAAAGAACTCTGCTTGCAACATTGGTTGCATGTGGGTTTGTGGTATGATTCTTGAGTTTTTTGGTTGGGGGGTGGGAAAGAAAGAAATGAGCTGTCAAAATACATGTATAACAGCCTGAGATTTCAGCACAAATTCGACATGGCAAAGAGAACCGACTATATTATTTCCAAAGGTATTACTGAGTGGTCACACTTATACCTCATTAATACTGTATGTAAAAATATCCTCCATCAATAAGGAAAAAAATTCTATTAAATATTGCTGGAGACAGGAATAACTGACGTAAGAATTGTATGTATCTATAATTGCTCTTTTTTATTTATTTAATTTTTTTTTTGAGACAGTCTCACTCTGTCGCCCGGGAAAGAGTGCCGTGACATCAGCTAGCTCACAGCAACCTCAAACTCCGGGGCTCAAGCGATCCTCCTGCCTCAGCCTCCTGAGTAGCTGGGACTACAGGCATGTGCCACCATGCCTAGCTAATTTTTTTTCCATATTTTTAGTTGTCTAATTTCTTTCTATTTTTAGTAGAGACGGGGTCTCACTCTTGCTCAGGCTGGTCTTGAACTCTTGGCCTCAAGCGATCCTCCCACCTCGGCCTCCCAGAGTGCTAGGGTTACAGGCATGAGCCACCATGCCCGGCCTTATAATTGCTCTTTTTTAAAAGTATGTATCTTTTATTGATGATGAAAAAATATAAGCACATGCTTCCATATCACAGAATTATAAAATATATACTATATAAACATACAATCATAAAAGCTTAGATTCCAGTCATGTAAATCACACCTCTTTTCCAATGTCAAAATTTTATCAACCCCATTCCCAGACATTTTATCTAACTTCAGACTCTTTGAAAAACTACAATACTTAGAAAAGCTATAAATGTGTCAAAATCACATTTTTTCATGAACTACCAATAACTATATATTGATATATCTTTCACTATCAGACTATAAACATTTTGGCATTTAGTTATGTATTATCTCATACCATCCTTCAATTCCATTTATCTATTTAAGTATAATATCCTCTAATAATGAATTTTTTTAATCCTTAAGAGAAAGAAAGGAGATAGTCATCTTCAGGGGAGACAGAGCCAAAGGAACATTTTTATTAAGGGAATAGTGACCACATTTGCAGGCCTAACGGAAAGGAACCAATGAACATGGAGAATGTGAAGATAAAAGAAAAAGGATTTTGATGAAGCAAAAGGATAAGAAAGATGAGGTCAAGAACACAGGTAAGGAAAGTCCTAGAGATAAAAGAGAAATAATGCCTAGTCTTTTCATAGTGAGCTACCAAATGAAAAACAATACCTTAAACTTGATGCAAAGACATGGCAGGCTCCCTTCCTACCTTTTCTTCTTCATTCCTCCTGATATTTCTCTGGTTGGTTTATAGAAATGACTAGAGGATTGGGGTAGATTTTAAGAAGGGAGCAAAGAGCAAGGGTTAAGAGTTTTTAGCTTAGTTCTCCAAGACTGAAAGTCTACAAATTTAAAGTCCCAACCTGGGAATTTGAGCTTTGAGCTAGGAGACAGGGCCCTAGGGCTCTCGTTCTAGCTCTAACCAGCTTGAAACCTACAATAAAAAAATGGGGCTCTTCATTTGGAACCTTGCTTAGGTAGGCAGTTAGGACTAAATTATGATTTCTTGGGTCTCTTCTAGCTCAAAAGTCATTATTTTATGTACTTTATCCCAACTGTTATACTAAGTGGGGAGGGGTAATCAGATAATCATTAAAAGCAGATAATTTGTACAAAAATCTTTGTAAGAATTCTAGTTATAAATGGGATTCCATCTGTACTCTTTTTACTATTAAAGCATATTTCACTTAAAGAATCCACAGCATAAGAATCAATCATATCAAATATAATTCCGTGGTTGAGGGTTTTTTTCCCTTTCCTGAGCAGCTGCCGATAGAAAAACTCATTGTTTTAGAATGCACTTTGGAATGCCCTGAATTGGCTACTACTAAACACATAAAAGTCTATTACTGTAAATGTGCTTATCATGTACAATTCCATCTACAGGTTAAGACTCGTCAAATATTGGGAACACCTGAAGAGAGGCAAACCTTGTGGCCTCAATTATAACTAATACCGGGGGTAGGGGGGTGTTTCATTTGGGGGTCAAACTACCTCAGACAACCTCTTCTTAGAGACTAATAAAATCCTATTAAACCTAAATCCTCCCTGTGCTCTAATCCTCTGGCCCAGTTTTCTTTTCTCTCTCACTGTAATATCACATGGCAATACTGGGCTGTAAAAAATAAAGCAAGCATCTAATAGCCCCCAACTCTCCTGGACCTTGTCCTAATCCTCCCTCAACTTGCCACAGTTTGGCTCATTCATTGTTCAACATCCATCACTTCAGTAAAGCAACATCTTGTTTTGTTCCATCAACTTGTAGGTCACCAGTTAACACGCAGAATTTGCACAAAGAAAACTCCCTCAATATACACATTCCAAATGGTTTTAAGCTTTGAAAACTGCACACTTCAAAACAGTAACAAGATTGCAGAAAACTGTTAATAATGCCATGAAATAACCCCACCTTGTTTTACCCCCTAATTTCACAAGAACACGCCACCAACTATGTCATGCCCAAGTGTCATGTAGCTGTCTGATAAGCAGAATTAATGGAGAAAGAAAATTAATATTCAAATTCATATCTGAAATTTTTTAGACTTTTAAGGCTATTTATAAAACTGCATATATCAATTATACCTCAATAAAGCTTAAAAATTTTTTTCAAGTTTTTTAAAGAAGAAACTAAACACCTACTGACAAGGATTTAGAATGTAAAAATTAGGTATTTTGAAAATTACAGCAAATGCTGAGATATCAACTCATTGATGATTGAACAGAAAAGATTCTTATACACATAAGGTGATTTGTTGAAACATAAAAACTGGACCATTCTCAGGGGAAGTCTCTTCAATAACCCAACTGATCACTGTACCCTTGATTGTATGCACCATTCTTTCACATCACCATTCTGTTGAAAGTTATTAACGAATAACTTATGTTTAAGATTTCTGTGACAAAACCCTAAAATTTGGTGAAGATAAATAAAGAAGTGGATAATCTGACAAATTCTATGGGGTAGTACTTTAAAGCAGAGATTTGAGGTAGGTGCTCTGAATTTTTCTAAGACCTCTCTCATACTAATGAAGTTCTTCTCAAGAAACATTCCTGAAAAAAAAAAATATGTAAGTTTCTGACCAACATGTCTTAGTCATCTTCTCTGGAAAAGTAAGTAGGTACCTTTGGCAAATTATGGTGTTTAGTCTAATACCTGTCTTTACAACCATATCAATCAGAATTAGTTCCCTACCTGGTCCTTCAAATGCCTTCAGGTGAAAATGTACTGATATGTGACCCATAGTGTAATCAAGATGATTACCTTTTGGAAAAACAACATGAAAAACCTCCTTTCCAAAAAGGTTCTTTAGCCACATGCAGCATAAAAGTACTCAGTACTGTGAACTAAAATAAAATTTTAAGGCTCACCCCCCACCGGCTAACTGAATGGACCCCCTCATGGCCAAAGGAATATCCTAAAACTAAATTGCTTGCCAGATGGAGGGAAGTCAAACATTCCTTATCATGCCCCTCTCCCTTCTTGGGGACATCCTTTGTAACCCATTAACAGGCCTAAGGGTATGCAAGACAAATCTGCAGGTCCTCAATTTACACAACAAACGTATGTCCAATGACTTATCTCTGATTAAGAGCTTCTTATCCTAAAACATTCCAAGCCTTTAGACAAAACTTCATGTCTTTAACCAATTACAAGTCAAAAAATTTTTAAACCCACCTATAATCTGTAAGCGCCTCCCCCCTTCGAGATGGCCCACTTTTTCAGGCCGAACCTGAATGTATGTCTCCCATGCTCTGATTTATGACTTTACCTGTAACCCCTGTCTCCCTGAAATGTATAAAACCAAACTGTAACCTAGCCATACGGAGTCCACTCCCTCAAGGCTTACTTGGCGTGGCTCCCGGTCATGGTCCTCAAATTTGGCTCAGAGTAAATTTCTTTAAAATTACTTTACAGAATTTGGCTTTTTTTCCGTTAACAGTACAATGAGTGAAATAACAATAAAATTCCATATACATCCATGAATATCATAAATTATGGGTACATTTTAATGAAGAAAGGTAGCTATAGTTTTCAGCCAATTCTAAAAAGGGTCCATGAGTTGCCCCGATTTAAAAAAGTTTAAAAGCCACTTTAAAGATGCATTCATGGTAAAACTGTGAACTAAAATAATCTTAAGCTCCCACCTCCCATATGACTGAATGGGTCCCCTCTTGGCCAAGAGGATACCCTCAAACTGAGCTGCTGGGTATGAGAAAGGGGGTCAGACACACCTCATAATGCACCCCTCTCTTCTAGGAGACATCTTTGGAACTCAGTAACAGGCCTAAGGCTATGTAAGACTAAGCTTAAATTGAAGACACCTGCAGGTGCTCAATTTCCATAACAAATCAATTGAGTCTGGGTATGGCTGGTGGCTTATCTTTGATTAACAGACTTCCTTATCTTAAAACATTCCAAGCCTTTAAACAAAGTTTCATTTCTTTAACCAATTACAAATCAAAGAGTCTTTAAACCCACCTATAACCTGTAAGCACCACCCCCCTTTGAGATGTCCCACCTTTTCAGGCCAAACCAATGTACACCTTCCATGGGGTGATTTACAACTTTTACTGTAATTCCTGTCTTGCTGAAACATATAAAACCAAACTGTAGCCCAACATCAGCAAGTCCACTTGCTCAAGGCTTCTTGGGCATGGTTCTGGACCATGGTCTTCAAATTTGGCTCAGAATAAACCTGTTTAAATTATTTTACAGAGTTTGGCTTCTTTTCCATTGTCAAAACCATTTAGAGCCCCCAAACAGAGGCTAATAACTAGTTCAAATTCTACAGATATTCCTGCAGAGGTAGTTGTGGAATTTTGTGACTTCGGTAATAACAAAAAGTTCTCTTATAAACAGAGAGGTAAAGGAACTCATCTAATCAAGGTCACACAGATATCATGGGGTCTGACTCAGACTGTCAAGTCAGAACCAAGACACATTCTCTTAGCCACTACTCCCTAACTACAGTGACATCCTTTATAGCATTGGTTAGATGGCAAACAATTGGAAAGATCCCATATATCCATCAATAATGATCTAGTTATATAAATTATAGCTGGTTATTTGGTAATCTGGTTATTATAAATTATATAAATTCTTTATAATGGAATACTATGTCACAGAAGAAAAAAAAAGGCAGCTTTTAATGTACTAATATGGGAAGGCTACTGAATATATACAGAACAGCAAGTACAGTATGCCACCATTTGTGTGAGGAAAAAAAGCAGTGTATTACTCCATATGCTTGTAAATGCATTGACTTCTGTGAAGATACACAAGAGCTCTAGGTGCTTGCCTCAACACAGGGGCACTGGAGGTATGGGAGACAGTGAAGGGAAGAAGACTGACTTTCACTGTGTACCCTTTTTTACTTTTTGAATTGTGCACCATGAGTACGTACTATTTAGCAAAAACATTTTTTTAATTTAACAAAATAAAAGCAAAAGAACCTCCTCAATAAAAGGAAAAGTACCTCCTATGTCCAGCTTAAGTACAGCAATTACAACATATTTAATCTCAATGTAAAAGGAAAGTACCTGCACAATGATTATAGCCTGATGAGGATGAGTAGAGATAAAAGAGTAGCTTAATACAATATGCTATTTGACTCAATTATAATGATCACAAAATGTTTGAAAGATACTTAATAGAAAATATACAAAGGAAAACCAACTACACATCTGTAACTTCCAATGGAATAAATATGGATGAAAATGACATATCAGGAAAGCGTAAAGAATTCAGAAGAGTGGTAGTTTTATTTTTAAGGAGCACTCCTTTAATGGTTATTTTAATATTATTGTGCAATACTTACTGAGTTAAATTTATGTACTTTACCGTCAGCCTGAGGGGCTCATAGCTCTAGGAATTTGTAAAGTTAATGTTCTGCCAAAATTTTTTTCAATCTAGATCAGTGATTCTCCAAATGTGGTCTAAGGAACCCTGAGGTTCCCCGAGACCCTTTCCAGGGGGCCCAACAGTTCTCAACAATTTTTTAAAGGACCTCTTTTTAAGAAAAAACAAAATTGGTCAAAGTAAATGCAGCTCACTACGAAGATTTCTCGTATCTAAAAAGCTTTCTGCACTGCAATTTACTGTAGTTATACTTGGACAGTTTCACCACTATTCACCACCACTCTTTTAATTTGGCTTTTAGTTGTTTTTTGTTTTTTACTTGTACAAAAGCCATTCATTTCAGACTAAGATTTACTATGCAAACCGAAGGTCATTATGTATCTGTAAATAAGTTTCTCACACTCTCTATGTAAAAATATTACACTTGTTAACAGCAGATCTGGCTGCTTTGAAGCCTTCATTTTGCCACAAGCATCATTTTGTGGAATTCTGAAACAGAATTTGGCAAGAGACCAGTTACCCCTGAACAGAGCAATGCTGTACCTCACTCAACAAGGTGTGATTTCTCTCTCTTCCTTGTGCAGCACAGAGATACATACACCGTAGCACATGCAAGTCTAACTCTGCACACAGATGTAAATACTAATTATTAGTTGCTGTCTTTTCAGAGACTCTACAATAGGAAAAGCCCTGTGTAATTTACAATTAACAAAGGGTAATAATGGAGGCTCTAATTTCTGCTTGGGGGTCCAGAATTTAGGCTTACCATGCTACACTACCAAGAAATAAAAGTAAAAGCTGAAACAACTTTTATTAAGCAATTCCTCTGTTGCAGCAAAGATGGCTTATTGCCATCCCTGCCCTGCCAAGCAGAGAGGCTGTCCTCATGGGGAAGAAGGCATTAATTTATCTATAAGTCTCCAGAAGCAAGTGGGTAGATCACAACTCTCCCATATTCTGCTTCAATTCATCTACACTTGCCTCTAGAGTGACTGGTATAGACTTGAATGGTTTCAGGCTATCTACGCTTCTTTAATTAAAACTCTTCTCCACTAAATTAACGTGTGTATCAATGTCTTCTGTACAAAGAGAAAAAAAGAGAAAGCAAAAGAAAAGAAAAATCAAAGGCTATTCTAAATTAAGTTTTGCTTCACATAAATTTTACATTTGGCACTATTTCTCCCTAGAGTTGGTACTTCAGGTAGAAAACAATGAGCAAGAATGGACAAGGGTTCCTACTTCCCTCTCAAAAGCATCCTGCACTTTATAGAGTTAATTAACTTCTAAATTCAAAGAAGTTGTAAAGAGGGTATAGAAGCAGAAGAGGAACCTGGGTAGTTCCTTTTTCCTGCAAAAATAAGTTTATATATTATTAACACATAAATATGTAACACAAGGATCTGAAAAAGGGCAAAATGTTTCACGAGTTGTCTCTTTAAAACCCCTCACCCTTTTTGACGAATTAAAACCTGCATTCCTGCCCAAGGCCAGTAATCAGAGGGGCAGAAGAGTGTTCTTTGTTCTTTGTTTTCTAGTATCTTAAACCACAGGAGATGGCTCCACAGAATTATCAGGACAGAGGTCACAAGGTCATCTTCACCAGAGATGCTATAGTTAAACAGCAATAGCCCAAAGCTGAAAACCCAATTTAAGAACCTTGTATTTCTGCTTAAAAGGGGACAATGGTTCTTTATGATGAGAGTTTGCCACCCTCATCATTTGCCAGAAAATTAATAAACTTTTCTTTCCTTTTCCTCAAACCACTTGTCCTCATTCTTTGTTCAGCTTTGGGGACAAGTACCAAACTGTCAGTAATACATCCACAATAATTCCATTCTATGCTTTAGGGAATTACCAAAATTGATGATCTGACCCTATACTATTAGATTGGAATTGCAACTTATCTGGGGATTAGGTTCAAATGTCAGTGCATAAGCCAAAACATGAAAATACTCAAAACTGCTAAGGAACATCCCTTAGCAAAGCACTTGTTAGGAACCAACATACTTTTTCTCATTAAGTTGGAGAAACAGTTGAGCATCCAACAAAGCAGTAGAAATTTGGGGTCACATTGTACAAAAACTAACGTGTATCTTTAAATGCAAGAATTACTTTCAGCACAGTGAGACGAAATCCACACTATGAGAGGCAGTGGGAACTGGGCCCAAGCAAGCGAACAGCAGGTGTACATCTATAGTTCCTTAATAAACTCAAAATCATCTGAACCTTGTAGAGGATTACCCTCTAGACGGGAGCTAGGGCAAGGACATACAATGGATGAAGTGACTACACATAACTACCCTGGAGGAGCTTCACAAACCTTACTAATTATATACCAAAACCTGTACAAAGTTCCAAGTAAATTCCATTTCCTGCTTTCATAGAAAAGGAATCTAATACAGTCAAACCATCCAAGAGACGACAAAAGTAAAATTAAAGACAGATTTTTCCATGAAGTAAATTCTAAAACATTTTTTTTTTTTTTGGGACAGAGTCTCACTCTGTTCCCTGGGCTAGAGTGCCATGGCGTCAGCCTAGCTCACAGCAACCTCAAACTCCTGGGCTCGAGTGATACTTCTGCCTCAGCCTCCCGAATAGCTGGGACTACAGGCATGCGCCACTATGCCCGGCTAATTTTTTCTATATATTTTTAGTTGGCCGATTAATTTCTTTCTATTTTTAGTAGAGATGGGGTCTCACACTGGTTTCGAACTCCTGACCTTGAGCGATCCGCCCACCTCAGCCTCCCAGAGTGCTAGGATTACAGGCATGAGCCACCG
The DNA here is from genome assembly GCA_008086735.1 of Cheirogaleus medius. Classification (NCBI taxonomy): domain Eukaryota; kingdom Metazoa; phylum Chordata; class Mammalia; order Primates; family Cheirogaleidae; genus Cheirogaleus; species Cheirogaleus medius. Next base: position 6,021,372 of record VBSM01000483.1, read on the forward strand.
CGCCAGGTCCTAAAACATTTTAAATTTACACCCACAAATATGGCATACAAACATTGCCAATTAGAAATTCAATAATAAACATCACCCTCTTTAGAAAGATTTTTCAAAAATGAGGGAAAGGAAGATGACGGCATAGAAACCAAAAAAAGTAAGCATCTGGGTTTTAGGTAGACTTGATCATGCTAACATTAATATTTATCTAATAAACTGATAAGGAATAACTTCCAGCAGCAATAACTTCCAGCTCTGCCATATAAATTGCTCATTTCTAGGTTTTTCTGAAGAAATATAAAGAGAATTTTGAGCTCTAAAAACCTGGTCATATTTAGTTCTAAGGGCTTCTACAATATGTTTATTATAATTAAAGTACATTTGAAATATAAGAGTATTAACCTTAGCATCAGAGAATCTTTCACATGTTTATACATTGTTTACTGACAGAATAAAATGATTTGCTCCAAAAAGTTCTCACAACTTTTTCTATCATGTGTTCTGAGAATTAAAGACTTAGAGTAAGGAAAAGATTAAAGGGCTGCTATAGTACTTAAATATTTTATATGATTGTATCACAATAACATCATCTTCTGTCTAACATAATCAGCATTCTATATCTGTTGCCTGCACAAAACCATAATTACTCATTGATTTGATCAAAATTACTAGCTGACTTGAGTAATTCAGTCAGCCAGCCAGCCTTCAGGGTAATTAGTCAAATCAACAGTCTATCAAAATGACTAATATATCACTGAATCATGGATTAGACTATCTATAACATCAAGGCAATTCTTAGATTCAGTTTCAAAACCTCAGTTCATCTTGTTTAATTCCATAGACTATTTTCCTCATAATTTAATTTACTGTGTACACAGTTGAGTGTTTTTTCCTCCCCTTCTAGGGAGTAAAGGAAAGTGACAATAAAAACCTCTCAAAAAATTTTTTATCTCAAAAAAGTAAAATAAAAGAGTACAAAATTCAATGAAATCAGATCCTCTTGTTTCAAAAAATAGGAGGAGGAGGAGAGTTGTTTTTGTTATTGTGTGAGGAAGGTATAGTCAAGGAGAAAGGAACAAAAATGGATTCTTACCAATCAAACCACTTCTCAGTGCCTCAAATTCCATTAAAGGCCACAGTTCTCTTGATTTGATGCCAAATGCCTCTAAAGTGTTCTTACCCAAGAAAAGTGTGTTTTTTGAAAGAACAAGGAAAGCAATACATTTAAAGGCTGAAGAAAATTTTCTTCCATTTACTTGGGTCAGTAAAACATCCATCATACAGAGACACAAACACCTTACAGAATAAAAGATCAGAGGAGCTACACTAGTAGAAGATCAAAGAGCCAGTGCCTCTGGGGGAATCAAACAAGTAACTATCTGAACAGATCCCCCTGAGTTCTCCCATAAATCTAGCTTAAGTGATTGGGGAGAGAACCACAAAGCAGAACATGCTACCAAGAAAATATGATTAAAAAATAATTAATTCCAGTTTGGCACGCTTTCTCTCTCTCTCTCTTTCTCTCTCTCTCTCTCTCAAAAGAATCTTTTCAAAGTCATTAAATAGAATAACTAAGGAAAATTTTAAAAAAGCAAAAATGTTCAAATTATCTACACACACTAGTTACAAAAAGGCATATGAAATTATCATATATTCAGCATAACACCAGAAGAAATAACATATTTAGTAAATGGTTGCAAAAGTGTAAGAAGGAAGTGGATGCTTTTAACAGATGCCCTCAGATCTAATTCCACCCGCTTGGGCTATAAAAAGAGCACTCTCTGTCCCCCATCACATGTACAGTTCAAAGAACAAGTTGTCATTAAGAGTTGAAGGGTGTAAAATGCAGAGTAGAAATAGAACATGTCTAGTATAATTTAACAAAAATTTTCAGGATCCTAAAACCTTTGGCTGCCAACATCAAAAACATTATGCTGAACTAAGTGCCTACTAGGTGCCTGTCTTACACCTGCCTATTAATTATCTTTCTTCTCTAAACCTCTTAGTTCAAATACATCTCACTATGGTGATGTAGTTTATGCTTTTTGTGTTGTGGTTATTTCAGAACCGACTCTGGTCTCCTTGAAGGTAGGGATCACATTTTATGTCATTCATGGGTTGATTCAGCAAGGCTTTAATCTAATTGCCCACAATGTGCAGTGCGAGGCATGTGAATAAAATCCTGTCCTAGGCCTCAGTGAATAAGCAACTTACTAGGAGAGATGTTTGCGAAGCAAGTAATAGTAATAGCAACCTGGGAGAAGAGCCACCATTTATTGGACACTTACACTGTGCTGGGCACACAGTAAATTGTCTATTCAATTCTCACAACCACCCAATGAGGCTGGGACTGTCATCCCCATTTACAGATGAAACTGAAGCTTAGAGAAAAGTGACTGGTCACATTGCTAACAAGAAGCAAAGTCAGAGGACTGGGAGGGTAGGATGGGAGGGAGAAGGAGCCAATATACAGCCATGATCAGGAGAGAAGGTTAGGAATGGCTTCACCAAGAAGGGGCTCCTTCATCAATACCATCTTTGTACAACAATATATCTGAGGATGACACAAGGAAGAAATTCATGTAAGCAAATGAGAAGAGTGTTGATAAAAACATATGTGATTCCCTGCATTACAGCCCCTAATCAAATATCTTCCTTGTTTTTTGTTTGTTTGTTTGCTTGCTTGTTTTGCCATAAGTTCAACAGCACAATGTTGTAGATTTTTTACCTAGCACAAATCCAACTTGTAAGAAGATTAAAAGATTGGAAATAGGCAAAAATGACTTGAAGAGGCTCTAACTACTGGTCAATAAGTCACTGCTACCACCACAAAGTATAACTCTGTCTAGAAAACCTGGGTCAGACATTACAGATGTTGCATCTCTCTGCTGAAAGTCTAGCTATACAAATGAAATCCAACTGGTTAGTAATTCTACTACATGTTGGAAAGATGAACAAAACTGATTATCTTGTCAGCAAAAAGAAAAAAATACTAAACATTAACCATTTAATATATCTTAATTCATTCTTTTATTCTGAAAGGATATATTAACATCTACTGTGAGATGCATTACTCAAAATGCTGACTCAAAACATTTTTGTGTTTTCCTTCTCATATGGCATATACTGACCAATAATGCAAGGAACAGACCATAAATTCAGCTGTATATATTCTGTAGGTTCTTTTATATAATTTAAATTAGTAAATTAAGATGTAACTGTATGTGTTTTTCAGTAACTGTTCATGAAATATAATACCATGCAATATTATAAATTAAAATTCAGGTCATTAATCACACTGACCCTCACATTAAATCCTCCTTGTAGATCAGACTCAGCAATTTAGCTCCTGGTTTTATAAAATTTCTGTAGACCATGCTCATCTTCGCTATGCAGCATGGTCCCAGATTTTTCCTCAGATAATAATAATACAAAGCACATTCCTATGTTTGCAATTTGAGGATCTGTGACTTAGCTGGGTTTGGGACTTAATACTAGAATAAATCACAACATGAATCAAGTAAATTATATAAGAAAGGTGGTTTAATTTTTACAGGGTTATGTACCAAACTTTCTTAACACACACATACACACGCACATACACACACACACACACAGGAAAAATGGATCCGTTAAGGGATTACATTTTGTACAACTACCTATCTACCTTAACACTATATTCATCACAGAGATCATCTAATGACCTTTTCTCTACCCTCTCCTACTCTTTTACTGAATTTTAAGAAGTAAGAGCACTGTAATGGATGCTGTGATGTTCCCCCTAGTCCCTCCAGGACTGAAAGATTTATTCTTCCAGCTGCTATGAGTGCACCTGGCTGTCAGCCCTCTCCAGAAATCGCCCTCTGCTGTACTGAAGAGAGCTGCCTTGCCTAAGATCATGCTCTCCCCTTGAGGTAGTCCACATCCATGACTAAGAGAGGGTGTGACTACCCTAACTCCAACTCAGGACAACACTGAGGGGCCAATTCCAGCTCCAGAGCTCCCTGTAGTCAGCCCAGGCCTTTGGAGAGGTTTCATGGCAGGCCACCATAACCCCTCTGCCCAGTCTTGCTTCCTTCTCTTCCTCACAGGTCCTGAATCAGAGAGCATACCCTAACAAATTCCTGCATGCAAATATCCATTGCAAAGTCTACATCCTAGAATAACATGCAACAAGAACACTACTATCTGTCAACTACAAAACTATACATCTAAGGTTATTAAAGACACCTTTAGAGAGAGACAAAATACTTTTTTTTAAAAATAAGAATTCTTTTAAATGGTACAAGCCTTCAAATGGGAAAGAACATCACCTCTGCTAGGAAAACTAACAAAAACATGCCAAGGCTGCTTCAATAAGCTCAATCAATATTTCCTAATATTCGGCCTTCAATATTAATAATAGCTGTAAGTTATCCCAAACCAATCTCAAGAATTAACACAAAAAGTGGCTATGTGCTTACATTTATCACTCATGTTAGGCTGCTGGTGATCTGGCTAATTTAAAAATAAATAAATAAATGCCAACAACCTGGAGAACAAGAAAAATAAATTAATCCAGCCACTAACTTTTTTCTTTAAAAAACAAACCCTTTTCAAAGATTTTTCAAGTCTTCTCATTACAAGGGGTAGAAAGTAAGCGAAGAGAGGAGGAAGGAGAGCCCTTTCCCTCCTACTTTAACACATACTCACCTCTCTTTCAAAGAAACAGTAAGCTAGTCCTTGTTAGGCTACATAAAAAGAAGGACATGTATCCTATTCTCTGTTTTGTTTTAAGGGAACTGTCTTTGTAGAGAATCAGCTCACCTATTAAATGTGGCTCTGATATTTCTGAAGCAGGTGTCATTATGATGCAGCACAAAGAACCCTGGACCAGGGATAAGAATTCCTGGGTCCTGATCTTGGTGCTGGCACGAACCTGCAGCATCTAGTAATGAGATTTCACTAGATTAGTAATAAAGGGCACTGGCTGGTTAACCAGTCAGAGAGACCCAGATTCAAGTACCAACTCCATCACTTACTAGCCATGTGACCTTGGGCAGGACATTAGACCACTCTAAGCTTAATGCTTCATCTGTAAAATAGAGATGATCATAATGGTGCCTACCCCATGGGGCTCCAGGGGAGACTGAATATGACACTGTGGATAAGTGCTCAGCACAATGTCTTTCTCATCACAAGCAGTAATAAAAGTGAGCTATTATTACTATTAGCCATTTTTCCATCTGTGCCTGTCAAAGCCCAAGAGCTTTGGAGAGAAGCAGTGCTTCAACTATTTAAAAAATGACTTAAAAAATCTCTAAGGTGTCAATTCATTGCTTTTATCAGATTTATATTCCAGATTTCCATAGAAGATTTTGTCGGGAGAAAAAAAGAGTATTTAAGAAAGTTCAAAGAACATTGGACTAAATGATCTTTTAGCTTAAGCCTTAGGTTAAGTCTGTGAGTCTGTGGCCTGCTCTCAAGGGCAACTTTTCTCCTGGAGCTGCCATTTATACACTAAAGTAGAGAAGTGTGTCTTGACTGTGTCAGAGAGACCTTCCTTCTAACACAGCAGCAGCACTGTTATCTGCAGGACTTCTGCCACTTCTCACTCTACAGGATGCAACTGATGGCCTACAGTCCTTTATGACAACTCCTCAGGGGACAAGATAGAGTCAACCAAGGGTGCCACCGCACAAAAGCATGTCACACTGTTCTCTCCTGGTTTGTGAGTAGAAATAAGTCACTCCAATCAGAACTGCCAACCTAGGGAAAAAATTGCCACACAGTTTTCAAATTAACAAACAAGTAGCAATGCAGGGAGTGGGTGGAGCTGCTGGGACTGATGAAATGGGAAACAAAGAGAATGTCTCTGTGATTGGAACCCAAGACCTTGAATTTCCCCCTCACTCTTGAGGCCTGGCTACCTGGAGAAACAAAGTATAGGTCAGGGGTGGGGAACCTGAGGCCTTAAGACCACATGTGGCCTTCTAGGTCCTTAAGTGAGGCCTTTTAACAGAATCCAAATTTTACACAACAAATCCTTTTATTTTTATTAATATATTTTTGTCTTTTATATTTTTATTTTTTAAAGGGAACATATTTGAAATACCAAAGAATAAAATAAGTTTCAACAAAATAATCCTCCCAGATTGACTGGAACAATTACAACATTAGTAAACCATAAGGGCTAAACTGACAGCTGCTACATTCATGATTTAGTTCTAACTTCCCCCACCTGACTGGCACCACCACTGCATGAGGCTAGTTGGTGAGAGTTTATGGGGGTCAGGTACAGCAGTCTGTTACCAGCTTTTAACAAGTGGCACACTGTATTTCTGTTTGAAGTGGAATTTGTGAATAGTTGCACAGTTCAACAGTATTTTTTAATTCTGTCTGCTTAACAGCCCATCATGCCAAAGAAGACCAAGAGAATGCTGAAGGCAGAAAACAGACTTTTTAATGAGGATTGGGAATTGCAATATTGTTTCTGCTAAAAAGATGATCTGCTTGCTTTGTGATACTGCAATATTGCCATTAAAGAAATTCAGTGTTCATCAACATTATAACACTCATAAGGACCACAAATATTTTAAATTAGAGGGAGAGGTGCAAAAGGTTTTACTGCAGAAATTAAAAGATGAAAAGCAAAAGCAAAGACAATTATTTCAAGCAGCAGTAAGACCTGAAAATAACACTACTGAAGCAACTTATAAAGTACCTTATATATTCATGGAAAAAATGGAAGCTATTCAGTGAAAGAATGCATTGTCAAAGTTACAGGATGCTTACTTAGACCCTGATAACTTTTCAAAGTACAAACAACTACCTCTTTCAAGGAGAACCATAACTGATGGGCAGCATGAATTAGACTTTAGCTTAATAGAACAACTTCATGCAATAATTGAAAAGGAAAATATATATTATTCAATCACCTTGGATGAACCAACTGATACTACTGACTCAGTACAGGTTTTATACTTCATTCAGGTCATAACAGAAGATTTTCTTCGCTAGGAAGAGTTACTTGTTTTGGTCATTCTTGCGAACAAAACATGGAGAATAGATACCTTCAACAACTTTTAAGATAAATGTCATAAAGTTGGGCTGAATTTGGCAAATTTAGTGAGTGTATGTATAGATAGTGCACCTTCCGTGACAGGAAAACATGAAGAGTTTATTGCACAGATTAAAAAAAAAAGTATTAACAGATCCAGATGCTCTCATTTCTTTTCACTGTATCTTACTTACACAAGCAAAATCTTTGTGCTAAAGCTACCACTTTAAGTGACACTTTGCAACAAGTTATAAGTGCTGTTAACTATATTCATGTAAATGCAACATGGCATCGTCAGTTTTGTAACATGCTAAAGTTGAATGATGAGGTATTCAGTGTGGATTTGCTGTATGATTGTAAAGTGTGTTGGCTATCACAGGGACAGGTGTTAGCCAAAATTTTATCTCTGTGAAAACAAATAGTTCAATTTTATGAAGAACAGAATCAGCAATATGAATTATTGAAAGAACATTTCTATAGGAATGCAGCATTTCTGTGTGATATCATGTCAAATCAAAACAACTTGAATACTTCTTTGCACTGTAAATCTATATATAATACATGGCAAAAAATCCAAGTATTTTGAAAAAAGCTATCTTTTTTCAAAACATTTCTTCTTAAAAGAAAATTTCAGATGAACATTTTCCCCAGTTAGCAAAGGTCATTGACAAACAGGATGAAGTATGTGAATCATATGAAGAACACACAGCTGTTATAGACCTATTAACTGGAGAATACAATTGGAGAAAACAATTTATTTGAGAATCATGACATCACATTCAAATTAGCATTTCAGCCTCACCTATTTGATATCACCAGGGTACCTAAAGATACAGATGGAATTGATTGAGCTCTCAGTAGATGACATTTTAAAGTCATTTCCTGATGCTAATAAGAAAGATCCAACTGAAACATGGAAACATGCAGTAGAACACCCACACCTTCAGCAATATGCCTGAAAAATGCTTTCTTGCATTTCAACCACTTATTGCTGCAAATCTACATTCTCTTACCTAACCCAAATCAACACATCCTTAAGGTCACAAATAACTGATACCCATCTAGAGGATCAACTGAAACTGCAGACCTCTATGCCGCAACCAAATATTCAAATGTTTTCCAACAAAAACGAGACACAACAAAGTCATTAAAAGGTTAGTTAACTTTAAAATTAAAAAACAGTTTTCAATTTTTGAAATTATTAAGTACATAGTAGTTAGATTTACAAAATAATGTACATTTTTAAGTATATCTAATTGAAGTTTCTTGAATGTGGCCTCATTTGATTACAGCTCAATTAATGTGGCCTTCCAACATGAAAAGGTTCTACACCCTTGGTCTAGGTTCTAAAATAGCAGCAAACAATTTTTGTTTTTGAGATAAAGACTTTGTTATTAAACATGAGTATTTCCATGGCCTTCCTTCTTTAACATGTCATATGTGTATGACCATATTAAAGGTCAAGCCAGTACTGATTCACCACTTTCCCACATTCAGATCTGATCATGGCAGGCATATTCTTCAGTCCGGGTAACTAAGATTTTTTCTCACTCCTCAGGTCTCAGCTTCAATGTCTCCACCACGAGGAAGCATTCCCAGAATAACAAGTCTTTTTGCGTCATAAGACTACAAACTCTGTGAAGGCAAGGTCTAAATTTTTTTCACTGCTATAGCATTAAGGCATTTACCTTTCCCCAAAGCTGAGAGGTTTTTCAAAGCAGGTTTCTTTTTAGATTTTTTTAATAGGAAAATTTTAATTCATCAAGATAATTCTTGTAATCAGTTGGTAACATCTTTTGCTCTTTGCTAAGGAAAGGAGGAGTGATAAAGGTAGGTTATTCTGAAAACTAAGAAGAGTAAGGAAATACTTTACCTTGATAATTTCAGTTAATCTTATTGGTGATTAATAAGATGAGATATGAATTTAACATCTGTTTCCAGCATTGAAACTGTTAACCTTTTTATGCCTTAATCATCACAATATCCAAAGAAGAATGAACTGCAAAAAGTCACTGCATTTACTTTTCATTCCACATTACTGATATACAGAAACATTAATCCATGCTACCTGGACCTTCCTGGGAAACCAAGTGCTCTTTAGGGAAATTCAAAAATAGTGAGGGCATGGAGGACTTCCACACTTCTGAACCCATAGAGCCAGGCTGCATTAAAATGATGGCTCAGAGAACCCGTTCCAGAGGCAAGATTAAGTAAAACTGAACCAGCTTCCATGGATTTCCTTTTCTCAACACTATGGTAGGAGAGGGGAAAGGCCATATAGCCAGATACTGCAACTACCACTTAAACCCATAACCCCTAAGGAAACCTATTTCTAAGCACAAAACACTGAACTGTCTGAGGTCTCTGTCTGTGAGGCACAGGCCATATTTACATACATACAGGTCCCCATCTTTACATACATTCCATTTAATCTAAGTTAAACACTGGCACCTGGGAAGCTCTAATGGGGTCAGGGGAATGGAGGAATTAACTAATAACAAAGCTGGGCTGTCTGATGAGGTTAATCAGAATCCCTTCACCTTAGCCCCAAAATGTTGAAAACATTCATTATTTTGTTCTATGGTCATAAGCTATACCTCCAAATTTGGCCAGTTATGTCTCAAGGTTAAGTGAAGCCAAATGGGGAAATGTGAATGGATTAAGGCAAATGAGAAACAATGTGAGGTAGTGAAAAATCAATGAATTTGAAAACTGGGGACCTGATACATATTCTGCTCCTAACCAGCTGTATGAACTTGGACAAGTTACTTCATCTCTCTGTGTCTCACTTTCTTAATCTTCAAAACATGGGGCTATATTAATGGATTAGTCCAATCTTCTCCACTTTCTAAATCTTAGAATTCTACAAAAACCATCACATGACTATTGAAAACCAGCCAAATAAGTACTCATGGAGTACCATTTGTTCATTACTATGAGTATCTTGGGTTCAATGCAATTTGAGCAATGCCCCTTGCCCTAGATCATCTACCACATTAGCGAAGACTCACCAGACTTTTAGTAGTCACCAGGTGTCATGAAATACCCTGGAGTTTCCCACTACAGAAGAAGTAATAAATTGTTACAACCTTTTGAAAGTCAATTTTCCAAACATACCAGAAGTCTTTTTAAGGCCACAACCTTTGACCCATTTAATTTTAGAAATGTTTCTAGTCATTAAAAAAATTGGAAATAAACAATATGTCCACAATAGACAGACTAAATTAGCAATTTAATTGCTTGCATTCATTATAATGATTTAGAATAATATTTAGTGACACAGGCAAATGCTCACACTATAATATTAAGCAAAAAAAGCAAGATGCAAAATTATATACATCAAATGACCATAATTACGTATAATGTATGTATATGCCCTATATTATTGTGCATATATGTGTAATATTTATAAATAAGAGTAAGAAGACAGATAACCTGTAAATAGTAGTTATTTCCAAATACATTTTATTTTCTTCTTTGGTGTCTCCATATTCCAAACTCTTTATTATAGCATGTAGTAACTATACTCAAAGGATTTTTTAAGTATATACACAGAACTGAAGAATACAAAAGAACAAAAGCTTTAACATTATTCTGCCTATTGAATGCATTAGGAGTTCAGAGAGATGTCACTATGAGCAGGGCTGGCCAAGGACAAAGTCTTGGGAGAGGTTCACTTGACGGGATCTTTACCACACAAATAGAATTTAGTTTTATATCATAGTGCGTAAGAAAGAGCCCAGACTCTAGAGCTAGATTTCCTAGGCTCAAATCCGAGCTCTGCTACTTACCTGCTGTATAAGGTTCATGCAAGTCACTCAGACTCTCTGTGTCTCAGTTTTCTCATCTATGAGATGGAGCTGGTGTCAGTTCTTTCCTCATGAAGTTATTGTGAGGATTAAATAAATTCTACAGGAAAGGATTTTAGGACAGTACCTGCCTGATACATACTAAACACTCTGTAAATACTAACATAATCAACAGAAAGGCACTTTAGGCAACATAATAACAATAATAGTTCACCCTTTTCCTAAATTCTTACTATCTGTCAGAAAAATACCCAACAATTCTATGAAATAAGGACTAGTATTGTGTCCAATTTATAGGAAAGGAATCCAAGGCACAGAGGGGTTAACGTCCCAAGGTAAGTGGCTGAACCAGAATCTGATCCCCTGCAAATCTGACTCCTTGCTCTTAACCATGGCACCACCCTGTAGGGAGCAGTAAACAAGCTGATCCTTGGGGGAAAACTGACTTTTGAAGAGTGTAGGAACTGCCTGCCACTGCACAGAGTGGGGAGAACTGCATAATGGGAGCCGGGCAAGGGAGTTAGGCTCTCGTTCATTGAGGCAATTGGGAGCTCATAAGGAATTCTGAGCAAAGTTGTTACAGGACAAAAGAGGCACGTAGGGAAATTAGTCTGGCAGATAAACAAGGGATAAGTTGTCATGAGGCAAAACAAGCTGTTGAGAAAGAGAGAAAAAAAATGTTATAGACAAAGTAGGTGGTGTAGTGATGAGGGACTAGGTCAGGTGACCGCAAAGAGAATATAGAGTTGGGCAAATCAAAAACACTTTGAAGGGACAATTAAGAGAATTTACAAACAAAACTAAACACTGGGAGCAAAA
>VBSM01000483.1:6035277-6064556 GCA_008086735.1 Cheirogaleus medius
GGGTTTGGTTTGCTCTTCCTTTTCTAGTTTCTTGAGACATGTCACTAGATTGTTGATTTGTTAGCTTTCTGTCTTTTTGATGTAGGCACTTAAGGCTATGAATTTTCCCCTTAGGACTGCTTTTACTGAACCCCATAGATTTTGATAGCTTGTGTCCCCTATGTCATTCAGTTTGAGGAATCTTTTGATTTCCACCTGAATTTCATTATTGGCACAATAATCATTTAGTAGTACACTGTTTAATTTCCAAGACTTTGTGCAAAATTGAGTGTTTTTCTCAGATTTGATTTCTAATTTTATTCCACTGTGGTCTGAGAAGATACACGGTATGATTTCTACTTTTTTTAATTTGTTGAGACATGTTTTGTGGCCTAAGATATGATCAATCTTGGAAAATGTTCCATGTGATGATGTAAAAAATGTATATTCAGTTTTGGGTAAATGTTCTGTAAACATCTGTTAGGTCCATCTGTTCTACAGTCCCATTTAAGTCCAGTGTTTGTTTATTTATTTTCTTCTTGGATGATCTCTCCAGTTCTGTCAGTGGGGTGTTGAAGTCCCTGGCAATTACAATGCTGCTGTTTATCTTTTTGCTTAGATCTAGTAGATTTGCTTTATGAATCTGGGTGCTCCTGTGTTAGGTACATAAATATTTAGGATTGTTATGTCTTGTTGCTGAATTGCTCCCTTTACCATTATACAATGACCATCTTTGTCTTTCTTTACTATTGTTGATCTAAAGTCGATTTAATCTGATATGAGAATGACTACACCTGCTTTATTTTGGTTTCTATTTGCATGTAATATTCTTTTCCATCCCTTTACCTGGAGTCTGTATGAGTCCTTGTATGGTAGATGTGTTTTCTATAGATAGCAGATACCTGGGTTGTATTCTTTCATCCATTCAGCCAGCCTATGTATCTTGAGTGGGGCATTCAAACCATTCACGTTCATTGATAGACTTGATGTGTGGGATGCTGTTCTGTTCATCCTGTTGGGTAGTACCTTATCACTTTGTTCTACTTCTTGTGCTATTGTTTTATATGAACTCTGAGCTTTAGCTTTTGGGTGGTTGTACACCGGTGGGTGTCTGTGGTGCTGATCCATGCATAATGTGGTATTGAGTATTTCCTGCCAGGCAGGTCTGATCTTGACAAATTCCCTCAGTGTTTGCTTGTCTGGTAAATTCTCTTTTCTTCTTCATATATGAAATTTAGTTTTGCAGGATATAAAATTCTAGGCTGTCAGTTGTTCAGCTTAAGAAGACTGAAGATGGTGCCCCAAACCCTTCTGGCTTGTAAGGTCTCATTTGATAAGTCTGCAGTTAGCTTGATAGGCTTTCCTTTGTAAGTTACTTGATGTTTTCACCTCACGGTTCACAGAAGTTCCGCCTTCATGTTGACTTTGGCCAGTCTGATGACTATGTGTCTTAGTGATTGCCTCTTTGTGATGAATCTCTCAGGTGTTTACTGAGCTTCCTGCAATTGGATGTCTAAATCTCTATCAAGACCAGAGAAGTTTTCCTCAATTATTCCCTCAAATAGGCTTTCCAGCTCTTGTGCATTTTCTTCTTCATCCTCTGGGATGCCTATGATTCCTATATTTGGCCATTTTAAATAATCTCATATTTCTTGTAGGCTTTAATCATTCTTCTTAATTCTCTGTTCTTTATTTTTTTACTGACAGATTTAATTCGAAAGAGTTGTATTCAAGTTCTGAGACTCCTTCTTCTGCCTGTTCTAATCTATTCCCAAAACTTCTCATTGTGTTTTGCCTTTCCTTAAAAGAATTTTTCATTTCCAGAAGTTACATTTGTTTTTTTATAAATATGTTGATCTCTTTAGTACATTTTTCATTCATATCCCGAATTGTTTTTCTGGTCTCCTTGAGTTGGGTTTCCATTTTCTCTTGGATATCATTAAGCTTCCTTACAATCCATACTTGGAATTCTTTATCTGTCATTTCAATATTTTCATTTTGGTTGGTATCCATTGCTAGAGAGCTGGTGTTCCCTTTTGGGGGTGTTCTCTCACTCTGATTTTTCATATTTACAGAGTTATTTCACTGATTCCTTCTCATCTGAGGCAGCTGTCACTTCTTATTTTGGGGTTTTCTTTTGTTTAGATGGGACTTTCACCTCCCCCCTCCCTTGTAAAGGAGTGTCTGCAGCGTATGTTGGGTAAGAACTTTTGGCTTTGCTTGTGGGTGCTTTGATGGCAATCTAGGTTCTAGATGGATGCCCTGGTTATAGATATCCTTAGTGTGGTGGTTTTCTCAGTTGCTAGTTCTTTGTAGGCTGTAGCAGTGATGAGCTAGTGAGTGGGCAGATTCCTTGTCTCTCTTTGATGAGGGAGAATGGAGGCTTTTGAAATCCTTTCTCTTCCCCCAGCCCTGTGGTCTTCATAACAGTGTGAATTGTACTGGCATGCCCAGATTAATCTCTGAAACAGTAGGTGGTGCTTGTGGGTAAGAATCAACCACACCCTGTATGACTGAGTCAGTAAATGCTGTAAAGGGCTGTGCCAATTGATCTCCCTGTCAGTAGGTGGTACTTTCCAGAAGGAACAAGCTGCAGTGTTGTTTTGGGGTCCTGTGCCTGGCTCTAGCCCCTCAGGAGAAGAACCTGAATGCCCCAGAGAGTCCATGGACCCTGGAACTTCCAGGTAAGTCCTTATTCTCTGCCACAGTAGAGGTGAGTGGGAGAGTGAGGCTGGGCAGGGCTGAGTTGGGTGAGCCTGCCCTTAGGTTCCACAAAAGCTGGTGAGGTAGCTGTTTGGGCAGGGGCCAAAGGTCTCCCAGCTTCTGGGGAAAGCTGCCAGGAAGGGGATAACGTGGCCCCACCTAGCCTGAAAGTCTGCTTGTGGAGGGAGGAGCTGTCTGAGATTCACAATCTGGCTGTCAGGAGCAGGTTTTCCTCTTCTTCCCACTGTCCTCCATAGTCTCCCTCTGGCATCTGCCATCAGGCAGGAGCTCCAACTAGCTTAGCTCCCCTACGATGGAGCTGCTAGCTGGGAGCTTCCTTGTCCAGAATCCCAACCTGGGGTGAGAGCATGGCCTTCCTGTGGGGGGATGAGTGCTCCACAGGTGTGCTGTGGCTGGGACCCACACTACATTCTCTTTTCAGTTCTGCCCATTCAGGCTCCCTTGCCTCCTGAGATTAGTTCACAAATCTCCCCTCCATGACCCCAAGCAACACAATTGAGCCCTAGGAGTACAGGACCTGACCTGCAGGCCTATCCCTGGGGCTCCAAAGATCAACCCCTGATTGTGCCAGAAAGAAGCATGCTGGTCCCGAGTTGCCTTTGGGGTGCTCAAGCAGGTTGATGTCTCTCTCCTTCAGGGTATACCCTCTCTGATGGAGCAGCCATGCAAGCAGCACCAGGGAGGGCCAGTGAACAGGTAGCTCACAGTCCAAACACCCCTTAGTCTTCCACAGGTCTTTAAGAGGAAAGGTTTGAGCCCTTCTCTCTGTGGAAGCCCCAGTGGGGTGTCTGCACAAACAGGGGGTAAGCAGCAGCTCTTGAGAGCCCTGGCTCAATCATCTCTCTCGGCAGCCACAAGCTGGGGAGAGGAAGAGGAAGAAGTAGTCTGGATGGAGGAAATCTACCACCCTGGTTGTCTCTCTGTCCCTCTCTCCGGAGGGCAGCCTGTCCAGTATGTCAGGCTCTGGGGTTACGCAGATCCCCCAGGACTCACTGACCCCCTGTGGCTCCCACAGTCTGGGCCAACGTTGGAAAATGTTTGTGTGCAAACAAGTAAGACTAAAACTGAGGGGCTGAAAAGCCCTGAGGAGGACAAAGGCTCACATAGGTGGATGAGCAATATGGCACCTGCTGTCTTGGTGCAGGTCTATGGTGATGGGAAGCACCCCAACGGGGCTGGCAGGCTGGTGTTTGTCCTGAAGAAGCTCCCAGTTCACTGGCAGTAGCAGCAGCTTTGGGGCTTGTGAGCATAGAAAGGCTCTCCAGCAGCTCAGAAGCCTGCTGACTGCCAGAGATGTGAGGGAGGGAGAAACAAATTGCTCCACCTACTCTTTTCGCTGGACTCCAATCCTCTCCGGGGTTGTCCTCTGCCAATATCTTGCTCCTTCTTGTTCTGCTCCATAACTTCTTCCCATGTAATCTCTTATAGGTTCTGGCACTTTTCCCTTGGAATTACACCTAATCTATGATTGTTTGTTTGTTTGTTTTTCATCTAAAACTTTTTCCTCTTTCTGAGAGGATCTGGTGTCTTCTGGTCAGCCATCTTCCATTCCCTTGTATTTTTATTTCTGCAAACTTTGTTAAATGATGTTTTGTGCAGTTACTTCTTTCTAAAGCTTTAAAAAAAAAACCTACAAGAGTAACACAAAACCAAGCATCACACAGCACTGTACTCTGTACAAGCAAATGCTGATCAGTGACTGAAAAGGTATGCTGCAGTAAGTGGCAAAAGTGATTAGCAAGGAATCATAGAGCATAAACATCTATTGTGTAATGGAAGTGGCTATTTACAAAATCAAGATAAAGAACCCACTAATGGATAATACTGACAAAGAGCCCAGGTCTGATAACATCTCCCAGCACAAAGGCCAGCCAATTTGCCCCTTGTTTTAAAGAGGCAGCCAGAGCTTGCCAACAAAAATATGTGATTGATCTAATTAGCTTACTGAACTGAGGAAAATAGTGTGCCAAAATCATGTGTACTCACAGATTACTCTTTCCAGGACAAAGCAGTGTTGCATAAAAGCCTATCCTTCAACTTAAACGTTCACACTCATTAAAAGGGACAAAACCCAGCAGTACTCGGCATGTAGGAGCTTAATGAATATTACTGAATGGTGATGACATAGACATGAGTCTCAAAAGAATGAGCTCTCATGGTGGAAAAGAGGAAGAAACATAAAGGACTGCAAAAATGTATATGCCATGGCTAAATTCAAATTACCAGCTCAGGCTGCGCAATTTTACTACATTATGCCTACATTAACATCCCCACTCTCAACTTAATGCTTTATTAACCTAACTGATAATGCCTCTATTCACTCAGGGTTATTAGCAAATACAATCTGTTGAGACTGGCAAACTAATTCATTCGTTCAACAAATATTCTTAGGCACTTACCATTTGCAGGTAATAAATGATTATCTAGTCTTTTGTTGCTAACAAGAAAGAGTCTAAAAACCAGTTTGGTGTGCTAAAAAAAGAAAACCTTAATGGGAAGAGATGAATAATCTAGAGAAAAGAAAAGTGACAACATTAGTTTCATCTAATAGTCTGCTAATCACAAAGGGCAACTAATTCACTGGTTACCTTTAGGGGGTACATACATGTTCAAAAAAGCAAATTTTCATCTTCAGGAAGGATATTTTTGAGCTATGTCTTTCTTATGGACTGGGGCCAAAGGCAACATAAGTAAAATTTTATGTAGTAGTTTTTCTAAATTGTCTTGGCTGTTTTACCTTCAACATCATTGCCTGGAGGAAACCTTGGACTAGGAAGCCAAAGAAGCTCATGCTCCTGGAACCCTGGGTTGTTTGGCAATGACCTGAACAGCAAGGCATCCTGTTCTGACTCAGGAAAGCAACACACCCAGAGGGTACAGTGGGAGTAGAACAGAGAGTTGGCCATATAAGCAGACTGTTAATATTTTATATCTTCTAAAATTCTTATTTTCATCACTAAGATCTTACATAGAACTTTTTATCAGGTCATGTCTGAAGTAAGGATAGTTTAATATACCAAATTTTACTGCTATGGAGTATTTTGAACATCTCTGAACTTGAAAAACGAATCATCTTTTATCACCTTACATTAAATAATAAGCATTTATATGAGAAATTTTTCAAAGGAAGAGAAAATAAAATGTTGATTTTGCCATTTTACCAAATGTATAATTACTCATACTAAGTATTTGAAAAACTAAAACTGGATAGAATTATGGTATAAAATGAGTCAAACTTAAAATTTCAGTAAGAATTTTTTTTAAAGGTATTTATGGATACTTTGCTTTTAGAGCATTATTCTCTCTTAAGGAGACTCTCTCCCCAACTTGGTTGCAGACTAGTCTCGGTAAATTACTCAATTTTGTTAGCATACAGCTCTGTGTGGTGCAGAAATCCAATGGCAATTGGGATGATGGTTGGTAGATTAATAGAAAATGCTAACAGAATCATAAAAAAAGACACATATCTTAAATATTTTATCATGAACCATAAAAAAGCAAGTTTATTTACCAGTATTTTCACATAGGCCAAAGCTATTTCTTCAAGTATAGGTGTACTGATTCACCTAAGTTCAATGTTGCCTTTCTTGCATAAACCATATTCATAATGTATAATCTATTAATGTAATTTCAACTTGAAGCTGAAAAAAACTTCAGTGTGAATCAATTTCAGTATAGAATAATTCCATATTTTAAACATCTTTCCTAATCATTTATCTCATCCACACCCAAATTAACAGCAATATCTTATACTAACTTGCCTTTAGTCTTTTCAAAGAATTCAACTTCATAGAAACAACTTTCTTTTCACACACATATTTCATCAGTATATGTTATTTAATGAAGTTATATAATTACTGTAAAAATGCATACAACTCAGCAATGGGAGGAGAAGTTTGGGACTTGAGGACACACTGGAAACAGCCAACCAGATAGAGGACTAAGCAAGGAGTGGGCATGAGTCGATGTAGTTTTCAGAGAGAATGGAAAAGCACTGCTAATCCAGGGAACCACTCGGACTAGTTAAGAGAACTTCCACTGTATTACAAAAAGAAGCCAGTTGTGTTCTCAAAACATAGCCTCTGACTTAAAAGGGTATATCTCCAGTCAAAGTTATTCAATTAAGTGCCTCAGAGAGAAAACTTCTGCATCTTTCTACCACACTCCTTGTGGGAGAAGTACTGTAGAGTCATTCTTTCTGAGAAAGGAAGCATGTACCGCTATCTATATAGCCTAAGGTCATCCCCAGAGTTTCATTTGCAGTATTTACACTGGACAACAATCCTTAGTGGACAGGCTAGTAGAAAAAAATACTGGCTGGGCACGGTGGCTCACGCCTGTAATCCTAGCACTCTGGGAGGCCGAGGCGGGCGGATCGCTTGAGGTCAGGAGTTCGAAACCAGCCTGAGCAAGAGTGAGACCCCGTCTCTACTAAAAATAGAAAGAAATTAATTGGCCAACTAAAAATATACATATACAAAAATTAGCTGGGCTTGGTGGCGCGTGCCTGTAGTCCCAGCTACTTGGGAGGCTGAGGCAGTAGGATCGCTTGAGCCCAGGAGATTGAGGTTGCTGTGAGCTAGGCTGACGCCACGGCACTCACTCTAGCCTGGACAACAAAGTGAGACTCTGTCTCAAAAAAAAAAAAAAAATACTGGCCTTGAGCAGCTCACTTACAAGAAAACTGACAAAGAGATCTGCGAATAGATTCTCCCTCCCCATTCCCCCGCAAAAGACACTGCTCCATATCCACATAAAACCACTATAAATTGGCAGCCAGAATACTGAGTCCAGCGTACAGACTTATTTTTTATTACTATTATTTTCATTTGGAGACCTTTGAGTATGACATTCATGTACTAGTTTGTCATAGAACCCACCACTCCGTGTGGTTTCACACCTGCCTGACCCCAGTGGGCATGACCCTGAACCAGCCAGATAGACAACTGTACCATAACTTGACTCCGTATGGAAACCTTGGTTAGTATCTGATGACACCAGGAATGTTATTAGAGAGGAGGTATTCACTTTGGCAGAAGTACCCAACCACACCCCTAAAGAAAGGCCAGACAGCTCACTTACCATGGAGAAATAGAAGTGACCAAGAGCCTAAAGTAAGTATTCAAAAACTATAGCATTCCTAAGAACCATGTGAGAATCTTACACAGCACATTCCTGGAGCCCTATCCCTACAGACTCTGATTCAGTAGGTCTGGGAATGGAAACCCAGGAATGCACATTTTAACAAGCATTTCAGGTTACAGGATGCAAGGGGCATAATAATAAAAATGTTAACATGAGCACCCTGCTCCAAGCACTATACATGTAATAATGACTTAGTCCTTGGAACAACCCTATAAATAGGTACTATTATTATTCCTATTTGAGAAATGAAGAAACTGATGAAGAGGGAGATTAAGAAAACATACCTATGCTTACACAGCTAGTAAGAAAAAGAGCCAGATGAAAAAATAGGCCATCTGGTTAAAGAGTTCACACTCAACCACCTCCCTACACTCCCCCATTACCATGGCCTAATGGAACCTATTACACATAAAATACAAGTCCCTCAAGGTTTGCTGCTTCTGACTCAGTTAAAGCCCTTTACCTTTTACCCAAGAATCCCCACTCTAACATTAATCACCATCCTCCAGAGTAAGGATGAAGAGCTCTTTTACGTGGTACAATCAGAGAAATTGTGGAAGAATTGGCAAAAGAGGCTATCACTGGGATGAATGCTAAGACTCAGATGCCCTATTTGGACATGACTGCAACATTTTATGAAAGCTATGACATCATGAAATAAAAGAGGGCTCTTCTCCCAACTAAAGAAAGGAAAAGACACTAGTCTAGTTGATGATAAAGCTAAGGATATTAAAACTCAATTCCTACACAGTTACTTCAAACTGCAAAATTATGACCATTAGTCTCTAAGGAATAAGTCAAAAGCCCATGCCAGCTAGGCACACTAGAGTTCTTAAACTTAAAGCAGGATCCATAGAAGGAAAATTTGATAAATTGAACCTCATCAAAATTAAAAACTTTTCCTCTATAAAAGCCCATGTGAAGAAGATGAAAAGATAAATTATAGACTGGCAGAAAATTCATGTAAACCACATACCTGACACAAAGGACTAGTGTCTAGAATATTAAAGAACTCTTAAAACTCAACAGAAAAAAAAATAATCCAATTAGAAAAGAGGCAAAAGATATGAACAGATATTTCACTGACAAGATACGGAAGGCAAATATGCACATGAAAAGATGTTCAACATTATTAGCTATTATGGAAATACAAATTAAAACCACAATGATGTATTACTACTCACCTATCAGAATGGCTTATAGTGACAACACTAAATGTTGGTGAGGATGCAGAAATATTAGATGACTCCTACATTGCTGGCAGGAATGCGAATGGAACAGTCACTCTGGAAAACATTTGACAGTTGCTTAAAAAACTAAACATGTAACTACCATTCTACCTAGCAATTGACCTATTGGGTATTTATCCCAGAGAAATAAAAATTTACATTAACACAAAACCTGTACACAAATGCTCACAGCAGTTTTATTTCTAGGAGCCAAAAACTGGAATCAGCCCAGATGTCCTTCAATAGGTAAATAGTTAAACAAATTGTGGTACAGCCATGCCATGGAATACCACTCAGCAATAAAAAGTGATGAACTACTGATACCAGCAACAACTTCAATGAATCTCCAGGGAATTATGCTGAGCTAAATAAAACAAACAAACAAAATAAACCCCAATCCCAAATAATTGCATACTGTATGATTCCATTTATATAACATTTTTTAAATGACAAGATTTTAAAAATAGAGGATGGATTAGCAGTTGCTAGGGATTATGTATGGGAAGACAGGAGCAGGGAGGGCAGGAGAGAAGTGGTATGATTATAAAAGGGCAATAGGAGGGATCTTATAGTGTTAGAACTATTCAGTATCTTGAGGGTGGTGGTAGATGCACAAACCTACACAAGTGACAGACTTTATAGAACTTAATACAAGCACACACAAATGAATACAAGTAAAACTGGGGATTTGTGGATTGTATTAATGTCAAATCCTGGTCATGATATTATACTATAGTTTTGTAAAATGTTACCATTGGGGGAAACTAGGCAAAGTGTACAAAGGAGATCTCTGTATTATTTCTTACAACAGCATGCCAATCTACAAATATCTCAATAAAAATTTCAATCCACACACAAAAAAGGGTCCATGCTGTCAGGTGTGTACGTAAACTCAGAACAATGCATTCTTTCACTGGGAATATAAAATAGCATGCTGAACATTTGGCAATGCTATCAAAAGTGAGACATACATACATAATCTTTGATCCAATAATTCCATTTTTAGAGTATTAATTTTAACGAACAATTTATGATGTGTCAAACATTTAGGGACAAGAGCATTTATTTCAGCAGTTAAAGACTAGAAACAACTATATGTGGTACATACACACTATGAAGTCCCAACTAGTCAATAAAATAATCTTTCGGAGTTATAGAGTTAACCTGAAATGATGGTCAAGATATACTTGGTTGTTCAACAAATTTTCCCTCAATTCCTACTATGTGCAGGCACTGTTCTTGCACAGGGAACTTTGACTCACGCCAAATAAAGCACGGTCCCTGTGTCTGTTAAACTGTACAGTTTGGCGAATTGTCCTCTACCGAAGTGAAGAAAATAGTAAGAAAGTACTATACATATATCTGTGTGTGTGGTTACAAATATACACATAAATATGTGCATATACACATATGTATACACACATATATATGTACATATAATATAAATTCTGGAAGAACATAACATAAAATGTCAATAGTGGTTACTGCTGGAAACTGGTATTGTGTAGGTGTTTTATTTAATTTTATTAGTTTTCTTTATCTGTATATTCAAATTTCTATAATTAACAAGTATAACTAGTATTATTTTTTTAATTATTGGAGGGAAAACGGCTGGTCTTTTTTTTTTTTTGGCTTAACAATACCTGCCATTTTATGACATATTTAACATTAAACACATTTATTTAACCAATCTGCTAATGGCTGGATATTTAGTTTGCTTCCAGGTTTTCAGTGTCATAAATAGTATACAAAGAACATTCTTTTAACTCAACATTTGAGTATACCTTTTGCCCTTCAGTTAAAATCCCAGAAGTGGAAATGTCAGCTCAAAGAGTTTGAGCTTTTGATGTAAATGGGCTCCCCAAAAGCTGTTCTGCTTATACTCCCAATAATTAGTGACCCATTTTGCCCACGCTCACCAACACTGCCAACTAACATGAAGGATGAACTTGCTGGATTCTCCAGAATTTCACTTTTGGAGAAAAAAGTTATTTTAACAGCTGGTGAAAATACAATAATTATTTGGTTCTCAGTTAAATTAGAAAATTTAATTTGTCAATTTTCCCTTAATTGCAGAATTTTGTCAGATCCACTAAGATAAAAAATCATCTCCATAGGACTGTATATTCAATTCAATGATCTTTATTTAGATAATCATTGTGGATTCATATCTGACATCTCTAAATCTACAGCCTACAGAGACCAGCCTCCCTACCAGGAACTCCCAGGATAAGGACAGAAGTGGCCTTTTCAAAGTAACTACCTCCTAGGGGCAACGTGGAAATAAATGACACGATGTAGACCTGCTTCGTGTGCCTGCTATAGGTTACAGTACTGTACCCAGCGCCCAGCACCTGTTAAATGGTCCCAAAATGTTATTTACTATTAATGTTTCTATTATAAGTAACATAACTTTAACATAACATAATGAGGCCTTAAATAGCAGCTATCTCAATCCTCCTTTCATGAGGAAACAGGGGTTTGCAAAGGTGGGCCTGGAACTCTTAATGCCAATCTGATACTCTTTCTCTAACATTATTTTGTCTCTTGGTAGGTTTTCTACGTATAGACTGGAGGGTAGAGACACCTTAATTCTCACAATTACTCTTAATCAGAGCAATCTGCAATTTGAGATTTAAGTCTACATGCTCAAAATATACATCGTTTATAGATATCAGCCTGGTTAAATAATAATTCTCTAAAGCAGATATTTTAAGTTGCAGGCTAAAAGCAAATGGGTCTATATCTACCTCAGAAGATGATGAATGATTGATTATAAGTCTCTACTCTGGTACAGGGTTTCTGATTGCATTAGACACAGGGCATGAAGACTAATTAAAAATGCTCATACATTCATCACCGTTGATTGTGCATAATCCACTGCTGAAAGTACAAGTGCAGCACCTTCTCTAAAATGACAGAGGAAGCTGATGAATTTCCACTCAGAACTCCCAGAGGCTATCTGTCTTGATTTCAGGGTAAATGGGCTTTTCCTAATAACCTAAATCACAAACAGAATGACAGTTTAAAAAACCCTAGACCAAATTTTACTATTCTATCTGAGCAGGGCCTGGCCAGGCCTGGTCACATGGTATGTGATCAATAAATAATTACACATGGATTGGTAAACAGGTCTACGAGCATACTTTAGGGATTGTCAAAACTAATTTTTCTAGTTGCTTACATAATTGGAAGTCACAATATGTGTTGCAATGAGCTAAAGGAAATACATCCTATATGCCACCAAAACCCCTTAATCTCATATAAATGCTCCAGCCCTATAGTGGATGGCTTGTACTGATCTCTTCTTACTCCTTCAGGGATACAATTAATATAAGTCAAGTGTGGCATTCACCTGCAAAAATATCACCAAGGTAAAATGCTGACAGGTCCTTTCTAACAAGGAAAGAGGGGCAGTCCTGACTTCTATACTCTAAGGCAGCAGTGCCCAACTTTTTTGGCACCAGGGACTGGTTTCATGGAAGACAATTTTTCAACAGATGGAGTGTCGGGTGGAGGGGATAGTTTTGGAATGATACAAGCACATTACATTTATTATGCAGTCAAACCTCTCTGCTAATAATAATTACTTGCAGCTGCTCCCCAGTGCTAGCATCACCACCTCAGCTCCACCTCAGTTCATCAGGCATTAGATTTTCATAAGGAGCATACAACCTAGATTCTTCATATACATACCGTGTTTCCCCGAAAATAAGACCTACCCATAAAATAAGCCCTAGCAGGATTTCTAAGCATTTGCGCAATATGATCCCTACCCCAAAAATAAGACCTAGTGATGGGAGACACTACGCAGAGTGTCTGCACAGCCCATGCATTTTGTCACGGAGCCATAAAGAAGACGAGCAGCCCTTCTCATCTGCCCCATCGTGACAGCTACTATCCCAGAGGTGACCGGAAAGGTGCAGGTAGCCCCACCAACAAGGTCAGCTCCCCCTGTCAGGTCCCGGCCATCCTGTGTGTGCTGCAAGCTGAGGCTTTGAGGGGAAAATAACACATCCCCTGAAAATAAGCCCTAGGGTGTCTTCTTGAAGAAAAATAAATATAAGACCCTGTCTTATTTTCGGGGAAACACGGTAGTTTACAGTAAGGTTCGAGCTTCTATGAGAATCTAATGCCCTGCTGATCTGATAGGAGGCGGCACTTATGCAGTGATGCCAGTGATGGGGAGTGAGTGATGGGGAGTGGCTGTAAATTCAGATGAAGCTTTGCTTGCTAAGTGCTGCTCACCTCCTGCTGTGCAGCCGGTTCCAGAAGGCCACCCAGGTTGGGGATGGCAGCCTAAGAAAACTGCCACTCACCACACGTCACAATCACCAATACACGCCCTGAGCAGAAAACAGGTGGACAGGAGGAGGCTGATGGTCAATCTGTGTTCTTCTACTCCTCAGGAAACATCTTTCCCTTCCCCCACTCCACTGCCAACTGAAAAAGCAACCAGCAGTAGCTTCCTCTTTGACCTGATTCAGGAGTTAGAATCCTTACCTAGCTTTGGGATATAAGGGTAGGAGAAGCCCCAGTACTTAAGGCACATATTCCAATCCTCCTCCAGTAGGCCCCTGTGGCAGCTCTGGATGTCTGCAGTGGGAGCAGCCAGGGGAGTGGAAAAATGAAAGACTATCTGGTCCATGAAAACTGCACAACAGAGAGCATGCTTGAAGAATTAGCTTAAAATTCAAAATCCTGCTGAATGAAGATATGTGAGGTACTAGCTTTTGACCCACTTAATATATACAGGATCTGACAAATGAAAATGGATTAGAAATTATGTAATCTACATTAATTGCAAGAAAAAGAGTTTTGAAATTAATGAAATTCAATATAGCAACTATAAACCTAAGGTGGAAAACAGAAAAAATAATAAAGACTCTGAGCTTAAAAAGTCATCCTAGTTTAGCAATAAGATAACAAAACCAAGAAAACCAAGATAATGACCAGTGGCAAAATTGTTATGCAGCTACTAAACCTCTGCTTTCTGAAAAATAATCAAACAGCAGCACTGAAATATGGGATGTCAAACATCCATGTACTCTATGTTCCTTCCACATGAATTACTAGTGAGCAAAATTTACATTTTCTATTTTGTAACTTTCTTTTACATTCCTCATATGTTCCTATGTCAACTGTTTTTAAATTCTTGCCTTCTTTACGTCATTCCCTTCTTTATATATCTCTTACGGGGCCCTGGAGACCCCAATTCTGGCCAGGCTCTATCCCTGTAAATACCAACGTAATTGACACATCAATGTATGCAACAAATTCTACTCTGCACCAGGCTCAGTGGTAACTGCAAGGAGTATGACACTGAACGAGTCAAACATGGCTCCTGCCCTTATGGAACTCAGTCTATAAAAATGAGAGGTTAGACATGAAATCAACAGTCCCTTTCAGTTCTCAAGTTTTTGACTTTACTCTCCTCCCTCTTTCTTCTGATTCTCATGGCACTAAGTTCAGCTTTTTCATTCCATTATTAATCACCTTTAACACCACAAAACAGTCAGTGCCATATGAAAATTTTACTTTCTAACAGAGAGATTTAGATAGACTGGTTCATAAGGCAAAAAAGAAGAATGTGCAGTAGACGGATTCTATAAAAATCAGGGCCTCAAGAACAAAATGCACAGCAGTGTTGTTTTAGATGAACACAGAATGTAAGTAAATGTTATGGGGAAAGAACTGGGCAGGGGAGAAGAGGAGAAAACACAGAAGGCTACTCCCCCTCAAAACTGGAACCCGATCGGATAAAAGTCTGGTCACTGGGTCATTCAATCCTGATTGCTTAATGAAAGTGTGCAAATCAGCACATATTATGCTTGAGCATTCCAAATGTCCCTAATTATGACCAACTAGAGAGAGGCCTTAAAAAATCACACTTCACCCTATTTGAAAGGGTTGCTAGCACATCATTAATTAAAACACCTCAGCTCCCAACTACATTAGAAGCATGATAATTATCTTCATACAGAATTTGCTTTGTAACACTTAAAATGCTTCAAACCCTAGGGTGACAACAGAATACAAACAAAAAGACCTTGCATTAAGGCTCCTGCCCATTACTATGTTGCTGCAGACCAAAGTTAAGAGCTCCCCCCTTTGGGAATAATGAGCATTAACAGTCCTGAGGAAAAAATGTAACAATTATCATGATTATTATTATAATAATATGAGCAGCACCTAACTTTTCTTGAGTCAATACCATGTACCATGCATTGCACTAAGTGCTTTTTTACATGCCCCAAGATCAGAGAGACTAAGTAATTTGCCAAAGGTCACCCAGCCAGAATGTATCAGGGTAGAGAATTGAAACCAGTTCTTTCTGGCTCCAAAATCTATACTGTTAACCACTACAACACTACCAAAGAGATAATGTCACAAGAGGGGAGGAGACAGGAAGGAGAAGGGATTGACAATTGCAAACAATTTCCCAGAGTACAGTTTACAAGGTTAAAAATAGCTAGAGGCCGAGCACAGTGGCTGACACCTGTAATCTCAGCACTTTAGGAGGCTGAGACAAGAGGATTGCTGGAGGCCAGGAGTTCAATATCAGCCTGGGCAACATAGCAAGACCCTATCTCTGCAAAAATAAAAATAAATAAAACCACAGAAATTGAATGTTGAACCACTAGAGAAGCCCACAGGATTCCAAAGATTCCCCAAAGAGGTATCCAAAAACTTGCTTTCTCTCCCAAGGGTGGTAAAATCTGAACAGAGAGAAATGGTAAGTTTGCAGGGTGAGGAAAGAGTGATTCATCAAGAAGGTGCCTATCTGAGGTGAGGCAGTGAATCTAAATGATGCCTGTGTTTATCCAGTTATCCAACAAACATGTATTGTATGCCTACTGTGTGCCAGATGCCACCCTGATCTCCAGCCTCCACTTGCTAGACAGCAACCATGAAACCCTAAATGAGAAAGAGAACCTGTGTATAGAAACTGTGAGGGGGAAATGAGCAGGCTGGCAGGGTCTACTTCAGGAATGCTTGCTTCTAGTGTTCTCCAACTCAGGTGAAGACTTCTCAGTTTGAGGAACACCCCACTCCCGAATCCAACCCTTAATTCAGTTATACTGTAATGAGAACAGTATTGACTCTAAAACATTGAGTTTTAACTATTTCTTTCTGATAACTGAAAACTGAAAATCTTTCTTAGAAGGTCTTTTCCTAGAGATGAAAAAATGAGAAGTTATTCTGGTTATCAAGCACCAAGCACTAGGAAAAAACAGTTCTGAAATGTTACAGCCCCAGTCCCTCCAAGAATAAGAAAAGGCAACACTATTCATGGAGTTTCCACATGGCCCCACCTCATCTTTGAAGAACTCAAAATTTAAAAACATGTCCTGGCCTAGGGGAGTCAAATAAATCTGGCTTCAAATCCCAGTTCTGCTACCTACTAAATCTATAACTTTAAGCAAAGTGCTTAACCTCTTTTCACTCTAATTTCCTCAGTTTCAAAATGGGGATAATAACCTCCATCTTCCTGGAATCTTGTGAGCATGAGAATGTGCTCTTTATCCCAGTTGTGGTGTACACCATGCTCACAGCCCATTCTAAGGAAATGGTAATATTCCCAACCACTGCCTGGAGACAGCCCTAAACAGTGATTTTCTATACTAAAACACACACACATGCCATCTATCTGCTAATCACATTGAATAGAACCTGACAGAAGCAGGGGTGGGAACCTGATCTAAAAGCAACCTATCCCTAGGCTGGCCATCAACCTGTGACATGCTTTAATGCCAGAGCTGATGACTAATTAGCTTAGCCATTCAAATTCTCCTGGGGATCTGAACTAGGAAGTAAAGCTAGCTGGCAGCAGGCAGTTAGGCAGATAGGTCCTGTTACAGAACAGCAACTTGGAGAGTAGCTGGGTTACAATGAGGGCAGACTCCCAGAATGACGGTCACAATCCCTCAGCTGAGGCTCCCAAACTAGTGTGGATCCAAGCAGCCTTCCAATTCCAGCCTCTAGGTGTTCAGTTCCCCTCAGCCCTTGCCCTTCCTGTAGGCTGGCTGCTCCCTTTTCCCAGGACCTAACAATAAACTTCCTACTACCTGAGGTCACAAGAGGTTGTATCTCTGTTCTTTGCAACCAGAGATAAGTCAGGTGGGGAGCCTATACCCACCTGTGAAATACGCCATGAGGGGGCAGAATCATTCACCAAGCTGCTTTGTTAGACCTCCCTGAACAGATTGGGAGGGAGAAACGACATGACCATCTAGCTAAAAGAGGTTCAAGATGCCTCTCATAGATAAAGGCTACCTAAGGAAACAACCACAGAGCAGGTGGGGGGTGGAACACCCCAGTTAGGATAAGTACATGACATCTTTAAGAAGTTCCATAAAGTTGGCCAGGCACAGTGGCTCACGCCTGTAATCCTAGCACTCTGGAAGGCTGAGGCGGAGGATCGTTTGAGCTCAGGAGTTGGAGACCAGCCTAAGCAACAGCAACACCCTCGTCTCTACTAAAAATTAGAAAAAATTAGCCAGGCATGGTGGCGCATGCCTGTATTCCCAGCTACCAGGGAGGCTGAGGCAGGAGGATCGCCTCAGCCCAGGAGTTTGAGGTTGCTGTGAGCTAGGCTGATGCCACAGCACTATAACCCGGGCAACAGAATGAGACTCTGTCTCAAAAAAAAAAAAAAAAATTTAAGAAGTTCCATAAAGTGAAATACCAGATAAAATCCAGAAGCCCTCATACCTTTGCTATCATTTGTAGCCTCCTTTGAGGGAAAAAAAAATACTACTCTATAAGACTTTTTGAGACTGAAACAAAGCCAAATGTTGGTGGTTTTCTCTTTGAGATGAGTTTCAATTAAGGAATGAAGAAAACAAAGACCATCCAACCCCCTCCAGCCAAAAAACAAAACAAAACAACAACAAAACCTAAAAGGAAAGTTTTCCTCTGCTCCCCTACCCAAATACATAATTTAGAAAATGACAGTCAAACACAAAGCCTTCCCCAACACTCGCCTCCTCCTAAGCTGGCCTCCAACACCACGCCAGCTTTTCTGCAGCACCTTTGGGGTCTCTTTCCATTTATCATTTATTTTATTACCTAGCTTGCGACCTAATTTGTTCCACTTCATGTTTTCTGGTTTAACTATGTGAGTTCAATATTTCAACAGAATGGACAATGGGCTTCAGCAGACACCCTTGATGTACATTTCACAGCTATCCGCTTCAGTGCCTCTCTCAAATCTGCATATAACACAGAAAACTTGTTTCCTGTGTATTTTAAAGAGGCAGCAGAAAAGCACTACTGCATAAATCAAGGGAGGGAAACGGGTACTCTAACAGGCCAAAGCATAATTTATCCAGGTTTATTTTTCATCAGACCACTATTCAACTGGGCTTAAAAACTGTTGTTCCTATTAGTTTTTCCTTCAGCTACCTGAAGGACCAGGCTCAAAAGCAGCTGCTGTATTGACAAAGTGTTCACTTCTCACAGAGATGGGAATGAGCAGAAAAATGAAGATCTGAAAGCCACTGGCCTGGCTTCAATATGTTATGAGAAATACCTGTTATGATAACACCACTTGGGCTTCTGTTTTGAGCTACATGGTTTTTATTCTCTTCTCTCACTGTACAAGATTCAACACCTTCCTGGCACTGAGTGGCAATAGCCCAAGGTGATAAACAGTGAATCACAACAAACTTCATTGAGTGGTTTTTTGCAGCCTATAAATAAAATCAGAATCTTTGAAGCTAGTAAACCTTCTGAGGTCTGACCATCTCAAGGTTATTCATTTCTAAATCTCTCTAGAAAAAGCATAAACAAAATCAAAAGAAATGTGGCTTATGATCAACAGAATTTCTTAATACACAAAAATTCACATTTTAATTGTCAATACTAAAGCATTACAGACTTTTAACTTCTTAGCCCCTGTGTTATCAAAAACAAAAAACAAACAAACAAAAAACCTCATTTTCTAGCAGGGTTAAGAAGTATAGAGGCGAGCAGCAAAACATTAGCTTCAGAAAAATGCTACAGATTTGAATTGTTTTTATATGATGAAATCAATAAAATGGACAGAAGAAATTTAATACCTCATTATGCCACAGAGAAATTTCAAGACAGTTATGCAACAAATGGCAAACAATTTTTCAGAAATTTGAGTAACTTTAAGTGGGGAATTTCAATCTGTTGGTGTATCTGCCCAGACCCCCTTTTCTTCCCCTAGTACCTCCAAATCAACGGTGGGACCTAACAGCCAATTCTGGCATTACATGAGCCTGGCTGTCCCACCTCCCACCTTTGCTGGACCCAAAATGGGCTGAGCCAATCAAATTTCTCCCCCCAAAATTTAAATCAGAATTGGAAAATGCTAAATGTGTTGTTCCAGTTGCTTCAATACCTGAGACTTAAACTCAGGAGCTATAGAGAAGCCCAGTTTATGTGAAATGAAAGCCAGTTTAGTGAGAGAAAGAAAGAAAACAGAATAGAGTGCTAAGTTGGCATTCTAACCCCTGATTTGAGACTCCCCTGAGGGCCAGCTGAGCCTGAATTCCATAAGATACCAGAATTCTTTCAATAAATTTCCCTTTTTATATAATCTAGTAGGTTTCTCTCAATTTCAATATATTTTAATCAGTGCTAGAGTAGCATAAGCATGGGATGAGCATTAAGCAATGCTGAGTGATCCTTCTTCATGTCAAAATAAAATAAGATAATCATCAAAATTCAGAACCAGAAATCTCACTTTGATCAAAAGAGATGAAGCTGACATGCCATTTGAGTATTTAGTTCCTATTTCTGTCATGTATTTATTATAGTATCTTGGTTCAAAATCAAAGAGCATCGAGTTTCTACATGTCAAATGGGTAACACTTCCCTTCTAAGAGCATCTCCTGCTGTCCTCCCTGCCTCCAATCATACTGACACACAGCAGTGTCTCCTGCATCTTCCCTCAAGTGTTAATCTGCTCACATTAAGCTTCTTCTCAGAAGCCTACAGTGGTTTCCAACTGCTTGATGTGTCAAATTAAAACTCCTGATAAAGTGCTGCATCCATTAGTTCTGCATTATCTAACCACTGATATAACCCATTCTGCCTGAGTTTACAGTCAGTCCTAGCATCAGTGTTCACCATTTATGGCACAAGACTCCCATTCCAAGTAGAAAGCATGTCACTTGCTGGTGCTTCCTCTTAGAAATGGCCCAGGAATGATAAAGAGGAGGAGTCCCAGAGTCTGGACACCTGGGTACCAGTCCTAATTCTTCTATTAATATTAACCTGTCATCATTCAATTTCTACAGGCCTGATTCTTCTCTATACAATAAAGATGCTGGGGCTTGACCACTGGCTTACAGCTTTTTTCCTGCGCCAACACACCTAAGAAGGATGGCAAGAACACGTGAAACGTTAATAACATTTTTTAAAAGTACAAAATAGGTCACATTAACTGAGTTAAATATCCAGAAAGAGATTGTTATTGGCTTATATGGCATCACAGCAGAGGTAGAACTTGAGCTGAACCATGAAAGATAAGAAGGACATGGATCAATGGAAAGGCTGTGCTTATGTCAACGTAATGACTTCATTTACTTTTGTGCTAGTTGCTCACAAACAGTATTAATAAACCATTGAAAGAAATGCTGATTAAGACTGTCCTGGGAAAGAAAAAACGATTCTAAAAACTTATCAAACACATATTGGAAGGTTCTGTATAAAGCAAAGGACAGTACTAAAGGGGAAACCCAAAGATAAGGGGACATGGTCTCTATGAGGGCAAGGACTATATCTGCTTTGCTCACACTGCACTCCCAACCCCTAAGAGCACCTGGCAACAAATAAGTATTTGTTGAAAGAATACATAAACACAGCCCCTATCTTTAAGCACTTACAATTTTAATAAGTGGAGAAGAAAAGGAGAACATATGTTGTTGTCCTTTCCCTTCAGTATACCTGATAAATATGTTATCAATTTCACTTACAGGGAGCCCTCCTATTGACAATAGAGGAAAGAATATAAACCTCAAATAATAACCATTTTATACAATGAATGATCAAATCCTACCATGTCAGCAAATAAACAAATCTGTCACTTGACTCATTCTCTACACTGATGCATTAGCTAAGAATGAGTCTTTTAATAGAAAAGAATAAGTCACTTCACAATGGTAAACTCAAAAACGCCCTGAAGAATATATTAATTTGCTTCAAAATGTCACATCTTCTTAAGTTGATTTTCTCTTCCAGCTGCCTCAACCACAGGCAATTATGTCACATGTGCCAGACCCGTGTGGTCCAAATGACAAACAGCCCCCTTAACCAAATACATTACCATAGCAACAAAGGGACTACATTTGCTGTTCTCTACCTGCCACGGCCTGATCAATTATTTAACATGCCTATACTACAGTGACACTGTATAAATGATCATGTTCATTAGGAGCAAGAGTCAGCTCTGAGAAAATCACAAACACCAGACAGCTAAATTGATCACAAAACCAAACACGCTCTCCTTGATGGTGATGCTAAAGATCACAGTGCAAAGGGAAGGAGGAAGCTTAATTCTTCTGCTGTAGAATTTCATGAGTACACAATGACCTAAGCTCTTATTGTATAAAAAAGGAAGGAGGGGGGAGGGAGGCAGATAAATTAATTTTATACATATAACATAGGTTATCAAGAGTTGCTAAAAATAAGATGATTAGAGGAGACGATTAGAGCACTAAAGGATGAAATAAATCTTAAACTTGTTTTATAGTTTTAGTTTTTGTCTTGTCCCATTTTTTGTCTAATTTCCCATTAGGGGAATAGGCAGGGGGCTGGAAAATTGGGAAAAAAGGGAAAGTATGGTAGTCAGTAGCCAGCTGTGACCATCCTTTCTCCCAAACTGGTCATATATCCAGGCTTTCCACAGGGAGGTTCCTAAACAGAGAACCACTGAGGTGGTCCATCTGATTCCATGAGAAAGGAAAGATTTTTTTCATCAAGAATAATCAGAGACTGAGTTCAGTCCAGAACTCCTACAATCCACTCTGGGATATAACTCAAAACCTTAAAGCCAATAAAACCAACAATTCTATTTTAAACCATCTCACCAGTTTCACCTAGGCAGGGTCTGTGTTAGAGTGGTCCCCATGCCTTGTATCTGCAATGATCCAGAAACTGGGGCAGTACTGAAGGCTGGAATCAGCATTGGGCTGGAATGAAGGATAAATGGCTTTTGGACACACTTCACATGTCAACCCTGAGAAAAGGTAAGAAAGAGAGAAAAGCGGGGTAGCCCTCCAAAAGATTCTAATGGATTTACAATAGATCATAGTCTAATAATGAAAGTTTCATAGAGACAAGAGTTTTTATTTGGTTAAAAACAACTGACATGCCCAGAAAAGAAGTTTCTAATTTACTGACAAATTAAAAGACATACATATATGTCTTAAGAACCCATTCTTAAACAAGGTTTCTATGATACTGTTCTAGGTATATTCCTCAATCTTTTCCATTTTGCCAAAATCTAGCTTGCTATAAGCTGCAGCTATCAAATCTTGATTAGATTGCTGAGATCCGTAAATAATTTATGAAAACTGTAGTTTTCTAGTACAGTAGTCTTTCCATCACAGATATTAATTTTTATTATGGCAAACACAAGAAAACCTCTTAAAAGATTATTATGTACAATTATTTCATTGTTTGTATTGGAAAGAACATGGAAAAAAATTTATAAATATTCACCCCAAATAACTGTTTCTCCCTTAAAATCCATCTTCCCCAAGAAAAGCATCACAAATACTTAAAATGAAATCTAGGGTAGTCTATATATCACAAATTGTTCCTCTAAGTGGATCAATTATCTCATAAAGAAACTAAACATTTATAAACACTTTACTCGGTGGTTTAATTTTATTTATATACCCACATAAAACAAAAATATGCACCTCAGGGATCATTTACACAACTAAATGTCTTTCTGATTACCATATTCAAAAGCTTAAGACAGAT
The DNA here is from genome assembly GCA_008086735.1 of Cheirogaleus medius. Taxonomy (NCBI): domain Eukaryota; kingdom Metazoa; phylum Chordata; class Mammalia; order Primates; family Cheirogaleidae; genus Cheirogaleus; species Cheirogaleus medius. The sequence continues at coordinate 6,058,320 of VBSM01000483.1, forward strand.
GACCTCTCACATCTGACAGCACACACGACATGAGTTATGACCACTGTTCTGTTTCCATAATTGAGTGAATGCCTTTAAACAACTGGTCAAATGGCTGCCTCTCATTTTCAGTCACTTGACATGCATGCAAATACATGTTTACGATATAGTAGGGGACCCATGGAGAACAATTAAGTTCTAAGAAAGTACTTTTGAAGTTTTTAGTCTTCATACTTCTCTACTCTAATAACTTTGGTTGTCAGTATAATAGAAACAATCCATAAATGACATTTAGAAACAAAGTGAATTTTCTTCTCCCAGCTGACAAGGACTTCATGGCTGCTGGTAACAGCACTCACCCTACTTTCTTATCAATAGCAGGCAATTCTTTTTGTCACAGAACTAAAAATTAGAATATACTATGTAAATCTAAACAATCATGTTACACTTGTATATATTGCCTTGAAGTTTGTTTATAAATTATTTCTACCACCTGCACTGAAATAATCAAAGATTAAACAGAAGTAATACGCATCACAGTACTGTTTTTAATAGCAAAAAACTATACATTTCAAAATGTCCAACAATGACAAAGTGATTCCACGTGACTTACAGAACATCCATATAACATACAGCTATTACAAATGGTATAAGACCATCACTTCTCAACCTTTTGGCTAAGATCAAGTGTAGTAAAAATGGTATAAGATCAGAATAATCAAAGTAGATCAATGAAACAGAAAACACAGCTATAGAAATAGACTCCCACATACATATTCATGATTTTCAACAAAACAATCTAATAGAGGAGAAAAATCTTTTCAACAAAAGTGCTAAAATAACTGGATATCCATATGGAGAAATATTAACACTGACCCCATCTAACATCACTCAAAAAAACTAACTTAAGATGTAATACAGGTATCAATGTAAAAACTAAAACTATAAAGCTTTTAAAGGAAAACACGGGAGAATATCATCATGACATGAGAGTGGGCAAAGGTTTCTCAGACAGGGCCCAGAAAGCAAAAATATAAAAAAATAATAAATACAACTTTATCAAAATTTTAAGAGTCTCATCAAAGACATGGTTAAGAAAGTGAATAGGCAAGTCACAGAATGGGAATAAAGATCCATAAAGCATTCATCTGACAAAGGACTAGTGCCCAGATATGTCAAGAATTTTAACAGCTCAACCCAATTTAAGAAATAGAAAAAAGATTTAAATAGATACTTTACAAAAGAAGATGTACAAATGGCCAATAAGCACTTGAAAAGGGCTCAAAATGATCATGCCATTACCTATCAACAGAATGACCAAAATTTAAACACTGACAACTCAAGGATACGGAGCAATAGGAACTCTCATATATTATTGGTGGAAATGTAAAATAGAGCAACTACTTCAGACACAGGTACATCAGTTTCTTGTAAAGGTAAACATCAACTTACTCTATGATCAAGTGATTCCATTCCTAGGCAGTTACCCAAAAGAAATGAAAGAGAGACAGAGAGAGAGAGACAGAGAGAGAAAGACAAAAGAATGTAGCTGTGTACATATATACTTATATATTTATATATATACACGTATATACATACACACACATATACATCCACTAAAGACTTGCAGAAAAAGGTTCAGAGCAGCTTTATTTACAATAGCTAAAATATGAAAATACCCCAGATGCCAATTAATAAAAGAATAAAGAAACTGTGTTATATTCATACAATGGAATGCAACTCAGCAATAAAAAGGACTACTAAAACATACAACAACCTGAATGAATCTCAAAGCATTATGCTGAATGAAAGCTGTACCACACACAAAAAAGTGTATATTGTATGATTCCAATTGTATAAAATCATAGAATAGGCAAAACTAACCTAGGGTGGAAAAAATTAGAACAGTGTTTGCCTTGGAAGGGTGGGAAGTGAGAATTGACTAGGAAGGGTCATGAGGGAACTTTCTAGGGTGATAATGACTATAATCTATTTACTATATTATGATATAGTTTGGGTTATACAAGTATATGTGTTTGTCAAAACTCAGCAAATATACACGTAAGATACATGCATTTCACTGAGTACAAATTCCATATCAAAACAAAAACTAAACAAATATTGAATTCTAGTTAAGAATACATATGCTGGAGCATTTAGAGGACATTTCTTGATATCTGCAATTTACTTTGAAATGTATCAAAAAATTAAGATGAATTTATGGATAAAGAGAATGATGGATAAATGGATAGATATGTGACAAAGCAAGCATAGAAAATGTTAATGGTAGAATCTAGATGATGGGTATAGGTCTTCCTATAAAATTCCTTCAACTTTGCTCTATTTTTGAAATTTTCATGATAAAAAATTGAAAAACATGGTATAAGAATATCTGCTGATATGGAAAGATTTTACATATAAAAATTCATGAGTTGTAACACAGTGGTAAGTATTTGAGTATCTAAACATATCTAAGCATAGAAAAGGTACAGTAAAAATACAGTATCAACGATAAAAAATGGTACACCGATATAGGGCACTTACCATGAATGAAGCTTGCAGGACTGGAAGTTGCTCTGGGTGAGTCAGTGAGAGGTGAGTGAATGTGAAGGCCTAGGACATTACTGTACACTACTGTAGACTTTATAAACATTATACACTTAAGCTACACTAAATTTATGAAAAACAAATTCTTTCTTCAATAATGAATTAAGCTTAGCTTACTGTAACTTTTTTACTTTATAAACTTTTAAATTGTTTAAAACTTTTTGACTCTTTATAACACTGCTTAAAACACAACCACACACACAGCTGTACAAAAATATTTTCTTTATAACCTTATTCTCTAAGCTTTTGTCTACTTCTAAACTTTTTTTTTATTTTATTTTTTTTTACTTTTTAAGCTTTTTTGTTAAAAACTAAGACAACAAACATACCCATTAGCCTAGGCCTACACAGGGTCAGATTCATCAAGGCATCACTAGGCAATAGGAATTTTTCAGCTCCCTTATAATCTTATGGGACTACAGTCATGTTTGCAGTTCACCTTTGGCCGAAACATAGAATATGGCAGGGTACAAAATAGCATCTATAAAATGACCAAATTTTAGTTTCTTCAAGTAAAAATACACACAGAAAAAGAGCTGGAAAGACAGCCACAATCGCCATATTGGTCCATTTAATGACTACTGTAACTCTATCTCATGGAGGAATAATATATTATCCATTTGTGAAATAACAAAGCACTGACAGTCCCTGAATTTGCCTAGGCATCTTAATTGAAATTTTAGATAGAATAGCACATATTATTCCATAGTCTCCAAGGAGCTCTCTTTTTAGTTAGGGCAGCCTAATCAGGATTTGTCAGATCAGGCTGAGTTTCGGGGTCGCCTTCCCTATGTTTACACAGCACCCAGTATGTATCTCAACCATAGCATTTCTAGACTGTTCTGCAACTGTATATTTCCCCAATAGATCAGAAGCTCCTTAAAGGCAAGAGCTATATCTGGAACTTAAACTTAGAATCTCCAGAAATTGGTACAGTATTTGGCACATATGTGACAGCCAATATATGCTACATGAATAAAAGAATCAATAAATGAACAGCCATTTCAAGAGTTCCAGCAAAGTCTCTCAATTTGAAAATATCTCCTCTAGGCCGGGCGCGGTGACTCACGCCTGTAATCCTAGCACTCTGGGAAGCCGAGGTGGGCGGATCATTTGAGCTCAGGAGTTCGAAACCAGCCTGAGCAAGAGCGAGACCCCATCTCTACTAAAAATAGAAAGAAATTAATTGGCCAACTAAAATATATAGAAAAAATTAGCCGGGCATGGTGGCGCATGCCTGTTGTCCCAGCTACTTGGGAGGCTGAGGCAGAAGGATCGCTTGAGCCCCGGAGTTTGAGGTTGCTGTGAGCTAGGCTGACGCCACGGCACTCCAGCCCGGACAACAGAGTGAGACTCTGTCTCAAAAAAATAAAATAAAATAAAATATCTCCTCTACCCAGATTCTACTATAGCTGAAATTCAATCACAAGAAATTGTTTCCTTTATATTTCTTACTGCTGTTACCACAAAAACATTTTAAAATTTAAAAATTCTTATGAAAAGATAAAACTTTAAGTAACTAAAACTCACTACTAGATTGCTAGCTCTTGAAGGTAAGAAAAAAGAACCATGTCATTGCTGTATTCTAAGTACAGTAAGTTCCCTAGGACAGAAGAGGTTCAAAAAAATGCACTCAGTAGAAATCACGTATCAAAATGATGACAGGGTAAGTAGGAAGTTAACATTTAGGGGAATTACTCTCCCGGTAGCTCGCACCTGTAATCCCAGCACTTGGGGAAGCAGAGGCAGGAAGATCACTTAAAGTCAGGAGTTTGATACCAACCTGAGCAACATGGCCAGATCCCGTCTCTACAAAAAAATAAAAAATTAGCTGGGTGTGGTGGCACACACCTGTAGTCCCAGCTACTCAGGAGGCTGAGGCAGGAGGATCACTAGAGCCCAGGAGTTCAACGCTGCAGTGAGCTATGATGATACCACTGTACTCCAGCCTCGGCGACAGAATGAGATCCTGTCTCTTAAAATAAAAATTTAAATAAATAAATACAAACCTTAAGGGAAGCTGGGTGAAGAGTACACAGGAACTCTCCATACTATTTTTGCAACTTTTCTGTAAATCTAAAATTATTTCAAAACAAAAGATCTTTTTAAAAATGCTGAGAGAGACAGCCCCAGGCCTGTGTAAAGTGAGGGAGCTAAAAGAAGCAGGAGGTTTGCAGGGACACAGAAAACAAAAGGGCCAGAGTAGGGAGAGCAAACCTCTCTTTCCAGTTCCCAACCTGGTCTAGGACCAGCCATATTTTAATGCTACTTGCAGTTGTAAGAAAATTACGGGGCCTCTCAAAAGGTTCCTGCCCAAAAAGAAAGATAAATCATCCCTTGACCAACTGATGTTTCCAATCCAAATCGTAACATTCCAGAGAGATATATAGTGGGGAAAAATAAATCTCTTTAAACGTATTCATACTCACACAAAACATGAGGACTAACTGTACCAAGTACAGTATTTTAAAAGCACTTTCAGCAGCTCAACAGGAAAGGCACATGGAGTGAACAAAGGAGATGCCCTGGGGTACAGGCTACCTGAATGCTACTCTTCTGCTGTCCACCATTAGTCCTGGCCCCAACCACTATTTATTTTTTGTCAGCTGAGAATGACAACAGAGGTAAATTTCACACCAGAATGAGCTCACAAATGGTGCCTTCAGTCTCCCAAGGGCAGAAGTCACATCTGCTAATGTATTTTGTACCACCCCTGGCACAATGCCCCATGAAGGTAAAGAGCTTAATCAATGCTTCCAGTGATGCCAGTGGCTGAAAGAGTCAGTTTGCTTCCCAGCTCATTTACTCCCCTAGAGTAAAGTAGTATTTACTAAGTATCCATTTATACAAGAGAAGTCCCATGCTTTTCTTCCCAAAAAAAGCCTAAAGCCCACGGAAAGGAATTTCATCCAAACTCAAAAGGAAGAAAAACTATTATTTTAAGGGATTATTAGATTTATCTTGGACAGAAGTTTTAGGAGGAATGTTCTTTCAACACATTGAAAGGGAGGGCTGGGTAGGAAAAGTATATAAGATCTGACTGGTAGGGAAATAGACTTTTGCAATCTTTGAACTGCCTGTTTACTCTGCTCTGTCTCTGATGGGGTCAAGCCAATCCCAAGAAATGGGCCTTACCTGGTTGGGTGACTCAGTGGGTTCCAGTTCCAAATTATCAATTTTTTGTAAGCCCATGTAAGCCTTACAAGAGTAAAAAAGTCAAACCTTGATCCTGAGAGCCTTCCTATGCAAGTATACAGCTGAATTTCTGGTTTGACCAATGGTTGTGGATCGATGGTGTGCTGCTATTGCACATAGAGGGCAAGAAGAAGGCAGCCTATTCTTTCTCACCCCTCATCCTTTATTCATAGCTCCAGCCTGGGGCCACCCACAGCCATTACTTATTCTTAGTTCCTGTGCTCCGATGAATAGCCTTTAGGTGAGCTAGATCCAAGCCCAAGCCAATAGCCTAACAACTCCAGAACCAGCACTCAAAGGAGACAACGCTGGCCAGTGGTGAGACCTCAGTACACTTATTACTAGACTGCACACGAGGGCAGATCCCCAGAGCCTTTCTCCCCAAATTACTATGTCTGCTTTGGTCTTTCTTATATTTTAAGTTCCCAAGAGGTTGTTTCTCTTTTCTTTTCTTTC
>VBSM01000483.1:6070475-6109981 GCA_008086735.1 Cheirogaleus medius
TTCTATATATAGAATGATGTCATTTGCAAGTAAAGATAGTTTTATTACTTCCTATCCAGTCTGAATGTCTTTTATTTCTCTTCCTTGCCTAAGTGCTCAAATTAAGACTTCCAGTGTAATCTTGAACAGCAATGGTAAAAGTAGACATCCTTGTCTTATTCCTAATCTTAGGAGGAAAGTTTTCAGTCTTTCACCATTGAGTATGATATTAATTTAGGCTTTTTCATAAATGCCCTTTACAATGTCAAGAAAGTTCCATTCTATTCCTAGTTTTCTAGGTATTTCTATAATGAAAAATTAGCCAGGCAGGGTAGCGTACCTGTAGTCCTAGTTGCCCGGCAGGCCAAGGCAGGAGGATTGCTTGAGCCCAGGAGTTTTGAGGTTACAGTGAACTACGATGATGTCACTGCACTCTAGCCCAGGCAACAGAGTGAGACACTATCTCAAAAAAAAAAAAAAATGATGCTAAGTGAAAGAAGAAGACACTTAATGTATGATTTGTTTCATGTAAAATATCCAAAATAGGCTTCACAGAGATTCAAGAGACAGAATGTAGATTTATGGTTGTTAAGAGATGGGGAGAATAGGGAATGGAGAATGATTTAATGAGTATGGGGTATTCTTCTGGGGTGAGGGAAAGTTTTGTAACTAAAGAAAGGTGGTGGTCATACAACATTGTATAAATATACTAAATGCCACTAAATTGTCCATTTTAAAATAGTTAATTGTATGTTGTATGAATTTTACCTCAATTTAAAAAAGAAGAAAAAAACTTCTACTGTAACTTAAATTATGTCTCTAAATCAACCCTAAGTATGAGAGCTTCACAGTTCAACCTCACTGCTTTATATCCTAAAAAATCACTTCTACTAAATCATACTCTGACATTATGTGCTTGGCTTAAACTGAGGGACATCACAAGTAGCAGCTATGTGAAAATCATTATTATAGCTGTCATAGGGATGTTGTTGAGAGAATGCTCTTCACAAGGAACCACAAGAGGAATTTGTCTTAGGCCTCAATTCCTAAAAAGGCTCCTTGATGACTAATATGCTTTTAAATTTTAACAATATTGTGTGATTTGTAAATGACTGAACTAGAGGTTTTGAGGGGAAGCTGCTCCACCCATACCACACAATCTCCAGAGTGGGCAGCAAGTCCTTAGTCCTGGCCCCCACCAAAACAGTACCTACAAGGATGGACATCTGACCTGACTAGGGAAGACATACACAGCATGGCCAGCAAATCGTGATTTATGCAGCACAGCCTGACTTTAAAAGAATGAACTGAATCTGATAATTTCCTTCTCAAGTATTTGAATGAGGAGAAAAAGAGCAAAGTCATAAAAAGTAAGTAAAACTAGGTCACAGTGATGGCAGAAGACTGGAATAAGGGTCTTCTGAGAGCTAACATTTACAGACACCATAAACCCAGAATCTAACTCCTGCCTCAGTGAAGCTCAGCCCCCTCAGAATACCTGTGCTTAGCTCAATGTGAGGTTTCAACCTGTGGCTCCCTTTATTTTATCCAGCTGATCCTATAATGATCAGATTCAACCTAAGACAACACTGCCATCCCATGCTGTTGTAGAAAATGCATTTATTTTCCACTAAGTGCTCTGGAATACTGCTTTACTGGAACCTATTTACACAACAATGTATTCAAAAAAGGGGGGGAATAAATACACACAAAAAAATTTCATTACCCACAGGATATGTCACAGTTAATGGTAATTAATCAAACTTTCTCCCCTCATGTAGAAAACCAGCCACAGAAGAAAACCATATTAGGGATCAATGGAGCATTTTTTTTCCCCTTAAAAAAAAATCTACTGGCAGAAAGCCACTCAGATTTTCTGGTGTGCTTAAAGAAAACCATTTTCAGAGAAAGGAGCTGTATTTTTATTTAAGAAAAAGAAATCCAAAATCTCTTTCCTAAATTTGTTTTCTACCATAATTATATTCTTTTATATATGTATGCATACATATTAACAGGTGCACCTGATCATAAACACATATAAAAAATATAGAATATTTTGAAGATAAATATGAAGATAAAGCTTTAGGAATTTCCTTTGGTATTTTAGGAAAGCATATTTCATTTGGAAATGTTTCTGTACATCTAAATAGCATAAATATACTTATTTAAAATGACTAATCTTCTAAACTCATGCCTACTGAACAAAATGAAGGAATATTGCCCTTTCCATATATGGCAAGTTTATTCTATAAAATTACCTAAATTTGGGCATTTATATGGCCTTTATTATTGTTGATATCACCAAAATTCAAATTCTGTGTATTTTCCTAACCATGCCAAAATTAAACCCCATAGGGCACTTCACTCCTGTGCTCTTCAGCAAATTGATATTTTCACAGTGAAACTTAGATTTAAGTGAGTGTCATTTTAACCAACAATCTTGATAGATACCCAGGCGACAGCAGCTGTACTCTTTAGTGCCGTGGCAATTTTGTCCATGTCCACAGTGAGTAGCCTATTTGAAAAATATATAATTTAACACCTCCAACAATTTCATTTATCTTTCTCATTTAAGATATTTTAAAGAATTAAGTGTAGACTTTTCTTTCTGGAAACGTCTGAACATGTTTCCTTGAATGACCTGAAAATACCTTTGGCTAGATTAAGGCCTTAACTCCAAGACCACAATGAATACTATTAGTAATACCTAAGGTTTTAATAGCAGTTACAATGTGGCCTGCACTGTTTTAATTACTTTACATATAAACTAATATAGTCCTAACAACAACTCTATGAGGCAGGTATACTATTATTTTCCTTATTTTACCACTGAGGAAACTGAGGCAGAGAAAGGCTAAGTAACTTACGACAGGTGACATGGGCAGAGTCAGGATTCAAAACCAAGCAGACTGTCAACTCAGACTATGCAATACTTCTTAGGGTATATTTGCATGTTTAACTTTTCTTTAAATAGAAGGATTTTATTTGAAGAGAAAGGCTCATCTAAATCCAATCCAGGAAAAAAAAAAGAGATTTTTCTATGTTTATGAACTTAATAACAAATAGTAAATTAGTACTTTCTACCTAGTTACTTAATAGATAGTTGCCTTCTTTAATTGAGTTGCTAGCATATCAAAACGGTCCTTTTGGGATCTAGAAAAATGAAGAGTGGCCACAAAGTCCCCTGTGCTGCTAATTAAAAATCTCTATGCGGTCCCCTCCTTTCTCTGCCCAAATTTTAAAATGTCCCCATGTACTTCTGGACGCTTTCTATGTTTTCAATTACAAGTCATCAAAATAATCTCTAATAATAGCCTGATCGTGGCCATAACATCCCTATGCAAAGATTCTACCTGACAATAGTCAGAGACCTATCAATAGTAGCAGGGTCTGCTCCAATGACCTCCAATCAAAGTGAAAGATTTTCAAAAGAAAATTGGAAAAAGTTAAAATCTATGTGGAAAATGGAGGGGAACACAGAAGTAAGTTCAACTGGCATGCGCAAGGACTTTGTGGCCAGTTTGCAACTATGCTGACTTTATGAAGTCATTATTTCAGAACCTGATCGGTTATAACATGGTCAAGGAAAATTAGAGAGATATAAAACAACCAGAACCAGAACCATCAGCTGGAGTGGTTCAGCCAATCAGACTGGACTTGTACTGAGCAGATCTGGTTTCAGGTAAAAAAAGAGAGACAGAGAGAAGATCCAGAGTTTTCCGCTAAGAGAACAAAGCTTTAGTTAATATCAAAGCGTGAATAGGCTCCGGGGCTCCAGTTCTTAGGAAGCAAGCAGACAAAAGAAAAGAGGGTCTGAGACTCAGGTGTACAAGAAGGGAGAGTCAAGCCACAGCTTTGAAGTTTTTCCTTTGTCTTTAGCTTTCTCTTGTCTCTCACCACCAATGAAGATCTCTAACTTCCTTAACTTCACCCCAAAATGCAGATACACATTTTCAGACTCTGTGTGCACTCTTGTTCTCTTCCACCACCCCTCTAAGTGAGAACCAGGAAAGATACAGTAATCACTTCTATTTATTGCCTAATAATAATCTAAATCTGTTTTAACAAGTTCATACATTTGCCTTTTGGCATGTTACCTTGAATTGAAGATTACAAGGCTTCATCTTTTAATGAAGATACCAGCAAACAGGAAAACAGAAAGGAAAGGATGTTAATAATGAAATCCCCCTAGACAATGAATCAACCTTATTTCAGGATATCCACGGAGTGGCGCCAGGGCCAAACACAACACAGCCACTCCTACCCAGACTGCCCTACCCTACCAAGGAGATGTTAGGGTAAAATATCTTCACAACTGGCCTCTTCCAAGGCCTTGAAACAACTCTTCCCCAGTACATGTTTGTGTTGGTCAGTTTCCCTTCCCTGACAAACAATGGAACCCCACAGAGGAAGGAGGCTGCTGCAGTCATTTGTATTACAGAGGTGGTCCCTGAATATACAGGTGTGCCAAACATGACTTTGGCATGGGATTTCTCAACCTATGCACTACTGACACTGTTAAAGAAAAATTATTCTGACATTTGTTAAAACAGTAAGGAAGATTTTATTCAGGACCACTGCCACAGGTGTTAAGATTAGCCCAATAGAAGAGAGAGATCAGGGGCTCAACTCTGAATACAGCAAAGACAGCTAGGGATTATAGCCCATGAGCAGAGTAAGATCAGTGGACAGAAAATTACTAATAGAAGACAGCGAACGGGGATTCCTGATAAACTAATTGAATGGGATTCTTACAGAAGGCAGGACAGAGTGATCAGATATCAAGGGTGGGAAATGAGGAATTTGATCAGATATTAAAAGTGATCAGGCTGGGCACAGTGACTCATGCCCATAATCCTAGCACTTTGGGAGGCCAAGGTGGGAAAATCACTTCAGGTCAGGAATTCAAGACTAACCAGAGCAAGGGCAAGACCCCATCTCTACAAAAAAACAGAAAAATTAGCCGGGTATGGTGGCATGCGCCTGTAATCCCAGGTACTCAGGAGGCTGAGGCAGGAGGATGGCTTGAGCCCAGGAGTTTGAGGTTGCTGTGAGCTAGGCTGAAGCCAGGGCAGGGCTAGAGAGGGAGATTCTGTCTCAAAAAAAAAAAAAACTGTCTTGACAAATTGCCAAATATCCCCTGGAGGCAAAATCACTCCTGGTCCAGAACTACTACTTTATACAAGGGGTTGGTAAACCTTTTCTGTAAAGGGCCAGAAAGCAAATATTTTATGCTTCACAAAATACATACATTCTATGTGCCTATATTTACTCTTTTCTTTTTCAACTATTGAAAAACATAAAAACTGTTCTTAGCTAGTGGACCCTAAAAAAAAAGGTAGCTGGCCAGATTTGGTCCATGGGCTATAGTTTTGAGAACTCTACTTTAGACTAAAGGCCACTTTTCAAATAGATATAGATGGTATATAAATAATATCATAATTAATAAAATATGGACTTATTAAAACTATGATTAGAGTTTTAGTAACTTTCTATCAATATTATTTTCTCATTGAAGGATAACAGAATTAGAGACAGAATCTTATAGCATTCCACAGCATATTCTGACATCAGAAATATGTGTTCATTCTCAAACAGCCTGGGGACAACTGCTCTAAAATGTTTTCATAAATCTGTCCTTTTCTTCCTAAACATAACTTAAACTTTGCATTTCCGGCCCTAGGTCCCAAAATCCCCAGCTAGATATTGTTGCTTTAGGGGTTTGTTAGTTTTGTTGTTTTGTTTTGTTTTAGCTGATACTATCTTGGTTTATATTTAACATGTTTTTCATTCTTTCTCTATTTATCTAATATTCTGGAATAAATCTCTAAAGTTAATCTATTCCTGGCTATAAGGTCTATGAATATGAAATATGTTACTGGGACACCTTATTTTCCTTAAGGGTCAGTTACATGAAAGCCCAAATGTGCCACGATCCTCTCAGCTTTTGCCTGTAAAAGCATACATATACTCATATATTAACAGGATTACCCTGGAAATGATGACATGCTAAAAATGGCTATAGGACTACAAAGGATATACAATAATTCAGCTACCAAATGTGAGAATTTAAGCTTTGTGGTGCTTTGGTTTTTAATATCTACAACAAATGTTAAAGCAAAAAAAAAAAAAAACCACAATAAATTTTATTTATTTCAATTTACTAGATTCCATTAGACAAGGTTAAAATTATTAGGAAAAAGAGGAGAAAATATCTCTAAACAAATGCAGGAAAGCATGTCTAATATGCAAATCACAAACCTTACAGGATATATCTGGCATGGGCTTATTCTTCCTTGATTAAAATATCAACATTAAAATTTCAGCTTTGATCCTGATACCCTAATTAGCAAAGCAGCAACTGATCATCAAAATAGTAGGCATATTCTTTATATTTAACAGAATTCATTTTTAAATCATAAAAAATACATAATCGTTGCAAAAAAATAAAACAGAAAATATAAAGATAAGAATCACTCATAGCACCAACATGAAAGACAAACCATTTTTAAAGTTTGAATATCTTTTTTCCAGTCTTTTTTCTATACTTTCTAATAATGTCATCAAATTTATAAAATCAGGAGCATAATACATGTACATGTATATATACACATAATATTGATTCTTGCTTTTTCCATTTAATATTATATCCTGAGCATTTTCCCAAGTCATTGAATTCTTCCCCCCAAAAAATCCAATTTTAATAGTACTTCATTCTATTATATGGATGCCCATCTCTTATTAAACACTTAGGCTGTTCCAATTTTTCAATATTAAAAAATTCTTCAATGAATGATTTAATACATAAATTTTATTGGGATTTCTGGCTTTTTATGTAGAAAGAAATTAACAGAAGGAGATTAAAGATATAGATTCCTTATTTCTTGTATGTTTACCAAATATTCTAGTAAGTCACACTCCACTAGCAGATTCTGGGGTATATCTCAATGAGACCTTGAGAAGGTATGTTCAACAAGTGCAAATATCCAGAAAAAGTAATAAAGATTCATAAAAGTAATCATTTAAATTTTTAGGTACCTATAATTAAATCCCCTAAAATAGCCAAATAGATTGTTAACTTTATGTAAAGTGACTAGAGAAAAAAAGGTCACTTCCTTTCAAATTGACTAATATATTTTAAAAAACAAAGGTGCTGACATAACTGATCTGGAGATTATTCACTATCGCTTTCTATAATCACTTAAGAAGATATCATCCTAACCTATGCAGAGACTGCTAGTTACCTCTCAGTTTCTAGTCTCTCCTTCCTTATTAACAGAAACCCAATTTTGTAGCAAGTAGCGAAGAGACAGGCAAAACACTCTATCTCCTAGCCTCTCTTGTGGCTAGAGGTGATACTGTTGTGATAACATACGAACAGTGAGGATAAGGGGAAATCACTTGGAAGGCCTTTCAGGAAAGCTCCTAAAAGAAGGTGGAGGCAGTAGGCAGATTGTTGGGCAAGCTTCTTTCTGTTTTTTTGACCTTTCCCTTCTCTCCTAGAATGAGGACCTGCAGATGGCTGGAATCATGGCAGCTGTCTTCTTAAAAGGAGGATACGAGGGCAAGGATCACATCTCAACACAGCCGAGCAGAAGGACAGAAAAACCCTGGGTCCTTGATAATCAAGGAACCATTCTACTAAACCTGGAAAGCCTAGTTCCGTACTTACTTCACACAGAAGAAAAATAATCCCCTAATTTGTTTAAGCCATTGATTTTGGTGGTTACTTACAGGTGAACCTAACCCTAACCGATATATCACCTGCTAGAGTGATTTTACAAAGGTAAGAAGCAGGTGGAATTGGCAGAAATCAGGTGGCTGATTTAAATACTCATTTACTCTTTCACACAATCAATATCTACTGAACATCTACATTGGGTGATAGAAACACAGGAATAAATAAGATGCTCTGGTCTGGACTAGAGATCTTAGAGACTTTTCTCTGAATACTTCAGTTCAGTGTAACCCTGTATATTTAAAGACCAAGATAAGGCATGATGTTTCAGAAATGATAAAAATGAAATAGAAAACATATAAAAACACAAATTATATATATTTATTTTAAGCCATTCTTATCACTAAGAACAGATATAAAAAGCTGGAAAACAGCTAAACTAAGTTAGAATGAAATTATAAGGGTCATGGAACATGTGAAGAGACAAAAATGGCTGAAGAAATAAAAAGACTAAATTCACAAAAGGAGCTAGAGATTAATTATGATTTAAAAATTTATAAAATTATGAAAAAAATGTGCAAAATGAACAAATTAAGATTTATAGTATTATGTAGCTGGTCTGATTATTTGACTATAACAAGTCATTTTTTAGGTATTTTTTTTATGTTATTTACAGAAAATCAACTCTCAAATCAGTCTTGAAGCTAGATTTCTATTTAAAAGCACTTTTGAAAATGGCTTCCCACTGGTCCCACACAAACCCAGGGAAGCCAGAGAGAAACATTCTCACTTACCAACCCAATTCCTCGGACATTCCCAGCATTACATTAGAAAGGACAGCATTCTAATGCTGCTATAACTGCTATTCTTTTCTCTGGTAGATGGCACTTAACCCTGAAATAGCATATTCAAACATAAAATTCACTCAACAGCTCAGAATATCTGTAATTGCCTCTATCTGCCTGCTATTTGTTTCATTGTTCTGAGAACACATCCAAAATTCATAAAGGATGAATTCCACTGATAGCATCTCCTCAGGACTATCATACACATTTTATATTATACTGTCTTCAACCCTATACAGTCCACTTTCAAACCCATTTTTGCTATCATTTCCTCCAAAGAAAGTAATACACCTAAGAGAGTCTTTCATTATCCAAATTAGTCCTACAACCACCTAAGCCGTTCCCTCTATCTTCTTGGTATCCTTGCCCAGGCTTTGTCCTTAGCTACGTATGTTTGTGCTTTTATATTCTAAAAAGCCCACTCCCAACACCCTCCTGCCCACCCAAAAATAACCTCACATCTAAGGCACAATATTTGATTTTTGACCTTGTCAAAACCAATGTAAATATCATTCTGTCAACACATATACTGCTTTCTAAAGCTAAGAGGCAAGAACAAGTTCCAAATAACTTCCGCTACACAGATAGGTGAATGGTTTGAAATGGCTATACAGTTTTTCCAGGATCCATTAGTGGTTATTCTTTACCATAAGATTGTTGACTCTGCTTAGGACCTTGAAACTGAAGCTCCCTAAAATATTGGAGGATCTCTCATTGGTCAGAGTTAACTTGGAAAAGCCCCGTAACAGGGGACAGACAGACACAAACACACACACCCCTACCTTAAGATGAAAACTCAGAGTTTGTCAGAATCAAATCCCAAATTTAAAAAGTCATTATCCACAAAGTGACTACTGTACAACTTAAACATAGGCTCTATGCCTAGTTACAATTATTACAACTTAGTCTAAGGTGAGCTTCAAATTTATGCAATATTCTTTTGTTTCTGAAATACCTTAATCAGAAACAGGACTTTATGGGAATCTCTACATAGATACAACACAGCTATTTATGATAGTCGAATTTTCTTTTCCTCATCCTAAACTGTCTTTAAAAGTATAAACTTCTCTTCAACAGTGTTGAGAAAATTGGACATCCACATGCAAAAGAATGAAGATGGACCCTTACCTTACACTATATACAAAAATGAACTGAAAATGGATCAAAGACCTAATATCCATAAGAACTAAAACCATAAAAGTCTTAGAAGAAAAAACATAGGGGAAAAACTTCATAACATTGGATTTGGTAATGATTTCTTAGATATGACACCAAAAGTACAGACAATAAAAGTAAAAATAAATAAATTGGACTACATCAAAATATAAAACTTCTGGGCATCACAGGACACAATCAATAGATTGAAAATGCAGCCTATGAAATGGGAGAACATATTTGCAAATCCTATGTCTGATAGAGAGGCAATATCCAGAGAAACAAAGAACTCAACAACAAAAAGACAAATAATCCAGTTTTAAAACGGCAAATGACTTCAACAGTCATTTCTCCAAAGAAGATAGACAAATGGTCAAAAAAGCATATGAAAAGATGCTCAGCATCATTAATCATTAGGGAAATGCAAATCAAAACCATGAGATATCACCTCATACCATCAGCATGGCTATCAAAAAAAACATAAAATAGCAAGTGTGGCAAAGATGTGGAGAAATAGGAACTCTTGTGCAATGCTGGTGGGAATGTATGGTACAACCACTATGGAAAACAGTATGGTGATTCCTCAAAAAAATTAAACATAGCACTACCACATGATCTAGCAATTTTACATCTAGATATATATCCAAAAGAAGTGAAAGCAGGGACTCAAAGAGATATTTGTACCCCCATGTTCGTAGCCACATTATTCCCAACAGTCAAAAGATAAAAGTAACCCAAGTGTCCGTGGATGAATGAATGGAAAAACAAAATGGTATATACTTACAACAAGATATTATTCAGCCTTTAAAAGGAAGGAAATTCTGACACATTATATAATATGGATAAACGTTGAGGACATATGCTAAGTAAAATAAGCCAGTCACAAAAAGGCAAATACTGTATGAGGTATCTGGAGTAGTTAAATTCACAGAGACAGAAAGTAGAATGGTGGTTGCCAAGGGTTAGGGAGAGGGTGAAATGGGGAATTATTGTTCAACAGGTATAGAGTTTCAGTTTTGCAAGGTAAAAAGAGTTCCAGAGATGGATGATGATACATGGTTGCACAATTATGTGAATTTACATAATCCCACTGAACTGTATGCACACTTGAAACTGGTTCAGATGGTAAATTTTACGTTATATGTATTTTACCACAATTTTTTTGAGCATAAACTTAAGGGAATACTTCATACCAATAAATTAAATATTTTAATAAAGAAACAAGCATCTGATGTTAATAGCTTTAACTAACAAATATGTAGTCACATTTTATTTTACTATAGGTATATTATCTATCAATACTAATACATACAAAAAGCTTTAATATTTTATACATGCACACACACACATAGGGTATCCCAAAAGTTGCCATCCATAGGGAAAATGGGAAATTGTAGGTGAATGTACGTTTATTTATAAAATATTCATTACAAAAATTTTATAAAATGTTTTCCTTACAAAATAGCCCACATAAAGGAAACAATTCTGTAAAATTTTGCAATGAATATTTTGTAATAAAGGTACATTTAGCTACAATTTCCCATTTTCCCTATGTATAGTGACTTTGGGGATACCCTGTATATCTTTTAAAGTAAAAGTATAACTTATTATTTGTAGAACTGAAAATGTATCTAAAAGAAAAAATTCTATATACAAAAAGCTTATATTCTATAAAACTAATAAATTTATAGGAATGATTACCAAAGAATGTACATGGAGTTACAAGAATGTAATGAAAATAACTTATTAAAAGCTACTGCTTCATTTCAGGTTAATATTCTCTTTCATTTGGAAGATTCAAAAAGTTTCACAAAATCTCAGGGCATTAGAAAGAAACCATCTTGTCTGTTTGAACCATAAATTGCACCAAAAATTTCATCGCAATGTTTACTGAAAAATGCTGGACTGGATGCTAAGAGTAGTATAGCATAGATCCCAGGGGTCTCCAATGCCCACCCATTTCTCTTTACCCTCAACTTGATTAATAGACCTGAGGTTTAACTTATTAGCATATTTGAAAAGCAGATATTTAATAAAGTTAGTATTTGGCATCTGGGTATCAAAAGTAGATTTATCCATTTGTATCCTGGAAAAATATTTCCATTTCAAACTTAGACATAAAGTTTAAAGTACAGTTATTTTCATTTTGATGTATTAATAATAACTATTTGAGAACATAACCCTGTGTCAAAATAGTATGCCAAAAATACTGTCATTGTTTTATTCAAAGCCAAAATCAAGTAAAAAACTATATAATAGCTTTAAATATATACATGCACATACACACACACACACACAAAGATTAAGTAGAGGTCTGATTTTACTGCATCAGGGTGTCAATCTTTGGTGACACTGCAGATTTACAATGCAGATTCCCAAGCCCTGCCCTTACCATTCTGATTCTGATACACTAGTTTGGGGCCTAGTAATATGATGTATTTGAAACAAGCACTCTAATAACATTGTAAGAAACATTGCAAAACACACTCCCAGGGGATCATATATAAGAGGCAAATTATAAAGCCTTAGAGGCATACCTTATAAGGAAGTTTAGATCTCATTTTATTTAATCTGATTAATACAAGAACCTTTCTACTATACTGACAGATTGATTGTTGAATGATTTTAATATGAAAGAATACCAACATTTATACAGCCAAATAAATAACATATGCCTCTCTGTAAACTATGAAGTCTGATCAATTGTTTTAACTACCATTGTTTGAAACTCAGAGTCATTTCTTCTTAGAATTAATTTTCAATACAATGTATGAGCCTTCAAACACACACACAAATCACAAAAAGAAAAACTAGTTTCCTTATATTATTGCTCCTTCTTGTTTTTGATCAAAATTAAAATACCCCAGATTCATCATCCAAGCTCTAAATGAGTCTAGCCTATTTCCCAAATACACACTTATAGGGTTGAGATTTGCCATCATAGAAAACAGAATGCTTAAAAGAATGCTACCAGAGGATCAAGATGCAATCCTCAAAGAAATATTTTAAAAATGCTTTGGGTAAAGGATACAGTGTAGCCTCTCAAAAAGATTGTTTTAAACAAGATAATGTTCACCTGGATGTATAAATTGAAGTAGTCTTGTTTTAAAAAAAAAATAATATATTATTGAACATTACTGAACACATATCAATAGTAGTAAGAAAAGAAGACATTACCTGTGATTGCTCTCTGCAATAGCCCACTGCTGGGTTGTATTTACTCACTTCACCCTTCAGAGGAATGGAAAAGATTTCTCCAACATTTGGCTCTGCTGGAAACCTCCAGAAGACTTTCGAAATCTATAGAAAGGAATAAAAAATGTCCCACAATCATTAATAAACTGTAAAATCCAATCTCAGTTTCTCAATTTTTTTCCTCTCCTCCAATTTACCACTATTTGTTGAACATTGAGTGGGTTCTCCTCACATTGCATTTGTCTTTATCTAAAATAAATAAATAAGCAAAAAGCAAATCTTTATTTAGCAATCTGAATGCTAGCCAAAAATGAGAAACTCCCGCTGGGTAACAGAAAGTAGAGAGGGATTCTTCCATATTTGAAGAGATGTTAAGTAATTATATGCTTCCTATAGGAGAGGAAAGAAATGTGAAACTAAATAAATCCACATCCACAGACCAAAAGAATCACATTAAGATAATAATGTTAATATAATATAAAACAGCAAAGAAAGAATCACAAATAACTTTTATAAACTTTCAAAAATGTATAATACTCCCAAATATTCTCTGGTACCTTTGACTTATCTAGATACTGACATCTGAAAGTTCAGTTTTTTGCCATCCCATGAGCAAAGTCCACTTTGGTTTTAGACATGCATCTCCTATCATCAGTGCTAACTAGCAAGATTAGTTTCACAACACAAATGCATGGCTTACTACTGTACAACCAGAAAAACATGAGTTTGAAGAGAAGCATGCTGGTAAATTATCCTATCTGAGAGAAATACACAGAACAAAAGCTAGAAGTATCCAAGACAGCAATAAGAACATCTACAAAGACTAACAGTACAAAAGGCAGAAGCTAATATAAATATGAAACAAAACCACAAGAAGGCACTATTCAACATCACAATAGGTGGAAGCTAGAGAAAATTTTTAACAAAGTGCATTTTTAAGAAAACAATAAATACTATACTTAATAAAACATGGACACTATTTAAATGCCAATAACTGAGAAATAGTCAAGTAAATTTGTCACAACCACATAATTAATCACAATTCTGTCAGCCATTAAGAAATTTTCATTCCACAATGTACATATGTAAGTATATATACACACACATAATTCAAAACATCAAGTTGTACACAATAAATACAATTGTATCTATCAATTTTAAAAATAATTTTAAAATAAAATAAAAATTTTATAAGTTTACAATAAAATATAAAAATGTACTTTATAATATAAAGAAGTAAAATCAGAGTACAATGTTGTAATTATAACTACTTGTACAAAAAGAAATACACAAGATGCAATTTCTTCTGATATAAATATCAGGTAAAATATTTCCCGAACTATCGATGGGCTAAAGTGAGCAATTCAAGTCACAGGTTCGTACAACAAACATGTCTTTTCAAATTCTCTATATAGCAAGGATCTCCCAAGCCCCAAACAGTGAGCCACTCACCGATGTAATAATTTTTCTACAATAGTCCAATAAAAGATATTTCCCCAGAAGTTTCTATAAGAGATAGTTCGTGTGTGTGTGTGAGCGTGTGTGTGTGTGTGTGTGTTTTTAACCTATAGATAGCTTCAAAAGCTTAGAATACCTTTTCTTATAACAAACATTTCATGAAAGGAAAAAAAACTGGGGGGAGGGACATACAATGTGACCTAAATCTTCAAAACTGGGCACTGTGGTGACAGTAACCAGGCATGAAAAGAGGGGAGTTTGAAAAGTAAAGGATAACATTTTGCATGCAAATAAACAAGTTCTTCATATTCAAATTTTCTCAATGCCCTCAAATCAGCCTTCTTAACTGTAATCAATTAATCATTAAGTATCTGGGAATGAGCAGTATCATCTTATAACCAAATCTCTGGGCATTTAATTGCAAGAGGTTTTTCAAGTAACAAAATTCTACTTCTTCCATAATCCCACATGAACAGTTTTATCATCATGTACTGGAGAGATACAGGCTCTACTGATGCCTCTTAAGAATTATAGATTGCTTCCAGATGCTTTTCAGGTGATTTCAAGCCTTTCCTCATTTGGCAAGTTGTGAATTATGAAAGGGCATCCCTAATTCATGAGAAATACTTCTCCCATCTCAGTGTCCATTATCATATATCCTCCCTTTACACTCTACAATTTTAGGCACTCACACCCCTATGCCTTTACTTAGATAATAAGGCATTGCTGTGCATCCGTTAAGGGCTTTACTAAGAACCACTCTTGTATTTTACCATCATGATTCCGCCAGCAGCAACACTTCATGACTTCAAAGGAAGCCGAGTCCTTTGACAGTAATGTACAGAATGACATCGAAAGCAAGGTTAAATGGAATTCAAGTAAACTGAAAGAACTCTCTTAAAATTCACTGGGTCTTAATAATTCTCTTGGTTGTCATCTCATTTAAAAACAAAATATGTCTCCTGCCAAAAAGGGGGGCGGGGGGGGGTTGGCAGTTAACAATTCAGTCATACTCAAATCTCTCCCCAAGCAAGTACTTTCCTTCTAACAGAACATTTTACCTCCACATAATAAAATCAAATTCAGGCTCACAGTCCTTCTGTGTAATAACTATGTCACAGCCCTAATTTCAACAGAGGAGCAAAATTTAAAAACTCATTTCCAGATGGCATAAATTCAGACCTCTACTGTGTCAAGTTCAGAAATATGCTAATAGGCAGAGAGTGCATAAAAGCACAGCAAAGCCACCAAATGAACACTTTGGGGGGGTGGATAATTAATATCTACATCATGATTTTTCTGTACATCAGAGAAACAAATGCAGGGGCATTTACAAGAGAGGGTGGATTATCCATAGCATTGTATTAATTGATCTGTGATATAATCAAGTGCTTTCCTGGAGGCTAATTAAATCAGCCAATGAAGAAAGAAGCCTCAAACAATTCAACAAGTTTTCAAATACATGAAGCTGACAATGAGCTAATTATTGAATAATCTCATTCTCTAAAAGAACTTAACTGAGACAAGTAACACATTATATTCACATGTGGATACTTGCATAGTAGAACAAAACATTCTACACAGGACCACAATCTTCACTGATTCCATTCAGCACACTAATAATAATTTAGTTTTAAAATGGGTAGACCTATCCAATCACCTAAATCAAATCCCTGAATTTTACAGATGATGAAACTGAAGCACAAGGAGGATAAGTGACCTGTTCAAAACTAAGTAGTTGATAAAAGATAAAGACAGAGGTAGAAGACATATCTTCCAACTTGAGCAGTAATGCTGTCTTCTCCACATGGAGCGCACAATTCCTCAACAATCAACCCACTGAGTTGATTACATTCCTCCCCATCAACACTGCCGTTTAAACCTTTAGGAAAAATTAAATCAAATAAAGCTTTAATCTCTGATTTCCAGTGAATTAATCCCTGAGATTTCACATTAAAAAAATTCTCTTTTTTACCCAAGAAACCCAGTGTAATTTGGGTGACTTTTTAATGGTCTCAACTGCGAACAAACTACTAAGTTGGAGCATATCACAGGGGAGGGAAAGCTGGCAGAGAACACATGCATCTTAGGAATGCACACCAAGAATACCAATTTATTAAACTGAATAATGAAAGTGAAAAAAACAAAATTCAAGTATTAAAGTGATGTTTACCAACATGACAACTACTCACAAGGTATTTCTGTAAAAAAACAAAAAAGTAGTCACTGTTTAAGGTTCTGTAATCAAATAAATTTGAAAAATACTGCATTCTAAATGTCCCTCTTGAATATTCACAAAGCACATTTTGTATATTAAGGCTCTAAGAAGAGCTAGAGAAAGGAAGCCTGCTTAGTTTTGTTTAGCCCAATGTTTCCCAAGATTATTTGTTATCTTTGGTTTGCAGAGCTTGTATTGACATCCTCCAAGAAACATAGTTCAGGAAGTATACATAGCATTCTTCAAGAAAAAAACCTGAGTATGACACCCATTAAGCAATATTTACACTGAGATGGGCTTCCTCTTCCAGATTCAACTGTTAAAAATAAACTCATGCGGCAAAGGAACCCTATTTCTACAATGAAAATAACAACTACCGCTAACATGTAATAATTGCAAGTGCAAGGCATGTGCTACATGCAACTTTTTTTGAGAAGAGCCTGTGCATGTCTTCAGCCACCAAATTATCTCCCCCAGAAGCTGTATCTATTTATATATAAACAAAACACTTTCTACATATCTTTTTTTACACAAATAAACATATTATATATGCTGGTCTTTACCTTGCATTTTTCACCAAACAACATAGATTGACACTTTTTCCAAATTGGTAATTTTTATGATTGCACAGTTTCTAATATACAGCTGTAACATAATGAAATTTATTCAATGTCCCATTATGAACAATTAGGTTGTTCCCAATCTTTAATAATTATAAACATTACTATAATGAGTATCTTTGTACATAAGTCACTTTCTCATGCACATAATATATATGTACAGTATATGCAGGACACATTCATAGTATATACGAATATATGTATATCTAGGATGGTGTATTTGTATCTAGAATAAATTTCTAAAACTGAAATCCTAGTCAAAGAAATATAAGGTTTTTCATATTATAGATTTTACCAAAGTGCCCACTAAACAGACCATTGTTTTGCACCCATAGTCTCTATAGAGTAGGTTATAAAACTTTTTAATCTTTGTCCGTCTAACCACGATGAATGGTACCTCAGTGCAGATGTAATGTGCATATCTCTTACAATGAGTTAAGCATCTTTCCACATGTTATTTGCCTTCCTATAGACTATTTGCATCCCTTGTCCACTTTTCTACTGGGTTGTTGGACTTTTTCTTATGGACTTGCAGGAGCTCTTTATTAGAAAGTTAGTCCCTTTGTGATGTGAAAAGCAAATATTTCTCCCAATTTTCTTGTTCTTTGTCTTATGTGATTTTCTCAGGTTTTTTTAATGTAATCAAATTTATCAATCTCATCTTTTATGGTTTCTCAGTTTTCTCTCTTACCTAGAAAGGCCATATGTACTCCAAGATTATAAAATAATTTTCCCATGTTCTTCTAGAAACTAGATTTTTTAAGAATTCCTGTTTAATATAGATTGATTTTGGCTTAACATGTGAGGTATTACTGCAAACATCACTTTTTCCCCAGACAGCTACCTGGTTATCCCACTACTATTTATTGAACAGAGAATCTTTCCCCAACTAATCTGAAATACCACATTTATTATATGCTAAATATGGTATTTGATGACATGAGTGTTTCAAATATTGTAGTCTTTCTAAACTAGTTATTCTCCTATTCAGAATTGTCCCAGCAATTTGTGCTTGTTTACTTTTCCAAATGACCACAGGATCAGCTTGTTTAGTCCCCATCAAAATCCTGTTGTTATTTTTACTGGAATGACATAAAACATACAGATTAATTTAGGGAGAATTGGCATCTTTATATCCAAGAATATTACAGGCCTTCCCATTTTTTCATATGTTTTTTGTATCCCTCAGGAGCATTTTTAAATACCTTCATATACGGCATATACATTATTTCTTAAGTTTATTCTTAGGTATTTTAATCTTTTTTATGCTCATGGCCTTTTTTCCACTGTATCTTCTATATTGTTAGTATATATGAAAGCTATGAATATTGACATAATTTAGTATCCAGGCACATTTTTACATTATCTTAATCTTTAAAATTAGTTTTTCACTTGATTCTCTTGGATAGTCCAGTCATATCATATATTCCTATTATTTGCAAATAACATGTATCTTTCTGATTTTTATATCTTTATAACTTTATTTTTTTTTCTTCTCATCCAGCTGCATTGGTTTATGATTCCAAAACACCACTAATAAACAGTGAAAATAGTGGACATCCTTATTTCAGTCCGTATGTTAACAAGAATGTTCTCAAATTCCCTTTTAAGCCCTTTTTTGGGTTGAGATAGACATACTTTACCTTGCTAACAGTATTTGCCTATTACATTTTGAGGGAATTTTTAAAAATCAGTAATAAATATTGAATTTTTATCAAATGCCTTTTCTATAAGAAATGGTCAAATGATTATTTCTACTTATATTTAACAAGATGATGGATGTCATTAATAAATTTCATACTATTAAACCCTTCCTGCATTCCCAAAATAAACCTCGCTTGTTATGGTGTTTTATTCTTTTAATGTGTATGAAGTTCATATTAAATACATTATTTCCTAAGCAACCCCACAAGCTGGGCACTACTATCAAGCCTGCTCTGGCCGCACCTCACTCTATTCTAGTCACCCGGCCTCCTCACTGTTCCTCAAACACACCAAGCTTACTCTTACCTCAGAGAATGAGCAGTCCCTGCCAGACTTGCCATTCCCTGAATCCTCTGTCCCCAGATATCCCTATATCACTCCTCTCTATATTTGTTCTTTGCTTACATGTGACGTAATTACAGAGGCCTTCCCTGTCTGCCCACATAAAACAGAAATCACCTTCCAATCTTGTCTCCACTCCAACCCTTTTTCATTTTTGTTTATAGCAACTGTCACCATCTAACATATATTCACATATGAAATATTTGATTTCTGTTAATTTATAATTTCTATTAATTTGTATTTCATTTCCCCCAGTAGAATGTAAACTCCATGAGAGCATTCTGAGCAGCCCTGGCACATGGAAAAAACTTAGTATTTATTGAATGAATGAACAAATGAATGAATGGATACTCATTTTACACATAAGAAAACCAAAGGTTACATAAATTAAATAACTGAAGTCACACAGTGGCAGAGCTGAGAATGAAACCCCAGTCTAACTTTCAATTCCCTACCCTTAACCATTAAAACAAATGACAGGTCACTTCAAGCCATAGAAAATGCTCACATTATCTTATGAAAGCTAAAGACCAAATCAATGACACTGAGGATTGAAAATCAGACGAAAACTGTGTAGACAGGCCCTGTACAAAAGAATCAGAGGATAGACTCCAAAGAATTCCGTGGAAATTATGGGAATTATATTAAGTGAGCTTTCCTCTCTCAACACCGTGAGCCTCATGGCAAGCAGTATCTGACCTTTATCCACAAGTGTCCTTAGATATCCAATAGATAAAACTGGATGCTTCAGGGACAAATGGCTAATAAACATGTGTTTACTACTGGCACTGGCAGACACACCTACTAGAAGTACCACTTCCCAGGGAACTAGCCATATTATGAACAGTTAAACACCAAGGATCTAGCTTTGAAAAAAATATTTGCTCTTTCAAAACCAAAGAATCTTTTGTGGTTTCAACAAGCAAGTTACAATCAGGTATTCCTCATGTTCTTTTTCTCCTCTATCACTGGGATACTTTCTTTCCTTGAACCAACTTTAGGCTAAAAACAAAAAATCACAAATTTCCATCTCTGACATTAAACAGTATAGTATCTTTAATTTTTTTCAGAACTTAATCAAACCCCGTATTTTAGAACTGTGGGGCTGATCCAACATTGCAATGTGTCACATTTAATTCCATCAATGCAAAGCATAATGAGCAAAGATTGAGCTAGTGAGGCATAACTAAGTGTTTTGAACCTGTGAATTTAAAAAGCAAGGCCCATTTGTGTTATTTCTAAATAGTAAATAAAATCATTTTCCAGCATTTCACTATTAAATTACAGTAATTTTTCCACCAGCACACACTTGAGGAAAGCCACAAAAAGACTTTTCTAACAGTTCATTCTATTATTGCTCATAACCTTCTAAATATTTCTCCTCATTGGCTTCTATTCAAAGGTAAATGGAAAGCAGTAAAATTTATGGAAAATATATTCAACTGCTTAAAATACATCAACCAAAAGAAAAAAGATTTTAGAGCTGTATTATGAGTTGTGAAATTGCATTGCCTTCACTTAGCTTTCAGTTTCAATGATAGGTAACAAAACTGACAGACTGGTCAAGTTCCAAAACACCTCCTATTCAGAGCCTGACTCTTCCATCTCAAATTCTCACCTTGGTCAAGGCCAGAGTAAACACCTGTCCTTCACATTTTTACACAACATCACTTTGTATGCTACAAATATAAGCTTTCACGCAGGGATGAAGCAAATTCCAGTGCAATGGAAAAAATTTCTGCTCTCTTAAACTAGTCTGTCGATTGTTCCCTTGATTTTCTTGGCTGTCAAGATGGTGAAAGGAGGAAAAGGATCTTTCTGTAAAACTGTAAAGTGTAACCAGATAAGTTTGCCCTTTAAGTTCTTCACACAGAGAAAGGTAAGATAAAATTCAAGTCTAAGGTTTAAAATTTAGCTATGAAAATTATATGCTAGCACTTGACTGAAATGTTGCGAGATTTCAATAAAAGAAGATTAAAGTCAATTGAAGTCAATTTCTACATTTCATGGGCCAAGTAAGGGACATTTAAAAAGAACTTAAAAAGTAACATTTTAAAGATACCATACTTTATAAATTTAAGAAGAAAAATGACAATTGTACCAGTTCAGAAATGCCTTAGAGTAAGAGAAGTGAGGGAATCTAACGAACATTAACTATTTAAAAAAGAGGCTAGAGTCTTAAAATTTTTTAAAAAAAGATTAGCCTTGAGAAAAAATTCACCTTAATAAAACTCAGTTTCACACAAGAAAGTAATTTACATCCTAAGCATTAACTATTTTTAAAAAAGAGGCTAGAGTCTTAAAATTTAAAAAAAAAATAAAAGATTGGCCTTGAGAAAAAACTCAGCTTCATAAAAGAAAGTAATTTATTTATCTTGCATAACATTATTTCATTTTACTTAGTCCTTTCTCTAAAAATTCTACAGATCTTTATAAATATTATGCAGTTAATCCTTCATTTACCAGTATAAAAGGAAAAGGCACTATTATTATCATTTACAAATATACAAGATAATTTTAATAACCAAAAAAAAAAAAAAAGGAAAATTTCAGGAAACCTCAAAGAAAAGAAGACAGGAAGTACATCCTCTTTTGGCTTGGGTTTTTTGGAGGGGAGAAGGTAAAATATACAATAAAAACAAATATATGTGCAATATAACATCGTCTTAAGTAAGCAAGCAGACTTGGGGTTTATTGTGCTACGGTCTTGCCACAGGCTTGTAGGAGAAAAAAAAAAGCTTGATATAATTTCTGTTTACACTCCAACATTTAAAAACACCTTTTTGGCCGGGCGTGGTGGCTCACGCCTGTAATCCTAGCACTCTGGGAGGCCGAGGAGGGTAGATTGCTCGAGGTCAGGAGTTTGAGGTTGCTGTGAGCTAGGCTGACGCCACGGCACTCTAACTGTGGCAACAAAGTGAGACTCCGTCTCAAAAAAAAACCAAACAAAAAAAACCCCACCTTTTTAATATCAACTCCTAAAGGTGTTGCATGTTTTATAATCCCAACAAATAGATTAACATCAGGCATCACCACTTATATTTCTGCCTTTGAATCCTGGAAGTAAAAGATGTCCAGAAGCATGAAGTGGCTGACAAAATTCCAACTTTCATATGAAATCCTAACATAGAAAACATTAAGACAATGAAGTAAGAAAAGCTGCTACCAAAAAAACAAAAAACAAAACAAAACAGCAAGAGAAAGAGATTCCATTATTTTCAGAGGCAGGCACAAAAGAGAGTGTTGTAAACATCCTTGGCAGTCACAGGGCACCTTGTACATGTCTTTATTAGTACTCATTTACATGTTTTTATCCCGCCAGGAGGCTGAGATCTACTTGATGGTAAGGACTTGGCTTCATATCATCCTGGCCTATGAGCCACAGAATTCAAAGAAATGAACCAAGTGTTGATCAATTAACCTTTCTTAAATTCTATTGATAAAAAATATTCACAGTGTTTATGTTATATGAATTTCATCTCAATTTTTTAAAGTACAAAAAAAAAAAGAAAGAAAACAATGGCCTGAATAAATGTTTAAAGCTAACTGACAGGGAAAGAGTCTTATTAAATTATCAAGGCAAAGCTATTTTAAAGTCATATCATAAATCACCGGACTCTAACTTAATGGTAACATGTTTTACAATAAACGATAAGCCTTGTAATCACACATGTATTTCCTAACACTACATATGTCCAGTGTCTGTCCAGACAGGTGAGTCCACAACCTCAAAATACTAAGTAATGTATGGTTTCTAGGTCTGCTGATTCCCATGCTGTTGAAACTATGATTTACTTTCTTTATTTAGATATAAATAGATTCCACAATACAGGTTCTACCATAGGAAGCATAGATTCAGAGTGCTGTTTTGGTTTTGATTTTCTTTTTTTCCTTATTGGAAAAAAATACACTTTTCCTTATTGGAAAAAAAAAAAGAACAATGCCAGGAGAGATTCAGAGTTAAAAGGAACTCCGGGGAAGTCCAGGGATCTGCTTCACTTCAGGCTCCCTCCTGACCTCAATTCTTTGAATCTATTATGCTTCCAAGAAACGTAAAGACCGCCACCACAGGTTAGGGGACTGACTGGTACATGGCCCTGGAGCTCCTGAACCAAGCACCTTTCCCTGATCTCCCTTAATCTCCTCTGCATATACACCCATTGATCCCAAGATACTAAGATTCCCCTGAAACTGAAACAACAAAAAACCTCATTCAAGTAAAAATGTGATCTTTGGCATCATGCTCTGATTTTGAAAGATCAAGTCCGCACCAGCCAGCATTTGAAGCAATTAACTAACATCATGCCCACTGTCTCTGCCCCACAAATTAAAATCTTGGAACAAAAACGCAATGCGGCCATAGGCCAAAGAAAGGAAAATGAAAATTTCAGTAGAAGGATGTAGAGGGCAAAGATATTATTATTAATTACCCAGTCTAAACTCATAATACTGCCATCAATGACTAGAAGAACACAGAGCTTTCACATGATCTGTCAGGTTTCACTACATAGATTGTAAGAAGGCAAGGCAGGAACCCTCTTCTCTTTATTCTCATTACTGTTCAACAAATCACAGATGTAGCAACTCTAAAATTAACACAGATATTTTATATTCCACCCAAAAAGAATGCCTAAATGACATTAATATGCATATTTACTTGCTCAGAGTTCATTGTCATAATTAAACCTCTGACTTGCTGGCAGAAAGAAATACCACCACACTCACTAATACCTTTTCTACCCACAGGATGGCTGGGAACTGAAATTAATAACTGACATCTTTTCAGTGACCCCACTGAAGTGAGAGAGTAATTCAAGTCAGAACAAGAATCTTCATAAGAATTTTTCTAAGCAAAAATACTCCTTTTTGAAAATGCTCTGGTCCCAAGCCTCAGCACAAACACCTTTTATATGCCACCTTGCCTTAGCATACAGCATCTCTTTACTGACTGAATCGTAGACATAGCCTGTTTTCAAAGTAAAAGTAAATTAAATATCCACATATACAGCTTTCTTTTCTACACTATTAGGCAAAAAGCTGGAGTGAAATAAGCTGAAGTGCTGACCTCTGGCTTAAACACAAATGGAATTACCCTACCACACATTATTTAAAGATGCAAAGCACAATTCTCAAGTTAATTTGTCACTTGGAGAAATCACTGTGCTTTTATGATGAGAATTCATTTATGAGAAGCTCTTAGCACAGTTTTCCCCTTAACCTTCTTAATTTATCTTACATTTGCTTCTCTTCCACAGCAAACTTTTATGTGCAAATTTAAGGCTACATAATGTAAGTTACAAGGGCACTAGTGTTTGAAGCCCAAAGAACAATCTAATGAAAATGAGGTGATGCTACCAGCTGCCAATGATTTGCCATCTCCTGACCCAACTTGCTAAAAAATATGTTTGGGCAGGATTTTGTAAGAGCTCTGTGGAGGACAAAAGAAGATGGGCTGGGATCAGCTTTTATTTGTGAAATGGGGAAATTTTATGTATAAAGTTTTGTTTTTTTAAAAACCACTAAAATAAGGAACAGCAAAAAAAAATCCACAATTTTAACATGATCCATTTCCTTTAGAGACAATAATGATTTTACATGTCAGTAAAAAAAATTAGTCTTCTACGCTTTTGAGACTTCTCTAGACGTCATTCAAGCATATTTAGAAGGAACTAGAGCATGAGTCCAGTGGGAGTGTCCAAAGTTTTTATGCGATGGGTGAACCTAGTGATACTATTTCACTCTTTTCCCTAAGGCTCAATGTCATCACCTGTAAAAATAGGGATAATATCCTCCTTCTTACATACCTCACTGGATCAAATTTTAAAAAGAAACCATACCTGAAATTACTGGGTAAGCTAGAAAGCACTATCCAAATGCATTACTATTGTTGACAGCAACAAGTGTGCACCATTCCCAAACACAGAAAAGCAAAATCACCCAAGTATAGAACCAGTCTTACTTCACTTAATGTACACAGTAACACATGAGTAGACAAGACAGGCCAAAATAGGATTGCAAAATTTGAACTGAAAGCACTTCCAGTTCAATGACTATAAATCTTGTGGGTACTTTGTAAAACTATTATCCAAAAGCAACTAAAAGCTTTTTGTTAAAGGTGGGGAGGGGGGTGGCGGGGAAGGGCAGAGCCTTTCTAGAATGTGATGAAAACTATGGACCCTCTACCCACAAAAAGTAAATCTAAATATTCAAGCAAAGTTTATTTTTCTGATATCAGGGGTGGTTCTTCAGATCCCAGGCTAGGATCCCCCACTACAAGCTATTGAATGACTGCCTAGTTAATCATAAAGACACAAGAGAAAAAGAACAGGGAAATAATGATAACAAAGTACCCCAGATAAGATGATGATGTATACATAGGTGCTGCCCTTAGGAAATCTTCCCTCAGACCCTCACTGGAGACATGAAGCTGCAATTCACGAGTTACCTTAGCAGTATTCAGACAAATGAGGCCCTGATAGGTCAAGCAGAAAATCACTTCCTTTGATAAACAACCACGCTTACAATAAGGTAACATCTAAGACTTAGTGTTCATATACATCCAGTAGCTGCTTCAGAATTTCCATATAAAAGGGGCTTAGTGGCAATCTAATTGGAAGCCTGCACTAGAGTATTAGTTTTGAGGCTAAAGTTGCCTGAGACTTCACATAAGATTGAAAAAATATTGAATTTCCACAGCAAAGCAAGAAGAGTGCTATGGAAAGGAGGGGAGGCAGTGTTAAGGCACCACAGGCCAACTTTTGCCACTATTATGGGTTCACGGACACCAGTGGTTCTCAAACTTTAACATGCAACAGAATCACCTAGAAGGTTTATTAAATATAAATTGCTGGGCTTGGGCTCTACCCTTAAAGTTTCTGATTCAGCAGTTCTGGGCATTGGGAAACCAAAAATTTGTATTCTAACTAGTTTTGTAGATGCTGATACTGCTAATCAGGGGATCATACTTTGAGAATCACTGATCTATATAATCAGAGCCTACCTCATCTAGGAAATCCCTCTTCAGCACTTTCATAATGCTATCCAGATGCCATACTCATCATCATATAAAAAAATAAGTACCACCCTGTCACCTAGGTCAGCCTGTCACCTGTGGTACGTACAATACATGCTGATTGGGCTGAACATTCAAGATACACAATAATAATGGTGAACTAATACCTTTTGTCACAACCTGGATGGAACTAGAGACATTCCTCCTAAGTGAGGTATCACAAGAATGGAAAAACAAACATCACATGTACGCACTATTAAATTGGAACTAAATGATCAACACTCATGTGCATATATGGTAGTAAAATCCAATGGAAGTCAAGAAGGTGGTGGGGGGATGGGTACATCTAATGGGTACAATGCACACTATCTGGGTGATAGACACACTTATAACTCTGACTCAAACTGTACAAAAGTAATTCATGTAACCAAAACATTTGCAGTCCTGTAATATTCTGAAATTTTAAAAAAAGATACACAACAAGCTTCTTGATAACTGGTGAGTGTGTATAGGTAATTCATATTATAGACAAATGCAGAAGAAGAACCTAGAACAGTTTTAAAATTTTACCTTCAGGAAGCAATAAACAGCAAATTGGTGCTAAGAGTATTCACTTAACACTTAGTAATCCATCCATTACTCCAGAACTGTGGTTTTCAAATTGAGCTCCACAGAGCTCCATATACTGGGTAGGAGGGGAGTAGAGAAATGACGGAGGCTTGAGGTCTTTCAATCTCCGTTCCTCTCTGAACCAGAAGTTCATCTTTTCTCTGATTGGGATCAATTCTATTTTTTAATGATTTTACTATCCTTTTAGCGGGTAAAAAAGGTTTAAAAACCACTGGATTGGATTACCTCTAGGAGCCCTTCCATTTCTGTGATTCTATTATAATACAACAATCATAGGTTAAATGGCACATTACAAAAATAAAAATATCAAACTAGCCCAGGAAACTGACAGAGGCTACAAACAGCATCAGATTGAGCAGTTAGCAGTCAGATCACATTTGTGTTTGGTATGAAGGTCTGGACATCATACACAGGAGCTTCCAAACACACTGAGGGCAGCCACTGAGCCTCTGTAAATGGAATATAAAAAACAGACGAACTCCAGGGGTAATTATCTTTACTTAATCTTGCCCAGTCAAGCAGACACCTTGCAGAAAACAGGGTATTTTCAGTAAGTACATGGTGATACTGTGAGATACAGAATGAGATGCCGCATGCTCAGCATTGTTATTGGACAGGGCCACCTACTAAACAGTTAAAACTTTTCTTTATGACACATATTTGTAAGCTGCCAGGCAAGCTGTGTGTAAAATACTAAGATCATTACTATAGTTCACAACCGGACAGTGGGGAAGATAGGCATATCTTTTGCTAACAGCTTTAATTTATAAGCCACCCATAATTTCACAGTTCAAAACCATCTACAAGGAGTAAAGGAGGAAATGTAACCTTCTAAATGGAAGGCCATCCACTCCTGGAATGCCAAAACCGTCCATAATGACTAAGGTGTCCTGTTGTGGTATGGAAAATATGGATTTGGTATAAAACAGAAAGGATAATAAGAACATCTTCAAGGCTACTGGGATCTCATACACACCATCATTCTACTTTCAACTATCTTCATTGCTACCTTCTTTGAGGGCAGCACATAGAGGTAGAAAGAAAATATAGTCTCATTAAGTCAATAACTTCCAATTCAGTTTCAACAGATGATCTAACTCAATCAGCAAAACCATCTCTTCTAAACCAAAGCAGCCAGAATGTCTCCATATGCTAGGGATCATGGGGCTGGGGCAGGGCATCAGAGGTGTTACGTGTTCATTATTTCTTTCAACAAAAATGTCTTCTGAGCTCCTTTGGCAATGATGAATAATAACACATAGTCCCAAATCTCAAAGAGCTCACAGGGGCTCTGAAAGACCTACTCTCAACCAACCAACACAGTGAAGTCATACCTTATGGTGCAGGGAACTGGGTCAGGGTTCAAAGTAAAACCAAGGCAGCAATTACAAATAGTCAAAACTATCTTTGAAAATTCCCTGAAATTCCTCATAAAATCAATACTATGCCTCTTGGTAAGTCCAAGATAAGCTGTTTTTCCTGACCTTTGGAAAACACTATTGTCTATTTAGGTAATTACCAAAGAGAGTAGTTGGCTTGCCTTTTATGGGCCACGCTGTTAAAACCAAAATGTTCATACTCTGATAGGAAATTAAATCTCCCTATAAACAGCAGGCTCACATGTCCCATCTCATGTTCACTCCAGGACTATGCTCATCATATTTCAATTGTTACTTCTTGCCCTTTTTTTTCTTTTGGCCAAGTACATTAGTTGAATTCCCATGGGCAAAAATATGAATATAGTATGTCTCCACTGTAATATCATTTTAATATTTACCCAAAGGCATGCCAAAAATGCCATTTCTTTAACATATTAGAAATCCTTCTTTTGAGTGTAAATATATACCAGGGACAAGATTATAAATTAACCCTACATAAGAGAATGAGAGATTTTACCAAATTAGTTCCAGTTATCTGGAGAAACTAGAGACACCAGACAGTGAACAGGTAAGTTTGGGAGGTAGAAAGAAAATCAAGAGAGATACAGAAGGTGAAGTACACCCCTGCAAATTGGGTCCTGTGAAAGAACAATGTGAACCTAGGGTATATCTCAAGATGAGGCCTGGAGGGAGCAAGAGGGGGACACACATGGCAAAGTTCTTCATGGCGGTCCTACCTTCCATATATTACAAAGAGGGTCCCTTGCTCAAAGTCCCTCAGGTCAGGGGTGATTCAAGAAAAATAGCCTGTTAGATTTCTGATCTGACTCAACTAGATTACCCATCAGTTACACAGTCCCAACTGCTACTGCCTTCTATTACCTTCAAAGTCACATACACTGCTGTGGCTCCAAACTTCCCTAGAGGATAATATAGCCCCCTACATCCTTTACCCATTTTTCTAAATTTTAATTTTAATTGACATATAAAAATTGTACATATTCATGGGTACATAATGATGTTTTGATACATATAATGTATAGTTAGCAGACCAGCATAAACAGCATATCCATCATCTCAAACATTTATCATTTCTCTGTGTTGGGAACATTCGGTACCCTCCTTCTAGCTATCTGAAACTAGTATTATTAACTATAGTCATCCTACAGTGGCACAGTCACAAGAATGAGTGCCATACCTACCATACCTCAGACTCAGCTAGGCAGCCTCAACAAAATAAACCCGACCATTTGCTGGGAAACCCGGCCCTCTCCTATTCCCAGAGACACATGCATGCATTACTTCATTCAACAACAAATGTTTTCTAAAAAAACTCCCTGCCCCATCCTAAATATCTCTTTACCTCCCTTTTTTAGCCTTCTTTCCCTTATGTGTGTCAGACCACGGATTCTGGTGGTATTGCCCCCGACAAGGCTGCACACCTAACCACTGTCTGTCCTCATCACGCTATCATCATTTTCAGCTAGCTGGGCACCCCTCCCTCTTTTGTCCTCTTGGGATTCCACCTCCTCTTCATCCGGTTTTCTTCACCCTTCCAATTATCTGATACTTAGCCTCTAATGCCCTGGAAGAATAGACAGCACATTTAAAGGCAAAAAGGCACAAAAGAAAACTGTTTATACTAGTCAAATAAACTTCACACACATTTTCATACAACTACACAATTCAAGCTCTGTTCCATTTTCCTGGATACAAATCCTTTAGAAATCCTACCCTCCTCTACAATACTGTAAAATCATTCATTTTTTTTCATTTCCCTCCTTCAGGGAATTCCAACTCTGCTCAGAATTTTTACTTAAGCTCAGTCCATACTTATCACCATCTTAAATTCTTCAGCTGATTTTGAAAAAGAACATTTTTAAGCAGGCAATTAAAAAGACTAGTAAATCTGTTCTTGACAGGACTAGACTTAACTCTAATGAGACAAAATGACAACTACATGGCTTGCTGCCAAGGTATCATGAGCAGTCTCAGAATTAGACTCAAAAAAGCTGATAGAATCTGAAAGACAGAGTGACCTTCTCTATACATTTTATCTTTTGCTTGGTTTTCACTGTGTGCAAGATATGAAACTTAAAATATTAAGGTAGCAGTTTAGGAAGAGGCCTTCGATTCATTACTTAGGAAGAGGTGCTGGTGGTAGATACTACAGCAGAGACTTACTAACTAGATGTAAGTAGCTATTTTTATCTGCAGAGAATATGAAATACATAATATACAGTTTTCCTAAATGTTATGCTCTGAAACACTTCATTAATTTTTTTTCAACCTTGGAGGATAAAATGATCATTTCTTTCCTAAAACATTTTCTTCTCTCACACAAATTTAAATCTAATAATAAGGAAGACCTTTAACACAGGACCTCTAAAAAAACTATTTAATTTAAATGTATAACATATTTTGAATTACCCACATTTTAATAAACAATATGTCAGTATTCACATCATAATAATGTATCCTCAAATATGAAAAGGAAACACTATTTTTCATTAGATATCCTCAATTTTAAAAACAAATGTTTTCCTATATTGGGAGAAAACTAAACTGTTAAAACATGAAAAATCATAAGCATTCAAAACAGTGTTCTTGAGATTCCTTTTATTTCATTTCTCCATAAAATTGAGAGCATCTGCCATGCGATACAAAAATGTAAATAGCATTTCAAGTGTGTGCAAAAGCTTTTTTTCATTCCCCCTCACTCCCCACCAAACTTAAGAAACAGTTGTCGTTTTTGGTAGCTCTACAAGGGTTTTAATACTTTAAGCCATTCTAGTTTCAACCACCGTTCTGGTTTCTTGCTTCAGAAACCACTGTCGCAAACCCGACACTAGAGATAAATAAAAGAGATTAATGCAGTATTACGTTGAAGAAGCAATTAAAAGAGGCTGAAAAGCAGCAACTAAACCCCAAACCATTTGCTCTTCCACAATAGGAAGCTGAAGATAATGTTATTTACTAAACATAAATCACTTGAGATCTGGCCAAATTCTTAAATGATATTCCATCCAGATGGAAACGTTGCAAAGCCAGGAGCTGCTTACATAAGTATTTACTTCCAACTCTGAAAACAAACTGGACCAGTTTTTCTTGTTGCTTCTAGGAAAGTGATCAATTTAAACCAATGGAACAATTCAAAAGAAAGGCTTCCCTATATCCACTCATGCTCAATTTTTGGTCCCACCCTTACCCACTTCCTCCAGTGATATTAGGTTTCTTGCAACTAAGTTTGCTTCCTCCTCCTTCAATAACTATTTTAAAGTCTTTAGGTGGCAGAAAGAAAACTCCATCAAGAAATCTTACCTCTTACCTTCTCATATATTTTTGTAGCATATACCTATTTTTCAGGGAAAAAAAAAGTCAAGACATAGTCCTTAAACTTTGTGTGTGTGTGTGTGTGCGTGCGTGTACTTATTAAAAATATTCTCTTTAGGGCTCTGTGAGGTTTATGCAAACAGGCATAAACACACAGGCTGCTGTGTCTCCTAGAGTTCATGTTCATGTGCAGCCAGTTAGGAACAGTTTGGCTTTACTTTTCACTTCCTTGTGTTAAAGTCACCTAGACAGAGAGGCTTTGAGAACTATACAGTACAAGAAGTCAGCCACTTGTTTATTTAAAGGTGCTATGTTAACAGCTAAAAATTCTGGTGGGGCCAGTTAGTTCAACAGGTTTGTGAGAATACCTTCTTTAGGACCCTTTTTCTACTAAATATCACAGGAAATGCCAGTGATCCTGATAGAGATCCACTATGCCCAAGAAAAAAAGACTCTGTGGCATGTGAGTAGGAGCCAAGTGAGATAAACCAAACAAAAGACAGTCCCTTGTGCCTAGACTAAAACTTCATTTAGTTTTAAAGTGTACTGTAACAGGAAGCCCTGTATTAAATCTCAACCCCATGCCCATACCCCATGCCTTTTAGTTTTTGATTCTACAACTTCATATATTCCCTCATACACAGTTAAAGAGCTAAGGATATAAAATATCCTGGTAGACCTTACTCACATCTGCCAAAACCTACATCCCAAGCTCCTTCTAAACTTCCATTTAGTCTGTTTTTCCACTCCTACATGCTGCACACACTCGAATACCCCAACCCCACACAAGTCTCCTGCACCTCACAAGAACTATTACTTTCTTTACCCTCTTCCAAGGTAATCACCTCCCAGGCTCTTTTCTAGAGCTTGTCCACACCACAGCAGACCTGGCCCACTGTTTCCTCTTTCTACAGGACCAAGAACACTGCCCTTTCTCTCAGGCCTGGCTGCTTCCTCCAAGGCCACAAAACTGGCCAGTGCCAAGCCTTGAGTAGCTTAACCACTGGCTATTTCTTCCTACTCAGTGCAATCCCAAATTCTGTGGCCTAAAGTCAAAACACAACACAGAGCTCAAGATCCAAAGTCAGACAAACATGGCTTTGACTCTGCTACCTAATATCTCTGTGACATGGGCAAAATAATCTCCCTAAGCCTCAATTTCATCTCTAAGGCGGGTAAAATAATAGTTACGTTTCCTGTGAAGACAATGCATATAGTATTGGCACATAGTAAGTTCTCAATAAATGTTAGCTATTTTTATTATTACCGTTTTATGACTACTCTATTACTGTTATTACTACATGGACCATAAACTGGCAGGCTTTAAGCCAAATTTAGGCTTTCTGTTTGGCCCTCAATATATATATATATATATATTTTTTTTTTTTTTAATTACCTTTGGAGAGATAAGCACCCTCCAGTCTGTCACAGTCCTTACCACTTCTCCCTAGAATCTTTATTCTTATTATACTACCTGCCTGGCCTCTGAGTTTGGGACACCCAGTCCTCAAAAAAAGGTTTTAGAGATAACAAGGAAATTTTTTTGAACAAA
Organism: Cheirogaleus medius; assembly: GCA_008086735.1. Lineage (NCBI taxonomy): Eukaryota > Metazoa > Chordata > Mammalia > Primates > Cheirogaleidae > Cheirogaleus > Cheirogaleus medius. The sequence goes on from VBSM01000483.1 coordinate 6,103,576, forward strand.
GACATTATAGAAGTAGAGCATCCAGACATTATACTAAAAATGCCTTTTTTAAAACCATAGCAAGGAACCACCAATTTCCTAAAAGTTTAAGACCTCTCAAATCAGTCAAAAGGCACGTATGTGACAGGTGAGGGGAAAGGAATAAACTCTACTTTGCAGTTTATAGTCAGTAATAACTTCCAGAACATGGAGAATTTGTGAGGTTCTTCTATAATAAAACACAAAATCCCAGTGCTCACTTTCCTGGTCTGGCACAAAATAGAGCAAATATAATAATGTCAAATTCAGATAGTGCACTTCAAAAGCCAGGCCTCTTCCCTACATGCAGCAAGCCACTGGTGAGGCAATTTCCTGTTCCAAATGCACTTGTCGGTGGTCAAGGTCTTAAATTTAGTTAATAGCTACACACATATCAAAAAATTTAGGTTGTCTTACATTTATTATTTTTCTATTCTTACTAACTTAGCTCAAAGATTTTCCGCTAATGAAAAAAAGACATAACTAATAATTAAGAAACACATACCCTCTTAACATACATCATTTCTGGGAAAAAACTGTGAAAAGTACAGAAAAAGTAAACACTGTAGGTAAATAAAGATATTTACCTATTACAGAGAATTATTGATATAATAAAATTAAATAACCATAACTCTCTTTAATATATTAGAAAATCTCTATCACCTTCTCTCATTCCCAAAAGTCTATCCATTGAAAACATTCTCTTTAAAATAAGGTCATTAGCTTTTAAATCCCCTAAAATAAAAACAAATGGGCTTTTTTTCAAGGCTTACAGACATTTTTTTCAAAATAACTACAAATTAAAATGTAGACAGGGCCAAAATTATCATCACAATAACCAATACAATGATCTTGTATAAGTCCATTCATTTATTTTTTTATGGACTCCATACACCCTTTGGTCTTATAATTCAAAGTAAATATAATCAAAGTTATTTACATGAGAAAAAAGTAAGAGCATAACTGATTATTTCTAGGCAGCCAGATTACAGGTGATTTATTTTTCTTTTGTGTGTTATATGCATGTTTATCAAGTCTTCTGCTCTACAAAAGTTATTACTTTCATTATCAGATGAAAAATGTTTGTTTATACACTTTAACAATACTGTACGCAACCACTATTGGAGGATCAGGGTAACATTTTCCAAAGGGCCTTAAGGAGCCCCGTAAGGAGTAGGAAGTAAATGTGCAGAAAGTAGCTCTCTGCCTGGTATTCCTCATTGCTTTCCCTTTTGTTTCATTTTCTGAGAGGTTTAATGACCAGCTCTACTCCCTAGAGTTCCATAGCACTTAAGCTCTGTACCACACAATGTAGTCCTTTCTGCCGCCAGCAGGATATTCTCTAGTGGTCCCTGTTTCTCTCTTATACTCCAGACTGCTTTCAACAGGAACTGTGTTTTATATTTGTTTTATATACCTCTACAGAGCTTAGCACAGCTCTCAACACAAAGCAGACTTCTGATATCTATTTGTTAAACATAAATGAAACAACTCTTCAATCAATTAATTAACAGTAAAGTAAACCCAGCCTCTGTTTCTTTGCCTTTGGAAGCAGCACTGTTTTCTATGCAATAACAAAAGGCTGTGATGTGGTCTCGCTGACCCAGATCAGCGCCACTGATGGAAGGCTTTCAGAAAACATCCACAGCACTGAAGGAAGAAGTGGCTTCTCCCTGAACCAGCTCTAAACTTCCAAAGTAAAAGGAATAGATCTGGGGGTGTCATGTCTAAAGAAAGCAATGAAATCAACTCCTATGCCTTCCATCATTTCTTTGAAAAGGCATGCGATGTTAGCTCTGAACTCCAAATCCAGCTTTACTATTCCAAAGAGAATTCAATCAGCAAACAGTATGAGGCAGGAGTAGCTAATCCCTGCTGGGAAATGACCTGCCCTTCTTTAATGACAGAAGTAGTTATCTCAGTTTACAAAGTCTATAAAGCACTGACAGGGTTTTCAGGATTCTTACACAAGGCGCTATTATTACAGCGACGCTGAAAACTGGCTAATGATAGAGGAAACATCCATATACTCTGGCTTGAATAGCTTTAATTATATTTTCCGTGAATTTTCAAACCAGTGGATGCACAAATTGGATGGAAAAAATATGAGATGTGTGTGTAAAATTAATTTTACTAGGTCCAATGATGCTACTGTTGATGCTTAACTTGAAATTGTTTAACTGAGCAGCTTCAGAGTCAAATTATTATCTATACAAACCGGTGTTTAGAATGGCGAAATGGGGGCAGGTGGGGAGTGACTGGGATTTGACCTCCCAATGAGACCGGTAGCTTTGTCTATGTCTATCCCAAACCACAGCAAAGAATGACTTTGTTTTGTCAGTATAAGCCACCAACAATTGCTGTTGGGGTGAAGGGAAATCCTCATAAGTAGGCAAGGAAAAAAAATAACAAACCACACAATCTTTTCCATTTTCCCATACAAGCTAAAAGTTAAGGGATATGTTTATAAATACTCCTAACTCACCTTCTTTGACTCTAATCTTCTGGGCACTTGTAATGCAACATTTATAGTCAAACATACAATTCTCATGATTTCAAAAACGGCTTTCAAGGAAACACCTATGCATCTCACAGACTTTTTCCATTATACTACAACCTCTGCTTCAGATTTCTGAGGCCTAATTTGCCTCGGTTTTGCTCTGTTTTCTTCCTTGGACTATAAATTTTAGGTACATGACTGTTTTAAACAAATACTTAATTGTAGCTTTAAATACTTAGAAACACGAAAATTTTGCACTGGAAGAAAAATGCAACAAACTTACTAGCCTCTTTAGTTCTGCAAAAAGAGTCATTTCACAGGCTATAGCAGGAAATACCTCTAGTTTGGCATAGCTGGACACAAGCAGACCCAAAGTTACCTATAGGAACAAAGTTCTTGACCCAAACAGGGAGGAAAAAAATGGCTGCCAGTCTTTCACATCAATAACTCCGGTGGTTCCTGATGCACCAACAAGGTGATATGCCTAAATCAAGAAGCATATTAATGACACATCACAATCCTTTAATAATCAACTCTTTGACTTAACCCAGTGATAATTAAAAAGCCGTATTTAATACCAATTTTCCACAACAAAATCAAAAGAACACTGCAGGCCGGGCGCAGCGGCTCACTCCTGTAATCCTAGCACTCTGGGAGGCTGAGTCAGGAGGATCGCTTGAGGCCAGAAGTTCAAGATCAGCCTGAGCAAGAGCAAGACCTGTCTCTACAAAAAAAAAATAGAAAAATTAGCTGGGCATGGTGGTGTGCACCTGTAGTCCCAGCTACTTGGGAGGCTGAGGCAGGAGGACCACTCAAACCCAGGAGTTTGAGGTTGCATTGAGCTATGATGACACCACTATACTCTAACCAGGAGTAAGACTCTATCTCAAAAAAAAAAGACACTGCATTACACACAAAGCCTTGATACCCAATAATACCACTTCTAGGACAGGTACATTATGTACATTCTTAGAAAAAAAATAATGTACAAAAATGTTTATTCATCAACAGCACTACATATAATAATGAACATTTGATTTTTAAAAAGTGTCCAATAAGGAAGTGGCAATCTATACATTCCATATGATAGAAAACTATGAAGCAATTATATATCATGTTTTTTAAATAAGAATTAACACTAACTGAGCACTTTATAACATCTCAAGCCTGTTCTGAATACTTTACATGAATTAACAAGTTTGTTGTATGGTAGGTATTATTATCATTATCTTCATTACTATTCATATTATACATGAGAAAATAAGGCATAGAGAGGTTAAGTGACTTGCCCAAGGTTGCACAGCTAAGTGGCAGACCTGTGTAGAATATTTCATGGCATAGAAAAATGCTTATGCCATAATAGCAAATGAAAAATTAAAACTATATTTAGTATAGGCTACTTTTGTAAAATATCAACATATGTTTGTGTGTCTGCAGACATAAGAAAAAGTAAATACTAGAAGGAAATACAACAAAATTTAATGGTGGTTATCTCTACTGGATGGGATTAAAGTGTTTATCTTTTTATACCTCTACATATCCAAGATGTTCTAGAATACATATGTAACATTTTTATAACCAGAAAAAATTGTATTTAAAAAACTAAATGCTTAGTTAAAGCCTGGAGGTAAACTGTCCATATTTCCTTTCACTGAAGCACCCATATTTTCCACAGACATTTTTATCTGCCATAATACACAATATTGAAAACCAAGGCATTTTTCAAATGAGCACTGACAGAAGACAACATCTACAAGTTTTACATTTAATAAAATACACTTTGACAAGGTATCCTGTTAACTAGTCCAATCTACTGATTTTTAGAAAGCTCACTAATAATAGAATCTCTGTTGAGGTTTGACTTGAAAAATACAACTAACTGAAAAAAGTACTTTATTATAAAAATATCATCAAATATTATTTGAAAAAATTTTATTAGAATTAGAGTTTTAACCATATGTGTCCCCTGCTAATGTTAGAAAATAACTAGTCAACCATGGGTTGGTCAAAGGATCAGCAAGAAGAAGCTGGCCTCTTAGTTTCTTCTTTCATAGTTTTTGGCTGTACTTTCATAGCTCAATTTGCAAAGATATAGAGGAAGTAGTACATTTTACAAAGAGGGACTAGCATAGCAAAGACCCAAAGGCCAGGAAACACAGAGAATCTATTAGATTCAATCCTTCATTGAGAACTATATTTAAAATTTCTCAGCATTCCTATACCAAAATAAATTCCTGATTGCTCAAGATTCAAGTGTTAAAAAAAAAATAAAGGAATCATAAAAATATCAGAAGAAAATACACATGACCCAAACACCAGGAACTATAAAAGAAAAGATATTTGACTATATAAAAATTTAAGGTAAAAATAAATAAATAAAGTTGAAAGATAATCTGGGAAAACATCTATAATATATAACATAAATTTTATTAATATAAAAAAATACTTATCAATCAATAGGAAAAAGATGAAAACCCCAAAGAAAACATAGGCAAAAGGTACCAATACAACAAAATATAAATAGCCAATAAATATATGAAAAAAAAACGATACCCAGCCTAACTTTTTTTTTTTTTTTTTTTTTGGTAGAGACAGAGTCTCGCTATTTCCCAGGCTGGTTATGAACTCCTGCCTCAGCCTCCCAAAGTGCTAGGAATACATGCATGAGCCACTGCACCTGGCCACAACCTCATTCCTAATTAAAAGTAATGAAGATCAAAATACCACTAAAACAACATCTGTCATCCATATGTACAAATATAAAAGTTGTTGAGGGTGTGGGTAAAGAGAAAATCTTACACACTTTTGGTGAGAGTATAAATTGGAGAAACATTTTTGGAGGACAGATTGGCCTGTCTATCAGAACTCAGAAATTCCACTGATAATAATTTACCCGACAGACATAGTTACAAGTAAGTACAACAAGACATATGGGCAAGGATGCTCACTGCAGCATGGTTTACAGAATGTTGACATCGGCCAGGGCCTTTGCAAACAAGCCAAGCCAAAAAGGTTCAACATTTACAACAGCTGCTTTAATAAGGGCATTGATGTTATCCTCCATGATGGTCACCTCATCCTCCTGCAGACTGAGGGCCGAGTAGACGAAAGCAAACTCAGAGACAGAGCACATGGCACAGGTGAGTACTGGGCTGCCGCTGCCAAGCATGGTGCTAATTGCCAGATGAAGTGAGGGCCTCACCCCAACATGGCTTTGGTTCTTCCCTGGAAGAACCAAGCACCTTGGAGGCAGCTGAGGATAGGGCCATTTCCTTTAGTTTTTATCTATAGAAATATCACCACTTAAAATAAAATGCCCCTTAAGTTAACAAGAGGGTCAACTGTTAAGTGAGGAAAAGAATGGATTGTAATTCATGCCGTCATTTTATAAAGCCACTTATTTTCCACTAAATTTCAGAAATGTTTTAACCACTAAGTCAAGAAAAATACTAGATCTCTCATATTAGAGGTCTGGATCAGCATTCACAGCCCACCTCCTCTATTAGCCCAAGTCCACACTGTTTGTTGTCTGGTATCATCAAAACAGATCTATCAGCAGAGCCAGCCTCACAAGCATCCAACATCATAAGCATCACAATGTCAAACTCCAACTTTAATAATACACACTCCAAGGAAAATGTTCTGAGTTACTGAATGTCAAAGATACGTTCTCAACCAGAATTGTTTCACAATAGGGGTATTAGATCAGGAGGACGAAGAAAAAAGTCCCTAAACTTTTTTAAGTGCCAAAACTTCCCAATTTTGTCAAAGATTAACCACAACCAAAAAGAAAAAATGAGACAACGCCGTATTCATATTTGTAGAAAACTGGAAAGAAGTACTGCCTTTTTCACCCAGTACAATGGATCCTGCCCACAAAAAAAAAAA
>VBSM01000483.1:6109991-6140033 GCA_008086735.1 Cheirogaleus medius
AAAAAAAAAAAAAATTCCATGACACTAGGTGTGTGTATATCCAGTATACACATATACACACTCATTTATCCAGAATATATAAGGAACAGCTACCAGTCAATAAGAGGAAACTAATTGGGAAAAAATGACAAAATTTCATAGAATAGAAAGCATTAAAGGTTAGTAGCCATATGAAAATATATCCTTAATCTCAATAATCAGAAAAATGAAAATTAAAGCCACAATAAGGTAAATTTTACTACATATAAATCACATCTCCATCTTAAAAACATACAAAAAGAAATGATTTCACATTCACAGGCAAGAATTTTAAAAAGTCAGATCACATTAAATGTTGTCCAGGATGTAGAATCACAGACAATTTCATACACTGGTGTACTGTAACCTGGTACAATCACTCTGGCGAGCAGTTGTCATCACCTAGTAAAAATAATTATGCATATATACTATGGCCCAGCAATTTCACGCCTAGGTTTATACCCTAGAGAAATTTGAGCACATGTGCAATAGGAACTACGTTCATATCAATTTTTCTCATGATTACAAAAAGTTACAAAAACACAAATGTCCATTAGCAATAGAACGTGTGATATTGTGATATAATAAGAAATATATATTTGGTCTTTGTCCTCCAATTTCTGGCACAGAACCCCTAAAACCCATGGAATTTCCTGAGTGCTGGGTGAGAGAAACATCTTTTATTATTAATAATAAGCCCTTTTCAACCACACCTGAATTTATGCTAATGAGGTGATTCTTGGAGGTTGGAAGCTGGTTGTCAGAAGAACCAATCATGTAATTAAAGAGTTGGAAACTTCATCCGTATTCCTTTACCCCCTTAATCCCCCACAACCTCTGAGGATGGGAGAGGGGCTATAGATTGAATTCAGTCACCAATGGCCAAGGATTTAATCAATCACACCCAATGGAACCTTCGTAAAATCCCTAAACAATGGGGTTTAGAGAGCATCCCAGTTGGGGAACGAGAACACATCCATGTGGTCAGAGGGTGGCGGTTCCCAAATTCCACCAAGACAGAAGTTCCTGTGCTCAGAACCTTCTAGACTTCACCCTATATATCCATTGATCTGGCTATTTATTTGTATCCTTTATATAGCCTTTGTAAAAAAAAAAAAAAATTGGTAATAGTAAGTGAATTTTCCTGGGTTCTATAAGCCACTCTAGCAATTTTTTGAACCTGAGGAGGGGGTAATGGAAGCTCCAATGTGTAGCCAAGACAGACAGAACTTGTGGGTAACCTGGGGACCCATTACTCGTGATTAGCATCTGAAGTGGGGGGCAGTCTCATTGGACTGAGCCCTTAACCTGTGGGTCTGTGCCAACTCTAGACGGTCAGTGTCAGAACTGAGTTAAACTATAGGACACCCAGTTGGTGTCTGTTAAGAACTGAAGAATTTGTTGGTGTGGGAAATAGTCACACACATCTGGTGTTGTAAGTGTTCTGTGTGAGTATAGGAAGAAAAAACTTTTTCCTATTTTAAAAAGATAATTAAATTGTGGTATATTCATACATTGCAATGCTATACAGTAGCAAAAATTAAAAAAATATTGCTTCATGAATAAACATGGATGATTCTCAAAAACAATCTGAGTAAAATAGCAAGGTACAGAAGTGATTTATAGAAAGAGCAAAAGTAGCTAAAATTAATAGATCATTTAGAAATAAACACACAAAAAATGAATCTATTTATTATTATTATTAGAGATGAGGTCTTGCTATGTTGCTCAGGCTGGTCTTGAACTCCTGAACTCAAGCGATCCTCCCACCCCAGCCTCCTGAGTCACTGGGAGGAACTACAAGTGTGCACCACCATGCCTGGCTTCCATTTTTTAAAAAGCAAAGGAATGACTGAAAAATGAATGATAATGGTTACCCCAGGAGGCAAAGGGGATAGAGGGAATGCAGTCAAGGGAGGACATACAAGGGTTTCTAAGGTAGCAGGCACCAATGTTCACTGTATTTTCTTTAAATTATACATGTACTTACATATGTTCTTTTGTGTGTATTATCTCTCATTATAAAAAGTAAAATAAAAACCAAATGTTATTTTTTTAAAAGAGCAACCTGCTGATGCTTTGATTTCAAGATAGTTGACAGCCTGGTTGTCCATCCTGAGTCTCTAATAAAGTAAAAGCATCAAATAACAAAATGAAAGAATTCTGTAAGGTTGAAAAGAGCTTGTTGGAAGGGAACTTTAAATGGACAAGAGATTTCAGCAAATTACTGGAAAATAGAACAGGGAACATGAATGTGCAGTCAGATGAAACAGAGAGGGGAAAGCTGCTACCCAAGAGCCACCAAGGAGGCAACCAGCTCAACAGAATCCCAGAGAGGCTCTGGGCTTACAGGCAAGAAGTATCAGAGAGTGGGGAAGACAATGCAGGGAAGGAAACCAGATAAAGTGATGGCAGTTAGCACTCCCAGCCTACCTCCTCCTTCCTCTAGCACAGCCTTCTGACAGCCTGGCCAAGCGTAATGATAGACAAAATATCTCAGGGTTCATTTCTAAAGAAACTGAACCAACTGTGGCAGCCAGGAGTGAGAGATGGCTTGTGAAGCCTTCCCATGTGAATCTAGGTACTTCAGAGTAAATACTTCCTCAGGGTATTTTTAGGGTAAAGCAAAGCAGACAACCCAGTACTACACACACACACACACACACACACACACACTGAGCTCCCCACCCGGGGAAAGGTGCAGCTGGGGGAAAAGCAGGGGGGGGGGGCGCCTCCACATATAGATCTTTTTAAAAGAGTAGAGGAAACTCTCCCTAGCCTTTCCTTCTTAATTATGAATAAGCAACCAAGCCTACAAAGAAAACCAGTAACATGGAGGGGAAAAACTGACCCTGAGACGAAAGAGTTAATTAACTCAGGAAACAAAAAGAGTACTGACTTTAAAAAGAAATAACTGTAATAGGGTGGGGGAGGGGTGGTTGGGGCAATGTATGTAACCCTAACAATATTTGTACCCCCATTATATAATGAAATAAAAGAAAAAAAATGGGGAAAAAAAAGAAATAACTGTAATACTACTCAAAGAGATTTGAGAAGATACTACAACCTTCAAATAAGAATTAATAAGGTGATTATAGAGAATAATGAATTTCTCAAATATTTTTGAAAATATGACTGTGAAAATAAAAATTTAGTGAAGTACTATAAAAGATAATCATAAGTAAATCTCTGAAAATATATAACAAAAAGAAAAAAGTCTAGAAATATAAAAGAATAGATTAGAAACAAAGAACCAATGTGGGAGGTGTAACATCCAACCAAAAGCTGCCCAATTTGTACCATGTAAATCCTGTCCTCTCCCAACCCCCAAAGAACCCTGAACCAAGGGTAGCTGCCTGGTCCAGTGGAAATGAATCCATAGGCTAAATTAAGCCAATCAAATTATCTCTTTTTAGAATCTGACTTATGAAAAATACAGGCTCTCATATAGACCTAAAACCAAAAGGTATTAATAGGTTGACCCATGCAAGAGGGAAGGGAATAAAGAAGTGTAGAAAGGAAGAACGAGACACAGGCAATGACCATGATTCTTGACTATTTCTAGCCATGCTGTAGTCCCTAATGGGTCTACGAGTGTCAGTGAAATTAGGTGTTTTTCAGGTTTGGGTTTTTTGGGGGTTTTTTTTTAGCTAATTTGAGTGAGCTTCTGTTCTTTGCAACCAACAAATTCTGACTAAAACAGCAGGTATCTATTGTCTGGAACTGCACAGTAACTGAGAGATAGTACATCATGCCTGCTGTAACATGGGAACACCCTGTCTTCTTCCCCAATCAGCGGCACAGCACACAATCCAGGCTCCCACTTCCTGTCATTCTGTCAGCATTCTGCACAAATGCAAGCTGCGTGATATTGTTGAACATTATGAAGATTATATGTGATCAAATGCTCCTAATAATTAAAATGTCAAAATCCAAAAGTAAACACATAGTGAATTCAATGAAACATTCAATGGAAATTTGAAATGGTGGAACAATTAGAAAAAGGAGGAGAATGTTAACTTGCCTTACAATATGAAACAGAAGAAGAATGGTTTGAGATTTAGAAAGAAAAGGAACAAATTAATGTCTTTTGTATCCTCACTGAGTTCTTTCATCGGCCTGAAAAACTAAAAAGCCATGCAAAATTTCTCTTTTGATGACCTTAATAAAGCTGATTTACTTAGAAAGGGAATGGAATGTCATTGTCTAGATTAATCTGCACTAAACAAGAAAAAATATTCTTTGAAGTCCAAGAAATAGAAGGAAACTTCTCTGAGTACATGGAAAGTAACTTTCATGCATCTCCTGACTGGATAATCAGAGTCAAATCACAGCAAGAGAATCTTAAGCCAATGCCTGAGACCCTGGAGAATGAACACTTTAGACTGAGCAGGGGAGAAAGAACTGCCACCAGGGTAAATGGATAGAGTACATATGCTCCTGTGATTAGCAACCACCAAGACTTGTCTTTCCCAGACTCGCTGGTCTCAGAGATCAGTAAAATTACTTTTAAAAATATTAATACATAATATGTATGAATTTATGCATATACACACATGACCAATTCAACTGCCAATTTGCTCTTACTAGGGCAAAGATGGGAGACGCCAGGCTTCCTGCTTCAATACAGCGGTACATTTAGATATTATACAGAGGACAATGGCCCATGTTGATTCTTACATTCAACATTTTTCTTATCCTTAGAAGCATCACATTTCATTGTGCCATTATTTTTAAACACACAGCCCCTCTGACCCTCAGCATATTTCAAAACCTTCACTGGCATACTATACATATCCAAGGTCTGTATATATCCAAGGTCTGTCCAGAAAGTATCCAGCCATGTAACATGAAAAATAGAGACATTTGTTGAAGAAGATACAAGAAACACTGTACATAAGACAGTAACGCCTCAGTTCCCTTCAAAGTAGGCACCTTGGGACCTCACACAGTTATCTCAGCGTCTCTTAACCTAACCCGCACACATTTAACATTCCAGGTGTTCTGCTTGTTGCCTTCCAGAATGTGGATCACTTTCAACAGATTCTCAACCATCTTGGAAGCGTTTGTGCCACACTTTTATTTGCACTACACTCATTGCATCATCCCTGAAAGCCTTCTGAATCATCCAAATAGTTTCTGTGGAGGAATGTTCAAGCTTAATGCAAAATTTGATGCAGATTCGTTGCTCTACTCTCTCAGTCACTTTGAATGCCACAGTCACACAGTACATATGCTCACTTGAGGCAGCCCCACTGACTAGTACAGTGAAGTCGTCATTGTTCACGCATGCACATTCAGTCCACTCTCCTTGGCTGCCGGGTTATATGGATGTTGTGCAAACTGTTCTTCATTATATTAACAATGCCTGGATACTTTCCTGACAGCCCTCGTATATCTTTCTCCTTATCATTATACCACCGAGGGCCCAACATGGAACTACTATTTTAATGGCCTACTCAATTCAGCTATTATTTGAGTCCCAAACATACACAAGGCAGTATGACAGCACTGTAAAGAACATGAAGAGTACCACACTCAGCCCTCCATAACTGTGGGTTCTGCATCCATGGATTCACCCAACCAAGGATATAAAATATTTGAAAAAAAATTGCATCTACTGAATATGTAGACTTTTTTCCTTGTCATTATTCCTTAAACAAGATAACAAGTATTTACATAGCATTTACATCATATTAGGTATTATAAGTAATCTAGAGATGATATAGTATATACAAGAGAATGTGCATAGGTTACATGCAAATACTACATCATTTTATACCAGGGACTTGAACATCTGTGGATTCTGGGATTCAAGAAAGGCCCTGTAACCAATTCCCCACAGACACTGAGAGATGACTATAGCTGAATCCTTCTCTTAAAGCAGCTTTTAAAGTACTAGGATATGTGTACCAAAAACTGTAGCCACAAGGTAGAATGAGAGCCAGAAGAAGTGTTGTAGCCATTTGGGGGGGGCGGGGGAAGGGACTCTAACCCCTGTTGCAGTCAACATGCAGAGAAACATGATCTGTTGTAAGATTCAGTGTCCACAGGCAAAAATAAACCAGTTGTTCAGAAAAAGAACAACTATTTTTGATACTGAGTCAGAAATTTATCCTGTGGTTCCTAATAGAAGATTCTGTTCAATGTAATAAAAATCCTAAAGATATTTTATTACAATAAACAGTGATCAGTTTAAGTGGGGCTGAGAAGCTCTAATGAAAACAAAGAAACTTAACATGGACATGAGGCAAAAGAGCAGGGCTTGGCTCTACCATGACAGTCAACTCCATATTTACAGCTTCCATAAAGAAGACACTGAAGCATTACTACAACACTTAAAATAGCTGCATTTCTTTTTGTGGAATAAAATCTAGATAGGGTCTAAATGAGTAAATATCACTGCGTTCTTTAACAGAACTCATGTTTTTCTCATACAAATTGAATCAAAAAAAGTTGATGTCATCATTCGATGACATCCATAAAAATGGATGGATACTCCATAAAAATGGAAAATAGGTTATCAGTCTGAAACAAACAAAAGTGACCTACAGCTACAAATTACTATTTGTAAAACAAACTTCAAAAAAAATCTCATTTGATATTCACATGCTTATACAAAGTTTTTTATACCATTTAGATTTATACTAGCACAGGTTTATATTCTTCCACTTTGTAAGAACTGACAGGGTGGTTTGAGGCAAGGATGACACTGTCAACTTGAAAATTGGGGGAAAATGTTTACAGGAGGCTAAATAGGGCAAATCCAGTCATCACAGACATCTCTTTATTTGGCAATTTTAATTTAAAAGATTTTTGTTATATACCACATGTTCTCATTCTTATGTGGGAGCTTAAAAAATAGATCTTATGGAGACAAGTAGTTGATTAGTGGTTACCAGAGGCTGGGAAGGGGTGGTGGTGGGAGTGAAGGTTGGTTAATAGGTGCAAAAATAAAGTTAGATGAAAGGAATAAGTTCTAGTGTTCGATAGCACAGTAGGGTGAATATAGTCAACAATAATGTATTGTATAGTTTAAAATAGCTAGAAGAGAAGAATTGGAATGTTCCCAACATACAGAAAAGATAAATGTTTGAGGTGATAGATATGCTGATTATCCTGATTTGATCATTACACATTGTATTCATGTATCAAAATATCACATGTACCCCAAAAATACGTACAACTATTATGTATTAATTTTAAAAAAGATTTACATCATAAAGGAGTCCAGTTCCTTATCTGGCCACTGAAAGCAAAGGTGTCCTTGTAGAGAGTGAAAAGAAAAGATCTTTCTTTAGACAACAGAATCTAGGAATGATTGGCAGTAAGAGGTCAATTATATTTACCTAACCAGTGACCTACTCATTACTCAATAGTAAACAACCCACAAATACTACAGTCTTTCGAAGGCAGGGTCTGCATAAATTGATTGGAAATAAAAGCATTACCAGATCAGACTAGCTCTAATTCTAATGATTAGTCCCATGCCATTAATAACATCAACCCCAAATTTCCAAATGGATTAACTAATAACACTTATGAATGACAGACAAAAAAAAATTCTAATTCTTATTGCAATGATTCGTACACCTGGGAATGAATAACTGACCCACAGGAAGACCGGACTGGGTCAATGTACAAATATTTACTCATGAGCTTGGTTCTCACTGTTGCATCATTTTTCATTTAGTTTTACAGTTTGCTATTATATGTACCACTTGCCTAAAAGCTATTGATGAGGACAAAGTCCGTAAGAGAAGAAAAAAACATGTAAATTTAAAATATGATGAGTCCTTATATTTACTGATCTGTGACATTCTAAGAATATCTCATTCATATAGTAAGCAGCATTTTGGCATTATTTATTTAGCCCCCATTTAATTCTACAAAGAATTTGAGGTGGCACATGAGAAATGCATATGTTAAAGAAGAAAACTAAAATTCATGATCAAGAAAAACATAAATTAGGGTAGCAAATAAAGACTGTAGCCAGGATAAGAGAAACTGAAATAGAATTCAAATATGGAGACCAAAAGCTCCTACACAGTTAGTATAGTTGAGCAGAGAATTTGATTCTGTGCTTCCCAGCAGCCAAGGTGAAAACATAAACATAGTTATATGATTTTCCATCGGGAACAAACATTTGTGCTCCTACAGGGAAGCAAAGGTATTTCCTATCACTTCCTATGAAAGAACTGCTATAGATGACAGTGAGAGATATGATGGAAAATTTTCCCAATAGCATCCCAACAGCAAATGAGGTCACAGAGCTATTTTATATGCTGTCCCTGATTAAAAACAGAATTCCGCGATAGAGTCAAGATGATACCGCCCAGGTGCACGATTTCTCAAGCAACTAGTAGATTAAGCTGGAGCCTTTAAAAGGGTAGAAGTCCAACAGTGTAGTTTAACAGATTATTAGCAGTAAAGTACAAAAACAAAAATAGAAGTAAACAGCCAAAACTCTGATGTTTCAAGTTTCCATCCTTACCTCCCTTCTCTCTTTGAACAAGACACCTAGCCAGTGTCACCTGCCCCACGGCTCCCACCCACTATCCACATCTTCTAACCCAGAGCTAACATCCCATTTTCACTTACTTTTGGACATTTTACTTCAGTATCCCACCAGCATCACTAACTCCACAAGTCCCAAACTAAGTAATCTGTCCTCCCCAAACCCATTTTTCCTTCTGCCATCCCTAGTTTGTCATGGAAATCTTATCTTCCCAGTCATCTTGGCTTACATTCTTGGAGTCATATTTTTCTCCTTCTCCCTAACTTCCCAAATACGATCAGTAGACTGCTTTACTATTTTTTATTTTAAATTATTACAGATTCATAGCAATTATACATATTTATGGGGTACATGTGACATTTTGATACAAGCATACAATGTATAATGATCAAATCAGGATAATTGGGGTATCCATCACCTCAAGTATTTATCATTTCTTTGTGTTAGGAACATTCCAATTCCACTCTTTCAGTTATTTTGAAATATACAATAACTTACTGTTAACTATAGTTGCCCTGTTGTGCCACTGAACCCCAGATTTACTCCTTCTATCTATGTATTTTTATACCCATTAACCATCTCCTCTTTATCCCCCCTACATTCCTCACTACTCTTCTAAGCCTCTGGTAACCATCATTCTACTCTCTAAATCAGGCGTCCTCAAACTACGGCCCGCGGCCACATGCAGGTGTTTTTGCCCGTTTGTTTTTTTACTTCAAAATAAGATATGTGCAGTGTGCACAGGAATTTGTTCACAGTTTTTTTAAACTATAGTCCGGCCCTCCAACGGTCTGAGGGACAGTGAACTGGCCCCCTGTTTAAAAAGTTTGAGGACCCCTGCTCTAAATTCATGAGTTCAGTTTTTTTAGCTCCTACATATGAGAGGGAATATGGGATATTTGTCCTTCTGTGCCTGGCTTATTTCACTTAACATAACGTCCTCCAGTTCCATCCATGTTATTGCAAATGACAGGATTTCATTCTTTTTATGGCTGAATAATATTCCGTTGTGTATATGTACCAAAATTTCTTTATCCAGTCATCTGCTGATGGGCACTTAGGTTGATTCCAAATCCTGGCTATTATGAATAGTGCTGTAATAAACATGGGAGTAAGATATCTTTTTGATATGCTGAATTCCCTAATTTTGGATATATACCTAGCAATGGTATTGCTGGATCATATGGTAGTTCCATTTTAAGTTTTTTGAGGAACCTCCATACTATTTTCCATCGTGGCTGTACTAATCTACATTCCCACCAACAGTGTATAGGGATTCCCCTTTCTCTACATCCTTGCCAGCCTTCATTATTGCCTGTTTTTTTTACTAAAAAGCCATTTTTAACTGAGGTGAGATGATATCTCATTGTGGTTTTGATTTGCATTTTTCTGACGATTAGTGACTAGTGACGCTGAGTACTTTTTCATATACCTATCAGCCACTTGTATGTTTTCTTTTGAGAAATGTACATTCAGATCTTTTGCCTATTTTTAATCAAATTATTTGCTTTTTCCTATTGACTTGGTTGAGCTCCTTATATATTCAGATTATTAATCCCTTATCAGATGGATAGTTTACAAATATTTTCTCCTATTCTATGGGTTGTCTCTTCACTTTGTTGACTGTTTCCTTTGCTTCACTCCAGCCCCAAGATCATCATCCTAGATCAGAACTCCATTTCCTCAGGGCCATCACAAGAGCCTCCTCAATTATCTGTCAGCCACCTTTCTCCCCACTCTAATTGCTACTGCAAGAATAACATTCCTAAGGCTGTGACTATGTCAGACTACTCAAAAACCTTAATCAAATTCCTTCTGCTCACCTGAAGCAACCTTGCATTTCAGGCCTAACCCCCACGGCTTCTACCTCACACATCCTATGCTCGAACCTGCTGATAAGCTAGCCACTCCCAAAGTAAGCTGTATCTTTCCGCTTTTGCTCATAATAATACAACCATGGCATGCCCTTCCCTCCATCTCTGCATGTGAAAAGACTGAGTTTAAATGTTGCCTCACCCAGGAAGCCTTCCCTAGTTCTCCCATTGAGAAGTCACCACTTCTTCCTCTCACCTTCCCCCTGACTGGACTAAGGCTGTAATTCCAGAGAGTAATCATCACCTCTTATCAGTGTCTCTCCAGTCTAGCCTATACTTCAGACTGCTCACAATCACCATCCTAAACACACATCTGGTCCTGTCAGCACACTGCTTGAGTGATCCCTTAGTTTCCCCATGAGGATATGCAATGCTCTCTACAATCAGCTTCACCACCAGCACTTTGTTCATACACAGATCATTGCACAAATGGAATCATAGTGTAGTTATCTGTTTACATGTCTACCTCCTCCAGGGCAAGGAGCGAGTCTTACACTTACTTTGCAATCTAACATAACCATCCAGTCATTCACTGCACATCATCCTACTTTAATTTTCTACAGAGCAGGACTTTTCTTCCTTATTTATTTATTGTCTGTCTCCTTCTCACTAGAATATAGACTCAGTAAGAAGATAGAACTTGCTTATTTTGTTCTCGACTATATTCCCAGCATCTACCCTAGTCCTGGCACATCACAGGTGCCAAATAAATGTGAGTGAATGAATCCTGTCTTGTATAAAAGTTATTTTTATATGTATTTTACAAGCTCTGAGACTTGGTGATCTTGATATCATTTCTAGCACCTAGCATAGTGCTTTATCCATACTAGGCCTATGATACATTTCTATTAAATTGAACTGCTGGTTCAATAAAGTAATTTACTAACTTATCTTCTAAATCTGAATTTGTCTCATATTTTCAATAAAAAGGAATTTGTATTACTTTTTATGGTACTTAATGCCTCTCTCCCAGAAAAACGGCAGTACTGCAGGGTAATTACAGTCACTAGCTTCACTGTCAAGGATCTGAGTTCAGACCTAGACTGTCACTGATTACCTATATGACTTTGGACAACTCTGTAACCTTCCTTCACTTCAGCTTCCTCTTTAAAAGATTAGTAAACCTGTCATGCAAAGCAGCCTATTTCCTTCACAGCTAAATGGTCAGTCCTTAATCTTTTATTACTCTTTCTTTACCAGTTTTAAATTGTTCAACTCATATCAGAATATTTTAATATATTTTTCCTGAACTTGAGTAGGCCATTATTTAAAATGGTAAGGAATTATGTTTACAAGATATTAATTCTCTGTTAACTTTTCATGACCTTACAGTACTTCAGTGTTCATCCAGTGAGCACAAGTGACTTTGGCACATTACTGCCATCATTCCTAAGCCCTCCTGGAGCCACAGCAAAATAATGTCCTAAGATGGCACTACCTCACACAGAAAAGTAATTCTCTTACCCTTAACACCCGACTCAGGAAACAGCACAACAATTGGGTGACAGGTACATGAACTGTATCTATTAAATACATAATAACATGACCTCAGCTTAAGAATGGATGATTTTAAAAAACAACAATAATAAAGGGCTTAATGCAAATATAAGTGCATCTCAGTCAAAATGCATTTGACATTATTCAAATCCCTCCTGGGGACAATTTGGAGGTAGGGAGTGGTTGACCAGGGCTTACATAGACGAAGATCACCAATTCAGGTAAGAGGCTGTGACTCAACCACAGGCAGGATTCACTGAGATTCACATAGATGGGCAAAGAACATAGTGAGTCTTCTGCACAAATACTGAAAAGCCTTTTTCCATCAGCCTTATTTAAAAAATAAGCAGTGACCTGCCAAAGAAGATATTTAACATGGAGCCACTCTTTAAAGATCAAATTCAAAAGATCATTCCCGACCAGGCACAGTAGCTCATGCCTGTAATCCTAGCACTATGAGAGGCCCAGATGGGAGGATCACTTGAGGTCAGGAGTTTGAGACCAGTCTGCGCAAGAGCAAGACTCCGTCTCTACTAAAAATAGAAAAATTAGCTGGGTGTAGTGGTGCACACCTGTAGTCCCAGCAACACCGGGGAATGAGACAGGAGGATTGTTTGAGTCCAGGAGTTTCAAGTTGCAGTGAGCTATGATGATGCCATTGCACTCTAGCTGGGGCAACAAAGCAAGACTCTGTCTCCAAAATATATATATACATAAACTCATTCTCTCACAAATCTTAATATTATTGCTAGGCACAGAAAATATATTTGCATAAGTAATTACTGTCAGCACTGAAATAGTATGAAAATGTAAGCTTTTATTGGCAAGTAGTAAACGAAACAAAAAGCAAATGAAAGCTAAACCTCTGTTGCTCAAGTGCAAAAAGAACACTAGAACAAAAGGTCAATAGAACTTTTGTTATTGGCCACATAAGTAAAGCTTCTCACCAAAATGTTAGGTTTACTGAGCTGTCTACTATTCTGGAAGCATCTATATCATGTTGATGGGAGTGCATTTTCTCAAAAGTGAACAAGTGAAAAGTACAGTGTTAATAGTGAGTTGAATGGAGCTGTGACAAATATCCTGCTTGAAAATAATCTTCGATAGCAGCTGTTACCAATGCAGTATGTGCAAAAGTGTTCCCACGGATTAAAGAGCAAAGACATATATGTGTTATTTTAAACTCAGTTACTCCTGCTTAAAAACAAAATTGATTTAAGCTATTGGAGAAAGGTAGTTATACACAGTAACCGTTCAAAATCAGAAGATAAAATGGGAGTAACTAACACAAAAGAGGACAAGTGGTAGTGGCTAAGTCAACAAAAGTATTGAATAAATAACCTTGAACAGTAGAACTTGGCAAGAATCCCTGATACTTTTCAATGGAAGAATGTGGTCCCAGTTCTGCAATTTTTCACACTAACAGGGAAATTTCCTAAGCACAGAAATCAACACTTGAGGAACTTTTAAGCACTTTATAATTGTTAACTCAATTACCTACTACTTTCCTTCTTGGTTAACAAAAAAAAAAAAAAATTCTGCAAGATTTATTTTGCGCATGGAGGAGAAAAAGCACAAAGATGAAGTGAATGACTCAGGAAAGTAAAATACATCACTCCACCTCATGACCAGAAGCAAAACTGAAACATCCTTACTGCATGAAGAGTGGCTTTGTGAAAGATTTTAACAGAAACAGCAAAATCCACACATCTATATTGTATTGTTCTCTTTAAATACTACAAACTTAATACAAAAATGTCTGCCAAATGCTCAAAACATTTTAGAAATACCTCTTTTACGACTGCCTTCATGCATATGGCATTCTTTTGAAATTTTCAACTGCGGCAAATTTGGTTCTTTCAAAGTGGAATTTGGTATCTGTAAGTTGGAAGTATATTTAGAAAATAAAGAGAACCATCAAGCTGTATATTATTTTTAAGCAAAAGGATAGAGCTTTTATCCTTCATGTGGCTTATCAGTGACTTCTAAAGACAATTCTTTAGAATAGCTCCAAAATTCCTTTCTAACAACAGCAGTAGAGAATAAGCAGGCAACCTCCCTAGAAGACTTACTTGAAGTCTTCAAATACACACTTCATGTTTTTACAATGTCTTTGGTATTGGCACTGTGTGTACACTTAATCAACTGGATAATGGCCATATCTGATTCCATTCTTTCATGTTATTCATTCATTCAACAAATATTTATGGTTCATTTAATACATGCTAGGTACTGTGCTAAGTGCTGGAGATACAATGGTGAGCAAAAGCAGACATACTATCTGCCCTCATGAAGTTTACAATCAGGTGGGAAAACAATTTATATAAACATATAAATTATAACCAGTAAGTACAATGGAAAAAAGGATACAAGTTGATATAATGCCTATAATAGTGAGACCCAACTAGTGTAAGCAGGCTTCCCTAAGGAAATGAAGTCTGAGCTGAAGATAAACAGGAGGTGACTGAGCCAAGGGGACCGAGATGGAGATGTGTGGAGAAGATGTGGGTGGTAGAAGAATGGTGTTCCAACTAGAGTGAACAGCATGTGCAAAGGCTCTATGGCTTTTTAAAAGAGCATGACACATTAAAAGAACTGAAAGAAAGACAGTGGTCCTTAAGTATTGAGAGTTAGTAACAGAGTGGTATGAGATGAGGCTGGAAAGATAGTCAGAGAGCCTTGCACATATTAAGGATCTTCATTTACCCTAAGAGTGACAAAAAGCCCCAAATGGATTTTAAAATAAGAAAGAGAGTGAGGGAGGGAGAATGACATGATGAAATCTACATTGTCTAAATATTACTGAGGGTTGGGTAGAGAATGAATGGGGAGTGGTCAGGGTAGGAGCAGGAAGACCAGTTAAGAGACTACTGTAAAAACAGAGAAGAGAGGTAAAGTTGGTAAAGATGGAAAGAAATGAATGAATTTGAGAAATACTAAGAACATAAAATCAGAAGACTTGGACTCTGTATTCATTATTTACTCAAAGATAATGTTTTGGTTTTGCCTAAGAGTTCTTTAATTATTTGCAAACTAAAGGCCATATACAAATGTCAGGGTTCTTTTTCAATTAGCTTTCTGCACCATCATTTGTTGTATTTCTGTAGCATGTTTTAGATAAAGAAGAAAAAGTAGCAAAGAGAAAAACAAACTTAAGAGGTATCTCATTTTATGTAAAAATGTGTGTTCCTGAAAAATTATGCTATACCCGGGAAATAAACCAACACATACCTTCAGAAATATTACTGAGTAAATATTTCTTCCTTGCACAAAAACATATACTAAAAAATGCAGAACAGATTATCATGATACTATATCAAGTGGAATGTAAACAACTATCATGATTATTTCCATACATCATTTCTCCTTTATTACAGGGTACATAAATCGGGTGATTTTACAACTCTAAAAATATGGGATGGCTGAGAAATTTAATAATCACCATCAAGTTTCATAATAAACCATTTAGTAAACAGCTAGAATGCCTAAGAGGCTTGCAAGGATTTAGATCTATCCCCTCACCAATGATTTTATCCACATGGAGAAGTAATTTATCTATTTAAAATCACAAAATGCTATCCCTAGTTCACACCCTCCAAAAAATATAGCTATAGGGTAAGTCTGGGTTACAATGTCATAGCAATGTCATAAGAAGTTGAAAATGTTAGTCAGCCTTAGAGACTATATGAATACATATACCACAAAAAAGTCTAATTTTATACTGAATTGGCCACGTGTTTTTGTCTGACTGATACAGAACAATTTGCACCACAGCTCAACACAAACATAAAAGAAGGAGCTGGGTTTTACTAGTCTCATATATCAACAACAAATGTACCATCTAAATTCTAATTCCATGAACTAAAAAAGAAGTCTAATTTTGAGATTTTGCAACTAGAGTTTATACCACCCCTACAAAATGAAGCTTTTGATTTGAAAAGAAACAAACTCAATACAAAAATCACTGAGGAAAGAATATAAAACCATAATAAGTCAGTAAACTGACTACTAAAGGCTAAGTGCACTTTTAAATATGTTGCTTTTAGTGATCTAAGTCACAATCTACACATTATTTAAACAGAGATTCTGCATATGAATTTGTTTTCCTTCCTTAAAAAATCATTACGGTATTAAAGTATATGTGAAATAACTTGAATATAACAGGATCTTAACAGTCATCATCATTTATAACACATACACCAAAGCCTGAAGTAGGCATATGTATTTTAAGAAATATTACACTTCTGATATGCCACAATCGCTCTTTGAGAAATGGTATGCTCTGCTTTGTGCAGTTATACTTAAATTGTACTTTGAAATCTTTCCAGCAGAGAGGAAATTGCAAAAACTCTCATTATTTTTGTTTTTCAAGGAAAAACAATACAATAGATTGGGTTTTGGAATAAAAATCTCAAGCCTTATAACACTATACGGCTACATAAAAGTAATTTTCAGAAAAATATTAATTACAACCAAGCTATGCCAGGGAGTGCTCTCTATGTGCCAAGTTGCAGCTCACTTGGACATGTTATGATCACATTAAAACAGATTAAAGACGAGGCCCTCTCTATAATAAAAATGTTGACTCTTTCACGATTTCATCAACTTAACAAAGATGTCATAAGCTAGCCTGCCAATGCCAATGCCATTTCATGCATTCAACAAAATTGTATTAATAGTAAGAAGAAAAATGGATTATCTTATTATGTAAGTCTCAGGTCACTTATAATTTCCAAATTACAGGTGAAGGGATTTTCATTCACCTTTTCTTGAGAAGCACGAGGAAATATATCTGAAAAGGTGGTAAGAACTTGAAGGATTAACCAGGATATTAGAAGTCTCTCATCTAATTTTTATGAACAGAAAAAAAACAACAAAAAAACTGAGGTTTGCATTTATCAGGGTTAATATCATAGTTTCCAGAATCTGAGATGACTTGATTACTAAATAATCTTGGGATGACAGTTTATCTTTTTTGTTTGTTTGCTTGCTTTTACTTTTTACTATGGAAATTTTCAAACACATGCAACGTACAGAGAATAATACAATGAACTGCCGTCCCCCAACTTAAAAGTTAACAATAGATGGCCAATCTTGATTCTGCCAACTGTAATCTTCCATTTTCACTCCTTGCCACTACTGGATTGTTTTAAATCAAATCTCATACATTATATCTGAGATAGAAAAAAATGGCCCCTGAAAGATATATTTACCTCCTAATCCCCAGAACCTGTGAATATTATATGGTAAAAGATGTGACTAAATTAAGGATCTTAAGGAAGAGTTTATCTTGGACTATCCAGGTAGGCCTGAAATACAATCACATGAATCCTTCCAATTTTAGTATATGTGCTGCCAAAGCACACATGTATCCTTACAAGAGAAAGGCAGAGAAAGATTAAACACAGGCACACATAGAGAAGAAAGTGATGTAAAGACAGAGCAGAGAAATGCAGCCAAAGCCAAGGACAGCCACCAGAAGCTGGAAAAGGCAAGGATTCTCCCCTCGAGTCTCTGGAAGGAGTACAGCCCTGCCTACATCTTGATTTTAGACTGCTGGCCTCCAAAACTATAAGGGAATAAATTTCTGGGGTGTTTTGGTTTTTGGAAACAGAGTCTCACTCTGTTGCTCGAGCTAGATCAGAGTCGCCTCATCATAGCTCACTGCAGCCTCAAACTCCTGGGCTCAAAGGATCCTCCGACCTCAGCCTCCCAAGAAGCCGGGACTACAGGAATGCGCCACGACAGTCCACTAATTTTTCAAAAATTTTGTGTAGAGACGGGTCTCGCTATGTTGCTCAGGCTGGTCTCAAACTCCTAGCCTCAAGCCTTCCAATCCTCCTGCATCAGCCTCCCAAAGTGCTAGAATTATAGGCACAAGCCATCATACCTGGGCTAAATTTCTGTTTTTTAATCCACACACAGTTTGTGGTAATTTGTTATAACAGTCATAAGAAACCATACAATATCATATAATCTGAAAACATTTCCGTATGTATCTTTAAGAAATAAGAACTCTTTATTAAATAATGTCACTATCATCCCTTTAACAAAATAGTTCCTTAATTTATCCAATATCCAGAATTTAAATTTCCCAAATTATTTCATGATTTTTATATACATAATACATACTTATAACTTTCTAGTTGATTTATCCAAACCAAGATCCAAACAGAGTTGATATGTCTCTTAACACCTTTCGTACCACATAGAAATCTCTAAGACATACACAGGAACCGCACGTTTTTGGGCAAACTGCACATTATTTAAATCATTATAACTACAGTGAAAAATGAGAAAACTCAGGAGCGGTCCTTAACAGATGACGCACAAAACAGGAGAAAACTTGTAAGCGGTCCTTAAGGTGTTAAGTCTCTTAATAATAGTTCTTCATCCCTCCTTGTTTTTCTTTCCCTTTATTTACTGAACTGAGTAATTTGTCCTGTAGAAATTTCTACATTCTGGATTTGGCTGATTACATCTCCATGGTATTGTTTAACATGGTCTTCTTTTTCCTGTGTTTCTTATAAACTGGTAGTTATAGCTAAAGGCTTAATCATAATCAAAAAACTAAACAGTTTTTTGGCAAAAAAACTTCATAGATGGTTCTGTGTATTTCATATTGCAACAAATTAGGAGAGTCACAATATCTAGTTCTTTCTCTTTTTGTAATGATAAGATTGATTAGTGAATTAGCCCAATCCATCGGTTATAAAGCTCCCCATCAACCTCTGACTAAGAGTTTTAGCAGCTACTGATGATCATTCCCTAGATCTGTTATTTTATTAGAAGCAACAAAATGGTAATATTGTCTTTGTATCATTCATTGTGCATTTATTAGCTGGAATTCTTCTAAAAGCTAGATTTTATCCAAATCATCTAGTTGGTTACTCTGAAATACAGGTTTGTGGGTTTTGTTTTGTTTTTTACGGGAAAGGTAAGATAAATTCTTGATAGCATTTAGTTTTTAAGGTAGTGCCAGGATAGATATCTGCCTTTAATACAAAAGCCACCTTGTCTACAATCAATGGATATAACTTCTCAACTACACTCAACTTAGTCTTCAAGTTACCGATTCAAATACTTGGCCTACAATATAAAACCTGTTTTTAAAGAATAAAATCCAGTATCCAATACAATTATGTCAATCTGATTTTAGTTCGCAGGGTTTGTTCTATCAGATCAGTTCAAACTCTTCAACAAACCACTTCAAATCATCCACACTGAGTCTACCTTACCCTCTTTCACTAACACAAACCATATTCTCATTCTAGACTCCAGGACTCTGGTTCAGCACTATACAAACCTGACTCTTTCTCTGTAACCAGCTCAAGCTCTCCTCTTCCCTCTCAGGAGTAAACACACTTCCTTTCTTCTAAGAATGGTACAATCCTTTCTGTAAGAAACTGTTCCTCTTCCCCAGCCCAACTTTGTATTTCTAAAAGGGGCTGCCTCTAGAAACTATCCAGTAAATTGTGCCTCTGGCCACAAGGATAGAGGTATCACTGAAGCTAGGCCAACCAGAACCATGCCATCATTTTGAGAATTTAGACTATGGGGAGAAGGCCAGGCACTCTCCAGGTGATCTCTGGCTTGCTACATTCACACCCCAAGCCATGTGGAGAAAAATGACTCAAAGAGAGACACAGATACAAGACAGAGAGTCTAGATGGTGCAGGAGTTCCCACTTTTGGATTCCTTTGGAGACCTACCTCACCTCTCCCACACTTCAGCCATGTGAGCCAATAATTCTTCTATAAAGTTTAGATTTCTACAATTTATAACCAAAGGAATTATAATACAATCCCCACTATGATTCTTGAAGACTATAACCACAGTGACCTCTATCTGTCCAGTTTATTATACTTCCTTTCTATGCAAATAACATTTCATTATACACTGTCCTGATTTTCTATGTGTAAGATACACATTTGTCATCATTTTTTGTGGCTTTGTAGACATACATCTTGCACACCTTTTGAACCTCCTCTGCAGTCCCTAGAAGTGTGCTAATAGAGCCTCAGTACATAAGTAACAATTACCATGTATTGATTATTACTTCCATATTAAGCACTTTGCATGTGTTATCTTATTGAACCCTCACAGAAACTTCCTAGGATGGGAAATTATTACCTCCACTTTATAGATAAGGATGCTAACGTTCATCAAAGAAAAGTACTTTGCCCAAGGTCACTAATTTACTAATTGGTAGACCAGGGATTTGAACCATATTTGCATCCAAATTGCATCCGCTTTCTACCATGCTCATATAGCCTCACACAATATTAAATACTTGCTAATCATCTTACCAGAGAGCATAATTGATCAAAGACCACATTTTAACCCCCGAATTTCCACTAACCTCAAAGTGTATGTTCCTTCATCATTAAAAATACTAACATTAATATATTAATATATAAATAAATGAGCTATAGGAAAATCAGTATCTTGACAAAGTTATAACACAATTTCTCCAAAATTACTACTGGCAACCTAAAGACTAAATGCTGGCATGTCTCTTAAAATAATGGGTAAAAGGAATGAATATTTAAAACTACTCTGTCAGAACAAGTTGTATACAACTCCCCTGGCAGTGATATTTCAAAACAGCAAAAAGAGATTTGTGAACACCTGTCAATGTGTGACACGCCTACAGCTCAACAACTGCTCAGAGGACTATTCCAATGTCATCATTAGACACTAATAATTATTGAGAACTCCCATAGCTTGAAGGCAAGAACAGAAGGCCTTTAGGAAGAAAATGATTCCATCTTCAGAGCTTAGCAAGGAGAGGGGCCAGGAAGACAGTGACAGCAATTTACTAGCAGAGTAAAAGTCATCAGCTCTCATCTCTACAAGATCTGTATCCTTCAGGCCAACTTTTTCAATTCCATGCTTATATCTCCAACTCCTTCTGGACAGGTCTACATGGAGCACCAGCTATCAAATTAACTTTGGGGCAACAATGGGTATTCAGCATCTAGACAAGTATTAATATCTTCATTGAAAAGTGTCCCATAAATATTTGGTGGTGGTGGTCTGCTCCTTTATTTTTCCTTTCCTATTTTCATCACTTTACTTGAGGACCTTATTACATAAAGGCAGTCTTCTGGGGCATATAATGATTGTTCCTAAAGAGCCAGAAAATGTTGTTAAAGAAGCACACTCCTCATATATAATTTGGCACCAGCACAGCCCAGAGAAGGGTATGCCCCTTTTTAGTACGTACTGAAAAAATGGTTGCATCCTCTAGTGGGAGAATATTTTGCTAACTTGCATAGTTTGGTGAAAGGCAGGCCCTAAAGTCTACAGTCACTGTCAGAAACTCAAGAATACCTCAAAGGAGATCATATATATGAAAAGTGCTTTGTAAACCATGAACTGCCAAGGGAATGTAAATTACTTCTGCTATTGATGTGGATATTACAAAGGCAGAGACCTGGGAAACAGGTAGTTGTTCGGTTTGAAGGCACTAACCATATCTAGATAGAGGTAGTCTTCAGCAACAAGAAGGAAAAAAGAAAGAGAATTCCCAGAGGATGCAATAAAAAGCCTAGGTAGCAAAGGGGATGTGGGGAGGGAAGGATCCCAGGTTGGCAAACTCCCACTCAATTCAGCAAACATTTAAGTGTCAGGCACTGGTCTATGTCTTGGGATGTATAGCCAAGATTGCCAAAGCTAATATAGCCAAAGATCCGTGCCCTTCCTAGAGCTTTATGTTCTTACTCAAGGAGACAGTCAATAAACAAAAGACATAATAAAAAAGTAAACTGTTATATGTTAAAGACAAGTGTAGGAGAACAGAGTAAGAGGGGTGAAAAGTGCAGAGGATCTGCAATACTTTGAGCTTAAAAGAACAGCCAAAGATGAAAATGGGGTCAGGTTTCCAACGATGTTCCTCAAAAACTACATTCAATTGCAGGAAAAATAAGGAAAGTCTCACTGAGCTTGAATGAAACTTGCATAAAATTTGACAAATTCAAATTTCCTGGGAAAATACTGCTCATTTTCTATATTTCTTCTCTTTCACCTTTGTTCAAAATTATTGAGCCAAATGTGTTACAAAGCATATATGAGGAGGAAGATATGAAAAGACTTAGCCAAAGGCAGAGCAAAGGGAATTACAAGAGACAAAGCAAAGCAGATGACAGCAAAAATATATTCAAACCAATTCCTCAGCCTTAAGTTCTGAAGAATGCACATCACTAAAATAACTGGAAACAGGAAGGACTGGTCCCAACAGAGATGGAGAAAAAGAAAGAGGCAGGGTGGCATTCAGGAATGAGGAACAGACCAGCAAGGCAGCCAGAGCAAAGGATTTGCACAGGGTACTAGATCAAAGACACCTTGAGAATTCATCAGGTTTCTCCAGAGAAACAGAACCGTAGTAGATGTATGTGAATGTCTGTGTATGTGTGTGTGTGTGTGTGTGTGTGTGTGCGCGTGTGCGTGCACGTGCCCGCTTATAAAGAAATTTATTGTAAGGAATTGGCTCATGTGGTTATGAAGGCTGAGAAGTCCCAAGATGTGCAGCTGGGCAAGCTGGAGAGCCAATGATGTAAGTTGCAGTTTCGGTCTGAGTCTGAAGTTGGGAGAAGACCAATGTCCCAGCTCAAAGACAGTCAGGCAGACAGAGAGCAAATTCTCCCTTACTCAACCTTTTTGTTCCATTGAGGCCTTCAATAAACTAAATAAGGCCCATCCACCTTGTGGAAGGCAATCTACTTTACTGAGTCCACCAATTCCAATGTTAATCGCATCCAGAAACACTCTAACAGACACACCCAGAATGTTTAAGCACATATCTGGGCACCCTGTGGCCTAGGTAAGCTGACACATAAAATTAACCATCACGCCTTGAGTTGAGTCATAGGCAATAGGGACCATGATCGATGACATGAGCAAGACTATACTTCATAAAATTAAACTGACAATGGCATGAAAATGAATTAGAGGAATTAAAACTAGAAACAAAAACAAGATGAAAAATATTATAATTGCCATGTGATAATAAGAGGCAGATCATCAGTAACAAACATTTATAGGATTCTATTCACTATAAGGTATAGGTGATTAAGATGCATAGTTACTATTGTCTCCTTATACTTAATTTGATGTCAGGATGTAAATACAGACCTATTCAGAAGGAACTGAAGAAGCAAGCCTAGGATCCAAAGGTCAGCAATGAGGCTATAGATTTAGGAATTATCCACACAGGGAAGAGAGCCAAAGTGAGAGTCTGCTTCTAGCATGTTTATGCTGACAGAAGCTCGGAGAATAGCATGTTGAGTCAGCCAGGCTGAGTCAGGAAACCCTGTCAAACCTACTCATTTTGTGATTCACTGTGAAGGAATAACCACTCCTCAGTGACAAACCAATCCCAAGGCATGATAAATAGGTAGGATTTCTTTAAGGAAAAAAAAGGGAAGGTGTAATACAACCAGTCCCCAACCTTTGGAAGCTGGTTCTTACTATCTATAGCAACTCCAGAGTGTACTTTTCAAATAGGACATGCAAGGTCCTAAACAGCACAAGGAAGAAATTCAGAGGTCAAACTTAATCAAGCTGATAAGGAACTAACATTAACAATTAAGTTTTTAATACAACCAGCAGGTAAATATCGGGTAGTTTGGTGTTTCCTGAAGCAAATCAAGGTCAGTGAAATTCCTGTTGGAAGATTTTTCATAAGCATTTAAACTACTATGTCTTGCTTAAAATAAGCCAAAAGTCCAAATATTTTGTAATATAGACAAATTATAGAGATTTTTTTACATGACTTAGTGTTACAGAATAGGCAATAATCAAGAATTACACATTAGACATGCTGCATTTTCCCACAAAAAATATCAAAATATGACTATATACAAACTATAAAGTTTCTCGTGTCCTAAGAAATTCTTATTTATTAAATTTTTCATACCAAAAAATCAAGAAACATTTTTCCTAATAAATATGGAGACATCATCCTTATTTTGAGGATGCACAAAGTTTTCTGTTAAATGACTTGCTGAAGATCATATATATATTTTTTTTTTGTTTGTTTGAGACAGGGTCTCACTCTGTTACCCAGACACATGTGCTATGATGTCTGATGATATTTTTAAAACAAACTTTGTATCGTTATATATACACTTAGGCATGAATATATTATATATGAGTGTACAATAAATGTGTGTGTATATTATGGATATAGGGTGTATGTATATGTGTACAGAGATTTATATATGTAAATATATTTTTCTATACTCATTCTAATACATTACAAACAAAATCAACCTAAAATGAAAGAATTCCAAGTATTAATAAAAGTCCCATGAACACAAACAAAACAGAAGATACTCATTTTGAGGAATAAAACATACTCCTCTAAAAAAAGGTTAAGAAAAACATTTAGACTAACTGAGAATATCAATCAACTCTTTTAGATGGTCAATAAAAACTTTGCCAGAGGAATTCCTGAAATGTTCCCACCTCAATGAGCTTGAGTCATGAAATTTAGCCAAAGTATCTTATTTCACATTTTCCACACACAAATGAGGAAAATCAATTCCTGGCACTATCTACAAGCCCAAAGATCCTAAAATTGACCCATGACCATATTTCAACACATGTAAACTTTAACAATCCAAGGATAAGAGCTAAAATACACTCCCTTTGCATTCTGCAAAACCTAGTAGGTTTTCTGAACTCCTTAATGGCATGCCCTAGAATAATGTTCTTAAGAAAATGTTAAAAAAGAAAAAAAAAAACTATGCTCCATAAAAGCTAATTAACAGCTCATCCAACAACTGCAGAGTATTTTTATAGCTGTTATCAATTATTATCTTCTCTTGGGGAAAACATTAAAACCAAAAAGAACCTGAAATGTGAGGAAATGAGGTGACTCCTACCTAAAAAGTCAGCACCTTTCACTGTTATGATCTCTTATTTCAGTGTCTGGTCATGTATTAATAATTCTATATCCAGTTTTGTTCATTCAGAAAGAAAGACAGTGTTAACATAACTAAAAATGAAAAAACAGAACTAGAGGAAGTATAAATTGAAGAAATTTAACATTTTCATACCTATGACTCTTTCACAAAGCTTTCCTACAGAAAACAAACAAGTGTACAATGACGTTTGAAGGATGTTCTCTAAATCACTATTCTTAAGATGGAACAATGTGAGACAACCCAACTTCCCACCAACAGGAATTCATTGAAATAACCAGTGATATATCTATTCAATGCAATACAGCCAGATTAAAAAAAGGAGGATGATCTTTACATATGGTCATGGAAACATTTTCAAGATATATTGTCAGGTTAAAAATAAAAACTAAGTTAAGGCCGGGCGAGGTGGTTCACACCTATAATCCTAATACTCTGGGAGGCCAAGGCAGGAGAATTGCTTGAACTCAGGAGTTCCAGACCAGCCTGAGCAAGAGTGAGACCCCATCTCTACTAAAAATAGAAAAATTAGCTGGGCACTATGGTGCAGGCCTGTAGTCCCAGTTACTCAGGAGGCTGAGGCAGGAGGATCACTTAAGCCCAGGAGTTTGAGGTTGCAGTAAGCTATGATGATGCCACAGCACTCTACTGAGGGTGACAGAGTGAGACTCTGTCTCAAAACAAAAAAAGGATATTGAACCCCCTCCTCAAAAAAATTAAATTTAAAAAAAGATTTTTAAAAACAAAAAGAAGACCCAAGTTGAAAGTTGCATAGTATTAACCCATTCGTTATTAACAACCTCATTAATAATATATTTTTATATAGAGAAAAAATCTAGGGTGAAAAATATCTATTTCTATAATGTTTGGATTTTGAACAATATACATTATGTATATAATCAGAAAAAAATTAAGTTTCGTTTTAAGTTACAAATGGAAGGGAAGTAGAAGAAAATCTTACTTATAAAGAAAAAGGGCCAGGCGCAGTGGCTTATGCCTGTAAACCCAGCACTTCAGGAGGGTGAGTTGGGAGGATCACTTGAGCCCAGGAGTGTAAAACCAGCCTGAGCAACATAGTCAGATACTGTCTCTACAAAACACAGAAAATTAGCCAGGTGTGGTGGCACACACCTGTAGTCCCAGCTACTTGAGAAGCTGAGCCAGAAGGATCACTTGAGCCCAAGAGTTTGAGGTTGCAATGATCTATGATGACATGACTGCACTATATCTAGCCCAGGCAAAGGTTGAGACCCTGTCTCAAAAAAAAGAAAAAACGAAAAGAAGAAGGGGAAATTTGTTAACTTTTTAAAATAGCTCTAAAATGTCATATGTCTCTACCTCTCTTTTAGAAAATAGTAGTATCCTCATTTCGAAATTAAGCAACACACAGATTCTGGAAAAGCCCCTTTAGCATCTCCCCTTAGTAATATCTTCTAAGGTTAAAAGTTTAGCCCAAATTCCATTTTTTATCAAATTCAACTGAGCAACATGGCCAAATTCTAAATAGTCGCAAACTGAGCATCTCTAATTTTAAGTAAAAGTAATTACAGAATTAACAACAAATAAAAGGACGGCTTTTGCAGACTCTAAAGCTATTTAAAGCATTTTCAAAAAGGAAATATGACAAATTAGAGAGAACCACTTTTGAATCCATAGTCCTATAACCCTGTGCTCTCCAACCACCGGGGCTGGTACTGGTAGTGGCTAGCTAGGAACCGGGCCACACAGCAGGAGGTGAGCAGCCGCAGGAAAGCAAGCAGCAAGCAAGCTTCCTCTATATTCATAGCCTCTCCCCCTAGCTCACATGGCTGCATAAGCTCCGCCTCCTGTCAGATCAGCAGCGACATAGATTCTCACAGGACCGTGAACTCTTTACTGTAAACTGCGCATGCCAGGGATCTAGGCTTGGGCACCAGGATCAGGTTGTGCGCTCCTTACGAGAATCTAATGCCTGATGATTTGAAGTGGAGCTGAGACTGTGATGCTAGTGCTGGGGAGCAGCTGCAAATACAGATTATCATTAGCAAAGAGGTTTGACTGCACAATCAATGTAACACGCTCAAATCATCCTGAAACCATCCCCCCACCTCCCCACCCCCACCCACCTACTGCCGCCGGTCCATGGAAAAATTATCTTCCATGAAACCGGTCCTTGGTGCCAAAAAGGTTGAGGACCACTGCTGTAACCTATTCAAACACTGTAAAAACTAGAGAGAAGGAGGAGAAAGAATTGTCTAGAAAGGTAATTGAGGAATCACTAGCATGGGGAAAATTTTCCACCTGCCTGGCAAAGGGTGTGAACATGTACTCGGAGAGGTTTGTCTCTACAGCTATATGTTCTTCGGTAAAACATGTGAACTCCAGTACCTCAATTTCCTCACCTGTAAAATGAAAGAACTAGGAATAAACAATCTTTGTGGTCCTTTTGGCTCTAAAATTCTAACAACAGACCTTATTCTATCATTGTCAAAGGGGGCACACAGTATAAAATTTTATCTAATATTATATATAGCCAAAAATTGCAGATTCCTGCCCAGCTCCTCCTCACCCCTGAGTTCCATTCCCCAAAAAAAGGTCATTCAACTCTTCTAGCTATTATTTCTTTTGGTAATTACTTCCATATTTGTAAATCACACACTTATACTGCTATTTACATTTTTTTTTTTCAATTTTGGACATTACTAAAAGTTCCCTATTCAATCTACTGGGACATTTATTCATCTACCCCACCCCCTAGGATTTCCCTCCCAAACGTAATGGAAGTTAGTTCAATGTCATTGGACAGCTATATTCTGGAGATACTAAGGATATATATACGTATATATGCACATATTTTTATATAGTCCTGTCATCCTGTCTCCACACAAGCTCACATTTTGGTTAATAAAAAATAAGATCTAATTTCACATCCAACTACTTCACAAAATACAACAGGGAAACAATTAAAGGCATAGCCTGTAAATCAGAAATTCTGAATTCAGGTCTAAGTCCACAACATAAAGAAGCATTATAGACACATAAAAGTCCCTTATTGCCTCTGAACCTCATCTATTTTCCTCCTGTGTAGTCTAAGTACAATAGCACCCACTGCAAAATGGTAAAATCACAAGGCACAAATATGGTACATGTGAAAGCACTTTGTTAATCATAAAGCACTACAGGAATGTTCACCTCTGTAATTATCTTCACTAAGAGATCCCTATAAATGAAATCCCTGGCATTTTTGGTGACTCTTGAGCACCGTTCCCCTACCTGAGCTAAAACCTAAGAGTTAGAAGTTTCTAAAATTAAGAGTGAAGTAGATACAAATTGTGTTTCAAAGCCAGAACCTGGGAGCCCAGATCTTCAATGGGCCCTATGTATTGCTCTATGAGACAAATGTATACAAAGATCAAGTATCTAAGCAAAGATCAGAGAAAGCAATTTTGTTTTATATTTGCACGGAGAAGGGAGGTTCCTTATCAAATTTTCTTTTTAAAAGCAATACAAGAATATAATTTTACTCCTCAAGGACAATTCATTTGTTTCTTATAGTTGCCTCCATATTTCTACATAATGTTTGTATATCTGCTTCTTAATTTGCAGTCATTATCTATTGAGTTTCTTTTATAGAAAGAACTTTGCAGAGCAAGTGTTTTGAACCAAACTTAGGAGATACAGAACTTTCCAGCAATGCACTACTCTGACTCTGTAAAAATAAAACACTCCTTTCATTTCTAGTCTTCAAAGTCCTACATTAAAAGCCTCTACATTAAAAGAAAAAAGGAAACTAGCTGGGCAGTTGGGCCTAAATTTTTAGACTACTCTAAATCACTCTCTGAATCTATTTCAGTGATGTCCACTTTCTCGTCCCATTTTCATCCATACCACACAGTTTAATCCTGTTCCTAAAGCTATAGGACAAACCACAAATGGGACCCTGACATAATTTATTCCAAGATAGGCATGGACATAAGTCTTATGAGCTCTGTGGAAATGGATTAACTGTAGCCAAAAAGGAGCTGCTTTTAACTATCTGAAAAGTTCTCCAAAGCCAACAAGTATGCTGTATTAAAGAGTAAATTTATGGGCTGAATTTCCTGCTCAATTTCTGCCCAAAGACCACTGAAGTTCTTCAAATATGGATTTCAGCTGTGGTTCACTAGGTTTGGGCAGCTTCAGGGACAGCATCTTGTCTAGTGCCAGGTGTACAAGTGAACTTCAGGTCAGGCAGGTGACCCTGGCAAGCAGGCATGGTACATTAAGGAGAGGAAATCTTTTCCTCATTAATAACAGGATAAAGGTGATTAAGCAGGAATTATCTTTCAATGACCTATATAATTTCATCAGGACTGCTATGGCTATTAGTAGGGAGCAGCTGACTTCATAATGATATGAATTTGATAGCAGAGTCCTTCCAGAGAAGCAAAGGGAGCCAGTCCAATCTACAGAGAAGCAAAAATTGGTAGGCACTGTTTACTCCTCCTCCTCCTGATGAGCTGTCTCTCCTTTTCAATTTTTGGCCCTTTCCCTCCAGGAATTTTTCCCTGTCCCTAGATGGCTGGGGCTTTAGCACCTACTAAATAGTGGAAACTGGATCTCTTATGAATGGATGGGTCCTAGAGGCTGAGACAGAACTGGGCTAATTCACTACATCTGCTCATGTGAATCTCAAAGTCCCAAGAAAACACGGTTGCCCCCACCACCACCAACACCTCGCTCTAACCCAGCTTGAAATTAGGCAGCAGCTCGTTCCACTCCCTAGCAGAAGTGGAGCTAACAAGGGACCTTTGTTGAGGCCAGGGAAAACACAAACACAGGCGCGCACACACATTCTCTCAATAACAATCACGACCTGAACGCAGTTTCATCAGAGAATTTATGAAATTGAGCAACAGCCACCCAACAAGTCCTTACACCAGGAAAGTGCTGCAAACCTCAGAGTGGCACCGCCTCTGTCTCTGGTGTAAGCAAGGAGGTTTGGAGAGGAAAACTCCAGATCTCTGCCTTTGCCTGTTCCTCCCGTAGGACCCAGAGACCAAACGGGTGGAGAGCCCTAGTGACATCTTCCTTCGTCAAAACAAGCTGGCTCTCTCTCCCCCAGGGTCAGTCACCGAGTTACACCCAGCCCAGGAGCCCACAGCCCTGGGAGCCACCTCGGGCCCCCCCCCGACCCCCCCCGCAGCGATTTCGTTCGAGATATTCCCAGCCGCCCCGGCCCCAATAC
>VBSM01000483.1:6151231-6170589 GCA_008086735.1 Cheirogaleus medius
ACCTAGGAGATTGGCAGTATTAAAAAAAAAAAACAGAAAATGAAAAGTTTTGGCAAGGATGTGGAGAAACTAGAACCCTTATGCACTGTTTGTAGGGATGTAAAATGATGATAGATACTTTGGGAAACAATATGGTAGTTTCTCAAAAAAATTAAAAATACTATTACCATATGATCTGAAAATTCTAATTCTGCATATAGCCAAAAGAACTGAAAGCAGGATCTTGAAGAGATATTTGCACACTGATGTTTATAGCAGTATCACTCACAATAGCCAAAAGGTGGAAGCAAATCCAAGTAGCCATCAACAAAGGAATGGATAAACAAAATGTGGTGTATACATACAATGGAACATTATTCAGTTTTAAAAAGGAAGGCAATTCTGACACATGCTACAACATGGATGAACCTTGCAGACATTATGTTAAGTGAAATAAGCCAGTCACAAATAGAAAAATCCTGTATGATTCCATGTACATGAGGTCAAAGTCATAGAGACATAAAATAGAATGGTGGTTGCCAGAGGCCTGGGGGAGGGAGTAAAGGAGAGTTGTTTAATGTGTATAAAGCTTTAGTTTCGCAAGATGAAGAGTTCTGGAGATTGGTTGCACAACATTGCGAATATACATAACACTACTGAACTGTATATTTGCACATAGTTAAGATGGCAAATTTTATGTGTATTTTTCTGCAATTAAAAATTAAATACATACATACATACATACCACCAGTGGTTTTCCATTGCTGACAGAAGTAATTCCCAATCTTTTTCTCATCAAGGCACACATACAAAATGATTACTAGAACACTAGGGTAAATGGGCAAAGTTATTTGAGGCTTGAGGTGACTAGCTGGGCTCTCTTGCCATCTCAGACTCCATATGGTTGTCCAAAAGACTAAAAAGATCAACCTCTTGTCACATGGGTAATCCATTTACAGCTCTCTAGTTAGGAATATCTGTTCATGTTTTTCAGCCTAGCCTCTAAAACTAATCTGGCCTGACTCTGTCTTAGGGCTCTTGCAATTGCATGTAACTGAAATCCAATAAACCTATTCAAACAAAAAAGCAGGTTTATTGACTTACATATCTAGGTAACTGGCTACAGGCAAGGATGCTTGAGGGGTTCAAATAATCGTGTTGACTTGTGCTCATCTCCCATTTGACTGCATCACATTGAATGTCAGGTTCATTTTGCAGAAATGCTGTTAGCGATTTCAATCACAAGTGGAATCACATTGCAAAATGTTTAGCATCTCTAGTCTGAACATTTTTGTATGTGCCTTCTGATACATATGAAATAGTTTCCCTAGGGAAATAGTTTTCGACAAGTGGTCCTACCATGTTTCTCAAACTTTAATGTGTTTACAGATCACCTAAGATCTTATGAAAATGCAGTTTCTGATTCTCTAGGTTTAGGCCAAAGCCTATGTTTTGCATTTCTAACAAGCTCTAAAGTGACACTGATGCTGCTGGTCCAAGGATTACATTTTGAGTAGCAAGGCAGTAGGGCACATTCAGAAATGTGTGGGAGCATTCTCACTGTAACAATGACTAGGAACACTGCTGGCAATTGGTGGTGGGGAGCAGGGATGTTAAACTTGCAGTGTGCAAGAGAGTTGCCACATAATGAAGAATTTTACCACCCAAAATACTAATAGGTTCCCCTTTAAGAAACAGCTCTTATGCCTAGTGGCATCCAACTATAGGGGACCGCTGAGACATAAAGGCATAAGGAAGTAGCCATGCAGAGGCACATTAGCAAGAACATAAGGTACTGAGGAGGCAGAGAGTGGAGGCGGCTGGCAAAGGGGACAGTGAGAGTTCTGGGGATTGGTTATATTGAACAAATAATTAAATAAATTGAGCGAATAAGTGAATACATTGAAAAAGTTGGAGAAAGCATTTACAAACATGGAAAGAGGTAAAGTTAAAAAGAAGCCTGAAGTCCTGGAATAAAATTGGAGAAATCATATAAACTCATGTTTTTACATGTACATAGATAGATTTACAAATAGTTATAGATATATGTGTTTGTGTGTATATACACACATATATTTACTAGCTCTGTCCACTGAGAAGGACTAAAAGCAATGCCTTTCTCCTTCCCCCGGTAACAATAAGCACACCAAGCCCCCATATCTTGGTTTCTAAATACCATCCTCCACTGAAAGAAACTTAGGACTTGTTGGAGAAATGGATGATTCTAGGCTGGGGCAGGAGAGGCACAAGATGAGTCTGGAATATCTTGTGGCAAAAAGTTAGGAAGTGCTCAAAAAATAATGGGACCACATCAAGAAGACACAGGAGCCACCTTGAAAGTGTTCCCACTGGGTAAATCTAGTACAATTTGAATATTTAAATAAATAAATTTTCAAAATAAAAATCATATACATAATAAACAAATAAATGGAAAGCCTTTCCTTACACTAGAATGCTTAATGATAAAAGTAAAAGGAGTGGTGGGGACAGAAAATCACCATTTGGCAACCATCACAGTGGTGGTTGATTCAGGTGATAGAGAAAATGGGCATCTGCGTGCAGAGAAAGAATACTGAAGTTCTTTTTATATAGGGTTATGGGACTGTGGAGAAGCAGGAAAATGAAGTAATTGGACTAGATGGAGACTCCTCCTGAAGGAGGTTGACTTGAGTTTAGCTTGAATAATAAGTAGTATTTAGAAAATAGGAAAGGAAAATGTGTCTAGTAGAGGAAAACAATATAAGCAAAGGCTTAGCTGTAAAGTCTGGGCCAAACATGGCATGATCAGTTAGCAGTGAAGAGATTGACTTGGGCAAGGTAATCACAGTGTGCTTTATATTGGGGATGGGTTGGAGATAGCATTGGTATTAAGGCTGAGTAGATTGTTGCTGTTTTTGAGTGCCCACTACCTCTTTAAGAAACTGCATGTCCTATGTTCCATGTGGTCACTGGGGTGGGTACAAGACCTAGAGCTGGCCTGTAACAGCAGCTCATCTTTCTGGGAAAAGTGATTAGACATGTGGTAGTCACATGTCCTGAATAGGAAAAACCAGAGTATTTCCCTGGATTGCTGTAAGGATACTGGGAGCAGACATGAATCTCTCTCCTGTGACTACCAGGCTGGAAGGATGTAAATCTGAAGCTGCCAGAAGTTGTTTTCCCCGTCACTGAGAGTACTGTTAGTTTTTTGAAATTTTAAGCTTACAGAGAGTGCCCTTCCTCTTTTGTAATACTATCTATTCTTTTGGCTTGATGCAAGTTGGCCTCCTTCATAAAGATCCCAGCCACCAGCCTAAGCAATATAGTGAAACCCTGACTCTACAAAAAATAAAGATTATTTTGGGGTTTTTTTTTTTTGACATTTTGGTTACATTTTATATCTTTGCCTCTCCCTAGGAAGGGTTAGAGGTAGGATGGACACGCTTGAAGCTCTGACTCGAGGGGGGAGGGGTGGCAAGGGCAATATATGTAACCTTAACAACACTGGTACCCCCATAATATGAAATAAAAAAATAATAAAAAATAAATAAAGATTAGCCCAGTGTGGTGGCACTCACCTCTAGTACTAGCTCCTCAGGAGGCTGAGGCAGGAGGATCACTTGAGCCCAGGAATTTGAGACCAGCCTAGGCAACACAGCAAGATCTCATTTCTATTAATACAAAAAAAATTACAAATTAACCAGGTGTGATGGCATGCACCTGTAGTCCAAGCTACTCAGGAGGCTAAGGCAGGAGGGTTGCTTGAGCCCAGGAATTTGAGGATGCAATGAGCTATGATGACACCACTGCACTTCCCAGGCAGTCCAGATACTTCATTCTTTTATTTCTCCAATTTTCTATAGCTTTTATTCCTTTTGTATCTGCTACATTTTTAGACTCTTAAGGTTATCTGAACTAGTATTGCCATTTAACTGTTTTGCATGTGTATGCTTTGCATATTCGTAACAACACTGTAGATTTCTAGAAAATCTAGAAAATAGGTTTCTAGGTTAGAAAATATCTTAGGATAAAAGTCATTAAACCTTTTATACCACATCAAAATATATATTATATTTTATATTTATTTTATATTTATTTACAACAGTCAAGAAATATTAA
This sequence comes from Cheirogaleus medius, assembly GCA_008086735.1. Lineage (NCBI taxonomy): Eukaryota > Metazoa > Chordata > Mammalia > Primates > Cheirogaleidae > Cheirogaleus > Cheirogaleus medius. Next base: position 6,155,309 of record VBSM01000483.1, read on the forward strand.
AACCATAGTAAATGTTTAAAGGCCACCATTAAGGGGTTTTCTTTTTTGTTTTTTGTAAATACCATTAAAGTTTTAGTATCTATTTTTCATGTGCTTAGATGAAAACTCAACCTGATTCCAAATCCTGTGTTTAATCTTTTAAAAAAAATTGTGTTGGGTAGCCAGATTCTTACTCCAAATTTCATGTGGGGGTTCATGTTTTAGTGATATGCATATAAATGCCTGTGTATAGAGCTGAAGCAGGTGCTTTGAGGAATTTTAGATAAAATGTGGATTCTGTGCTTATTATAAGCATGCCAGTTGCAGTTTAGACTCCATATTCTGCACCCTTTTCTCTCATTCTCACATTATTTTTTGTTAGACATTTGGATACATAATCCATTATACTAGGCTCTGAACGTTAGGCCAAAAAGGTATGGCCTGTGTTTCTGGGAATGTGTGCAATGTTTAGGAAACAGGCTCTAGTCCCAGACAGCCTGGGTTCAAATCCTGGCTCAGCCAGACATTTATTACTTGTGTGACCTTGAGCAAATTACTTGACTACTTAGTTTCTCATCTGTGAAATTGCATAATACTTCCTGAGGTGGTTACAGATAATTAACAGATGAAAAATACTTAGAATAATGCCAAACAAATAGTAAGCATTCAATAGATGGTTACTGATACAAAAATATTCATTTTAGTTTGTTAAACTATGTTTTATAGAAGCCAATATAATGGCATCGAAAGAAGAGGTATGTTTATGGTTTAGTGTAGGAGGACAGAGGAGCATCATAGTGCAGAGAACACTGCCTTACATGATAAATGAGAAATGGTCAATAAGATAAATGAATTTGGGTGTTTCCACACAAATGAATAGTTTAGATCATGCTTCTAACTTTAGTGTGCATCAGAATCACCTGGAGGGTTCATTGAACCATAAATTGTTGTGTCCTATCCCCTGAATTTCTGATTTGTTGGGTCAGGGGCAAAGCCAAAGAATTTTCATTCTAACAAGTTCTGAGAGGCTTGATGCTGCTGGTCAGGACCACATTTTAAGAATCACTGCTTTAGGTCAGGGTATCTCAACCTTGGCACTATTGACATTTGGGGCCAGATAATTCTTCACTGGCAGAGCCTGTCCTCTGCATTGTGGGATGTTTGGCAGCATCCCTGGCCTCTACCCACTAGACACCAGTAGCACTTCCCTTGCCACCTTCCATTGTGACAACTAAAAGTATCTCCAGATATTGCCAAATGTCCCATGGGAAGGCAAAATTGCCCCATGTTGAGAACCACTGGCTTCGAAGAATGAGCCTGTAACATTAGCCAATCTTTAAAATATAGTTTATAGTTTAAAAAGCAAGCTGCAAAAAAAAGACATACAGAGAGTATGCATTCATTAATGAAAATTTTAGAAGCACATGAAACAATATACTTTTTAGGAATAATATGTATGTATTAAAATTATCAAACATATGAACTGAAAAGACACACAGTAAAATCATGAAAGTGAAAGAGGTTGCCTTTGTAACAGAGGAAAGGCAACAGGCCTGGGGAAGGCCACTCTATCTGTAATGTTTGAATGTAGTGTTTTATTATTTAAATATTTTTAAAAATCAGGAGTTCATTTGACAGCACGATAATTTTTGCTAATTCTGAGTGATGGGTATGTGGGTGTCTATTATACTATTCTCTATATTTTTCCATATTCACAACATTTTTTCCCAAATTAAAAAAAAACCCAGACTGGTCTGATGGTAGTGGATTATCAGAATTTACTAGTGACACTAAAGTTGGTATACAACCCCCCACTGCTAAATTTGACTGGCTAAAAAAAACTTAGTAATTAAAGCAACCATCCACATTACCTACATTACTATTTATGTTATTCATATACAAGTTGATTGTCCAATTCCCACAGCCAACATTCTGAAAATCAAGCCACTGGCTACTAACTACTCTGACTAAAAAATTTGTTTACCATTGAACACTTGGCTCAAATGAAAAAAACAAATAACTATACATTTCTCACTACACATTTATAATCTTTTTCAAACATAGTTTGCAGTTCTTTTCTAGGGGCAGTCACCTTTTTGTATAAAGTAGCATAAGAAATGTCAAACTAATCACCAACATTCTCCCTTTAATGGAGCTACATAGTCTCAGAGGCCATGTTGTAAAATAAATTCTCTCTCACACACACGCAAACACACATTTACACATAACAAAATGACTAGAAAACCACAGAGTAAAAGTTAGCAGTGGTTAACTCTGTAGAATTTTAATCTCTTTTTTATTATCTGTACTATATTTTCTATTGATTTTCTAATAAGAAAAAAAGGAATAATAAGAACTATTATGATTCAAGGAGGTTGGGCTTCTTTAATGTGGTAAAGTATATAAAGTATAAAATTTACCATTTTTAATTGTACAGTTCTGTGGCATTAAGTACATTCACATTGTTGTACAACTATCATCACCTCTATCCCTAGAACTTTTTCATCTTCCCCAGATGAAATTTTATATCCATTAAACACTAACTCCCTAATCCCCTCAGCCCCTGGCAAGCACCATTCTATTTTCTGTCTCTATGAATTTGACCAGTCTAGGAACCTCATATAAGTAGACTCATATAATACAATATTTGTCCTTTTGTGACTGGTTAATTTCACTTATCATAATGTCTTCAAGGTTCATCTATATTGTAGCATGTGTCAGAGCTATTATGATTGTTTTTTTAATAAGGAAAAGATTAAATTTTCCCTCCTAAAGAAATAATTTACAGTGGCTAACATCCTTGTAGTTGCGGTAGGATGTAGTATTTGTCTGAAAGAAGCAGAAGACTGAGATGAAATCCATGTCTGATGTAATGTATTTCCCCTGGGGGAAATATACTTTGCTTGTTTTCACTGAACCTAGGAGTCTCCAAATTGATACAATACTAAGTAATCATTTTTTTAAAGGAAACTTCAGTCTTTTAGTTCTATTCCAGTCAAGTAGAAATTTCCTAATAGTTTCAGCGAAAGTGGCTATAAAAACTGCTTAACTAGAAAGCTGTCAGGTGTCCAATTTATCCTGCTTGCTGGTTTCTGTATTTGATAGGACATGGTAACTGTAGGATTCAAAACTGGATGACTCAAAATACAAAACAGGGTTTGATTCAGAATCTGGGCTCACTTATTCTATTTGATTGTTTTTGTTTATGACAATTGGCAACCTTACCTTTTTAAAATATGTATTGCGTTTACACTCATCGGAAGGCAAGTTTTATTTCCCCTTTCATCATTAAGAGAACAGAATCCTTCTCAAGTAAGGATTCACAGTTATTTCATTTATCTTTAGAGCCTTGGAGACAGTTACCTGTAAAAGAGGTGGTCTTGAAAGAATTGATTGTTAATTTTTTTTGGCTGATTTGCTCAGTGGTTGTTTACTCTGCCGTACAGTGGCAGAATAAGGAAATGCATATCTCTGGAAAGGGAAATTCTTCCCATTGGCTTACTCTTTATCTTCAGGCTCTCTTAGGTTTATTCTTCCTGTTTATATGGCACATTCAACATATCTACCATGGATGAAAAAAAGTTTTAAGAAATAGCTTGCTAAACTATTTACTAAGGTATTATCAGTTATTAAAGAGAAATGAACTCAATAGAGTTGAACATTCCAAAAGCACTTACTGTGATTCCTGACATCATTTTTGAAAACTTATAATTATTTTATCACTTATAAAAGAATTGAACTTGATAGATTTCAGTGTGCATTAGACCATATTCAATTCAAATCATGATAAGAGATACAGTTTTACATTTGCAGCTTTGAGTGGGAATTTTAACTTTTGTCCTTAATGTTCATTAATTACTATAATTTTTTCTACCTTTCTTTTCACTTAAACACTTCCTAAAGTTCTAGATAAAGTTGAGATATTGAGAGAAAGCCTTCTCCAATGTAAACTTTTAAAATAGTCTTACCCAGGTTCTTTATGTGTAATGAATGACTCATCATTAAACTAGAAATTTTAACTTCTTAAATATAATTGATAAAATTACCAAAATTAAGTATTTCATGATACTGTTTCTCCAAGTTTCATTATTCAGCATCTTCTAAATCTCATGTGAAAGCAAGAGTACAATGTAACCCTAAAATATATACAAAGCTTTTGAACCACAGGGAGAACAGCGATAATATTTAACCATTGTAAAGAGCTTTACAGTGGAATATTTTCACAGAGTAAGTAATGAGGACTTAGAAATTCTCAAAATAATCTCAAAACAGTTGTTCTTATTACATTCATTGCTGTTCAAAAATATGTAGCATCTGCCAAATGTATATTAAGGATGTTTGGACTGCTAGAAGGGAAAATATTGGCCATGAAGATATAGAAATATTTAGAGGACTTCTGTTTCCACAAAAGAAGGAATAACAGGACCATGTTTATTCTACTTCCTGAAACACTCAGAAAAGAAAAAGACAATATATAAGAAACGATAGTTTTCAAGGCAGTGGGCATCAGGCAGTGTAGGAGAATGACCCCTGAAAGACAGGAAGCGAGCAAGGGGAGCCTCCTATGGCTGCAGCTTACTGCTCTGGGAGAGGTTCCAGGCTGCCCTGCAGTCACCCTGAGATGAGGAGATGGAGCTGATAATCCAGGAAAACCAAGGTAGCTAGAATCCACAACGCGGAATACCAGAGAAGAAAGAGCTACACAGAGCGAAGCCCTGGAGATAGGCAGAAGGCCTCCTTGAGTAGTCGGCAAAGTACTGATGAGCGTACCTGTGTAAGGAAGCTACCGGAGTTAGAGAAAAAATTATTTGAAAGGCACAAACAACCGAAGTTGACTCAAGGAAACTAGTAACTTAAATAACCCCATCTCTAGTAAGAAAATTGAATATGGAGTTAAAAACCTTCCCACAAAGAAAGCTCCAGGCACCAATGGCTTCACTGGTAATTTCTACCAAACATTTAAGAAAAAATAATACCAATGATAAACAAATTTTCCAGAAAACTTAGGATGAGGAAATACTTTCTGACTCACTTCATGAGGCTAGCATTTTCCTGATAATAAAACCAAACAAACACATTACAAGAAAACTATAGAACAAATATCACTCATTAACAAAGGTGCAAAATTTTAAACAAAATCCAACAATATGCAGAAAGGATAAAACATCATGACCAAATGGACTTTATCCCAGGAATGAAGAATTGGCTTAACATTAGAAATGAATCAGTATAATTTATCTTTTTTTCTTGAAACAGGTCTCATTCTTTCGCCCAGGCTAGAGTACAGTGGCATGATCACGGCTCACTACAGCCTCAAACTCCTGGGCTCAAGCGAGCCTCTCACCTCAGCCTCCCAAGTAGCTGGGACTACAGGTGCACGCCACCAAATCTGGCTAACTTTTCTTACTTTTTTGTAGAGATGGGGTCTTGCTATGTTGCCCATGCTGGTCTCAAACTCCTGGCCTCAAGCAATCCTCCCACCTCAGTCTCCCAAAGTTAACAGGCATGAGCCACTGTACCCAGCTAATTCACCATCTTAACAAACTAAAAAGAAAACAATATGATTATCCGAGTAGATGCAGAAAAGGCATTTGCCAAAATCCAACATCAGTTTTCTCAACAAGCTAGGGAACTTCCTCAACCTGATAAAGGGCTTCCCTGAAAATCCTGCTATACCTAACATCATATTTAAGTATGAAGGACTGAATGCATTACCTCTAAAATTAGGAACAAGCCATGGATTTCTGCTTTCAGTACTTCTTTTCCACATTGTACTAGAGATTCTAGAAAGAAAGAAGTAAAACTACTCGTATTTGCAGACATATGACCATCTATGTAGAAAATCCAATGGAATCTACAAAAATGCCACTCAAACAAGTGAATTTAGCAAAGTTGTAAGATATAAGATCAATAAACAAACATCAATAGTATAAAACTAATCTGTATGATACTGTAATGGTGGATACATGTCATCATACCATTTGTCAAAATCTATAGGATGTACAACACAAAGATGAACCACCAGTATTGGTTCATCAATTGTAACAAATGTACCACAATAATTCAAGATGTAAATAACAGGGGAAACTGAGGGGTGGAGAGGATAGGTGGGAATCCTGTACTTCCCAATCAATTTTTCTGTAGATCTAACACTGCTTTTAAAAAAAAACAAACTACCAATTAAAAAAAATTTAGATAAATTTACAATTAAATAAATTACAGAAATTTTCCCCAAATTGATTTCTAGATTCAATGCCATCCCGGTCAAAATTCCGCAGATTTTTTTTTTTTTTTGAGTCAGGGCTATGTTGCCCAGGTCGGCCTCAAACTTCCTCTCCAACCTCAGTCTCCCAAGTACCTGGGACTATAAGAACGCACCACCATACCTGACTAAAATTCCATGATTTTTTTGTAGAAACTGACAAGGTGATCCTAAAATTTATGTGGAAATGTAAAAGACTAGAACAGCCAAAAAAACTTTGAAAAATAAGAACAAAGTTGAATGACTAGCCCTACGTGATTTAAAGACTTATTATAATGCTTTAATATTCAAAATAGATGCTATTGAGGAGAGTATAAATTGCAGCACCCTTTCATTTAGAAAATGAAAAACCTTTGATCCAACAATTCAGTTCTAACAATTAACACTAAGAAAATAATCAAAGACACACAAAAACAAACGAGGATATTAATTTCATTATTATTAATGGCTAAAAACTGGAAAATAAACAGATATTTAACAATAGGAGTCCAGGAGCGGTGGCTCGCACCTATAGTCCTAGCACTTTGGGAGGCAAGAGGATGGCTTGACCCCAGGAGTGCAAGACCAACTTTGGCAAGACAGTGAGAACCCAGAGAACCCATCACTACAAAAAATAGAAATATCAGCCAGTTGCGGTGGTGCATGCCTATAGTCCCAGCTACTGGGGAGGGTAAGTCAGGAAGATCCCTTGAGCCCAGAAGTTTAAGGTTGGGGTGAGCTATGATGACTAGACTGCACTCTAGTCTGGGCAATAGAGTGAGACCCTGTCTCAAAACAATAGCAACAGCAGCAACAAAACAATAGGAGACTGGTTAAATATGTTATATTAAAATAAGTGTGCAGCCCAGCCATCAAAAATCATATATTAATATTTAATGTCATGGGAAAAGTTCAGGGTATATAGGTGTGTGAATTTAGCAGGTCACAAAACAATAGGTTTCTACTTTATTTAAAAATATGTTTCTATATCTGGAAGAATATATGACAAAATATAGTTCTACCTGAAGAAATTATTATACAAGTTATTTTTCTATAAAAATTGCATAATGCTTTTGTAATTTTTAAAAAAGTTTTAAAGTTTAAAACTTTTGAAGTTTTATGATTAGAAAGATATACTTATCAAAATAGTTATATTTAACATGGAAAAATATAGCTATCTCAAATTACATCTGAAAAGTTAAGATACTGTTTAACTGGAGAATGAAGAATTATCTCTAAATAGCTATATGATCAACTTCAAATCTTCCTTCTTCCTTACTATTCATTACTATTCATCCTTACTAAACATAATTTGTTTCTGTTTCATTTTGTAGGCAGTCTGTACCTGCTATTACTTTTTATATTTTTAAATAAAAGCTGTACATGCTTTCTAAAGAAAAATTTGAAAAGTCAGCGCTTCTTCCTGGTTGGTAACCAAAAAAAACAAAAGGAAATTTGAAAAATACAAACAGCATTCAGAAGAAAATAATTACTATACCTATAGTCACTACTAACGTTATTGTATTTAATCGTTCCTTCAAGGACTTGTGAGTGTGCTTCTCAATCCCTGGCCTGTATCAATGCAAGATCCTGTCAATATGCACACATGGAATTAGTCCCATGGACCAACATAGCCTCACATAAGCATGACAAAATTGGTTATCCTTTTCATATAATAGGATAGATATTTATTTGTTTTGGTATTTCCTTCATTAATTGTCTTCTAAGTATAAAAGTATTCAGGCCAGGTGTGGTGGCTCGCATATGTAATGCTAGCACTTTGGGAGGCCAAGGCAGGAGTATCACTTCAGCCCAGGAGTTCAAGACCAGGCTCAGTAAGAGCAAGACCCCATCTCCACAAGAGAGAGAGAGAGGGGGGGGGGCAGGGAAGGAGGGAGGGAAGGGAGGGAGGAAGGAAGGAAGGCAGGCAGGCAGGCAGGCATGCATCATTTTACAAAAATGTTTGTGCTACACACAAATTATTTATGATAGAATTTGGGGAAAAGGGTGACAAAGGAAGGAACTTTTGAGCAGTAGAAGTGGAACTAACATGTTTCACCAAGTTCAAGGAGAGCCCTGTTGCTTTGAGGAGGGCCACCCTGGAACACGGCCCCTCAACCATTCTCAGAAGTTCCCACTGTCTGCTGAGCTGCACTGCACCCCTGTGGCCGAGTGGTGGCACTGCAGCACAAGGGCACCAAACCATAGTGGCTGTAGGGAAGCCATTTGGATTTTTTTTTTAATCCAATTTAAAACTGAAATATTTTTCTTCAACTCACAAAGAGAAAATTTACAAGCTCAAAATAATAGAATGTGTAGGATTTTGGTCTGGCATAAACACTTCTTTAGAGCCCTGAGCATTTAAATAAAAATAAACTTACCACTTAAGTCCCTGGCTGTTTTTCCCAGCTTCAGCCCTGGCCACTCAGCCCTTAGTTAGGCACTGTCCTCTAGATGTAATGGAGCAAGTCCTCAAATGGGCCGGGCTTCTTCTTGCTTATTGGACTTTACACATGCTAAGCAAACTCCATACCACCTCTCTCTGCCTGACCTCTAAATCTCACTTTAGACTGAGACTTCTTTTGATTCCCTAAAATGGGGTTGGCCCCTCCATGTCCTCCCCTATAAACTCAAAACAGCAATTCCTGTAAATTCTATGTGTCTTCAGCACATGACTCCTCCTCACTTTGTCTACCACTTTTCTTGCTTTGGAGACAGTAAGTCCCAAACGGAAAGTAGGGATCTATTAATAGTATGTTCAAAGGAGGAAAAAATGAACATGGATAGGATAAATATATTTTTCCAATTCAGCTCCATTATATTTAATTCTGCCAATATTTATGAGGTGCCTACTCTGTCACAGTCCCCACTGATAACATAGGAAGGGAAAACAGAGGAGAGAGAAGGTATGAGATGAGAAACTAATAACCTCTGCTACTAACTTTGCACAATTTATTGTTCCTTTCAAACACTTCATGAACAAAGTTTGGGGTGTTGAGGACCAATGTCTGGGCCTCACTTGGGCTCAGGCATCTGTATATATTTAAAGGATTTTTAGCTACCTATGTGTTTCTAATGTATAGTGAGGGTTGAGAACCTTTGCCTTAGAGTAGCTGCATCATTGTAGGAAACTCCTGAGACCCAAAGTCTTATAATTCTAACGGTGAGAATTTCAGATAAATTGGTGAAACACTAGTTAAGGACAGGAGTAATTTTGGATATCTGCTGGTTTTGCCTGCCCTTCTTTCTTCTGCTAGAAGCACCTTAATTTTTCTTTGGAAAACCACCCCTTCCCTACTCTAAGCCCTTACAATTGAGATAGGGCTGGTTCTCACTTCCTCCACTTCCACTCCCAACACACATGCACACTCACAGCCCATCCGAGCTCTGAATTTGCTCTTTCCCAGCTAGAATTGTTCTTGGATTCAGTTACACCTAAATCGTTAGACTGAACTTCTACCCTTAGACTGTTTAATTATTGAACCAATCAATCCCCATGCCACTTTTTTCCTAAATGAGTTTGAGGTGGGTTCTGTCATTTGCAAACGAAAAATTTCTAACTAGCAGAAATGTATGAGACTTTCAAATGAGATAAACAGCTTTATATTCTGTCTACTTATAGAAAGTGGATAGAGCAATTGATGTGCCCTTATATTTTGAGATTTTTTTCTTATTCTATGATAAAAATTTCCTTCATTGTTCTTAGCAAAGCTTAAGTTTATTAAACACAAAAAGCCCATTTATTTGGTTTAGTTTAGCCCTGTACACTGCATTTAGTTTTGACATGGGTTTTTCAAAGCTGCCCACACATATAAAATGGAGATAATGAGACATTTCACAGAGCTGTTGAAGGTAAAATGAAATAACATATGTGAAATCATTTTATGCTATATAAATGTTGAGCATTATTACTATGAGAATCATCATAATTGTCATCCTCTTTCATTTTCTGTCACAAAGTTCCTGGGTGGTTATTTATGGTTAGTATTGATAGTTGTACAAATGCAAACTGTAATTGAGAAAGTAAATGATGAAAACAGGAAATGTGATTTCTTTTAGGTTATAATCATCACAGGAATGTTATAAAGATCACTTGAAATAATGTATTCTAAGGTACTTTGAAAACAAAAGTGCTATATGACTAAAAGTTACTGTTATCTCAGCCCTGCAGGTCACTGAATCCTTGATGTTGTTCATTTGCATATATGTTTTATTTCAGAGCTTACTAATATCTTACACGTTTCATTTAATTTTAAAACAAAAAACCCACAGGCTGCTTTATAGAGTGCACTTTTATACAATGAATGGCTTTATTTTGGTTTTTATTCTCTTCAGCCTCTCTCTGGCATTTAACCACCCTGACAACCCACTCCTTGAAATTCTTTCCTCCCTTAGTCAGTGACACTACATTTTCCTACTTTTTCTTGACATTTTCAATGGCTTTTGACTCCTCTCTGCTTCCCTCCCAGCTTCTAACTCTGGGATGCCCCTCTGTAACTCTGATTTCTCTCTCTGCTCAGTTCCTGAAGAATTCATCCATTCTCATCTATCCTACATCACTTCCATCTTCCTAGTATTTATTTCAGCTTGTATGTACTGCCACTATCTCACTTTCAATATCTTCAAAAAATGCATAATCTCTGCTCTTGCACTTGGCTGCCTTTGCAAGTGCCCTGTTTCGTTGGTGGCACTATTATTGTTCCCATGTTCCTGTCCTCCTTATTGCTTCCCTCTTTTTCAACCCTACCCCGCCCCCACCTTTTTTAGGCTAGGAGCACTTCAGTGTCTTTCCGGCTCACTCTTCCGCTCCTCTCCCAAGACCTCCACATTAACCTAGGCCCTCCTCATCTCTCTGCCCATTCTCATAGTTGCTCTCTTTAGGTCTAGACTCTCCCCATTCCTGTCTGTCCTGTGGACTGCAGCCAAATTGATTTCCTAAAATGCCTCTTTTTGAGCTCCATAAGAGCAAGAACCATACACTGGTCATCTTGGTGCCCCTAGTACCTGGAACAGTGCCCAGCACATATTATGGCCCTTGATTGACTGTCATTCCCTTGTTCGAGGGAGTTGCTTCAGAGAAAGTGTGTGTGAGATCAATTTCAGACTTTCTAGCTTGACTAGCTCCATAATATGAATTATTTATCCCCTCTTAGTTCTGACTACTTCACAGAGTAAACCATTTATTCAAGCCAATCTGGTTTTTCCTTTTATAAACTAACATTACACTGATAATTAAGACCAAATTATTTAACACTCATTAATTCTTTACTATCAATGTAATTTGTCTCTCTAACTAGATTATGATATCCTTGAAGCCGGAAACTCTATTAACTGGCTGCCATAGAATAGTCCTGATTTACCCCCTCCCAAAACACCCCTTCACCATAAATACTGTTTCTGACCCACTCAAGTAAAGTGTTTTCTTTCTATATTCATATTTGCTTTTATATTTATAGATCCATAGCATATAAATTTATTTGTCTCATAGCACCTAACACCAGTGATCATGAATAACAGTGGTCATCCATTAAATATTTGTTGATTAATACACATTAAGACTGAACAACATTCTACTTTGAATCACTCTTTGACCCCTAAGTCCAATACAAAATATTAATAGCATCTGAGTAGCCTGACATTGTGAATATCTCTCTTTGGAGACATAAGAACTTGTCACAGAGTGAGTATCTTTCGATACTGGCACGATACAACCCCAAATATTTGTTTTAGCTAAAAACAAAATCCGAAGAGAAAGCAACGATAACAATTGATAAACAGGACTGAATAAAATGTGGGAATTATGATGAAAGACTGCAACATAAAACAAACACACAAACAAAAAAGAGTTGGTGGGGTAGAGCAAGGGACATTTACCAGCCCAGGCTTGTGTCATTTCTGTGTTTTTTTTTTCCCACCATGACAGGAATGACCAGATGATCACCTAGTAGCTCCAAGGAATTTATGGGCCTCTTTTAAATTCCTAACTCAAAGCATCAGAGTTATTTTGAGTACTTGGTAGAATCTGACACATTGTGTCGACCCAGGAAGGAGCCTCAGAAATAGAGTCTTTAAGGCTGTAAAACTCTGCATGTATTTGAATAATTAAAACTTATATACCCCCTCCCCCAGCCATCCTTTTATTCCTAGCACACTGCAGACATTAATAACATGAAGCAATAGTGCACTCGCACACTTTCTGAAACAATTGCACCAATTGTGAACTTGCCAACTCCTAACAAGAATGCTAGTGTGCGCCACTCTGCAGTTGTGCCCAGTTCTACAAGGAGATAGCAGCACTTTTGTCTCCAGGAGCCAAAGCTCACAGATGGGTCACTCGGCTGAGGCAGAACTGGGCTATGCTCTTGGCAGATGGATTGGAAAGTTGGCTGACTTGTTCAGAAACCTGACATCCTGATCATCTCCAGCTCCCACAGACAGACTCTCTGACACGCAGTTCACCTCACCACCTCCCCTCCGTCAGCATTTTTCTTGGAAAAGTCCTCATTTTTTTTTACTGTGTAGCTCATTTTCACTCTGATTCTTTGATGACTATACTTTTACATGTCCATCAGAGAGAGTGAGGGAGAGAGAGAGAGCACATGAGGATTTCTCACCCTCAGCATTCTTAACATTTCGGTCTGGATAATTCTTTGTTTTAAAGGGCTGTCCTGTCATGACAACCAAAAATGTCTTCAGACATTGCCAAATGTACCCGTGGGGAAGAAATTGTCCCTGGCTGAGAACCACTGATATGAAGTATTTAAGGGTGAATTATTTGAATTAAGGTCTTGATTGACCATACATACATAGGCATAATCCACTATAAAGTACAACCATATCAAAATTCATTAGAACCAGAATATTTCCAAGTGAGAGTCATTTTATTTCAAGAAATATCAAATACAATATAATTAGAGTATTAAAAAATTTTGAACGGACCCTTAGGTTTTGTTGTAATTTGTCCTTCTTAGTCAAGTATATTTGCCATAAAATAATATAATAAAAGCTATAGGCTTTTATTCTAAACATCTGAATAAGGGAAAAAAGTGTTTCTGTAGGTTGCCCACCTCTCCTATTCTGCCCTACTAGTTTTTACTGTATTTCCAGATTCCATCATAAAATGCTTAAAAACATTTAAAAATGAAATGGTTCATCCAGCATAGCATCTTGCATATAAATATTAGCTTTCAGTAAATTTGAGTAATTGTTATTGTCTTATTTAATCCTTATAACAACCCTTTGAGATGTAAACTATTATTTCTGTTTTACAGATGAGGCTCAGGGAAGTTAAGGAAATCCCACAAAGTCACACAACCAGATGTGTCAGAACTACTTTTAGAACCTAGGTCTTGGCCAGAACAGTGGCTCACACCTGTAATCCTAGCACTCTGGGAGGAGCAGGCCAGAGGATTGCTTGAGGTCAGGAGTTTGAGACCAGCCTGGGCAAGAGCAAGACCCGACTCTTGCTCTTGACTCTACTAAAAATAGAAAGAAATTAATTAGCCAAATAAAAATATATAGAAGAAACTAGCCAGGCATGGTGGCGCATGCCTGTAGTGCCAGCTACTCGGGAGGCTGAGGCAGGAGGATCACTTGAGCCCACAGCACTCTAGCCGGGGCAACAGTGTGAGACTCTGTCTCAAAAACAAAAACAAACAAACAAAAAACCACCTAGATCTTTCTGACCCCAAATCCTATATTTTTAACCTTTTAATTTTATTTATATTGTGCCTCCCATAACAAGAGAACCAAAGCCAGAAGAAAAAATTAATTATCTGAAATTTGCTGAGCGACTGCTGTGGCAGCCCCACTGTGGTTCTGTGGCAAAGGCGTGATGATGCCTGTGGCATGACGGCCTGTCTTGCTCAGGGTGGCCCTTGCCCACTGCAGCCTTGGGGAGGTCAGCCCACCACTGCTTCTTTAAAGGTGCTCTTCCTTTAAATGCTTTCTGGGAGTGCATCAAGGCACCTGGGTTCAGCCCACACCAGAAGCAGGCTATCTTCTGGGTCAGATTTTAATTTATTTTAATTTAATTTTTAAGTTTTCAATTGTTTTTAGAGACATAGTCTCACTCTCTCACCCAGGCTGGAGTGTAGCGGCATAATCACAGCTCACTGCAGCCTCAAACTCCTGGGTTCAAGTGATCCTCCCACCTCAGCCTCCCAAATCCCTGGGATTACAGGCATGAGCCACCACACCCGGCCAGAGTCAGATTTTGACCTATTAGGAGGTGACACAGGGTGAGTTATTCCTGAGATTGGTAACAGGGGAGGATCTAGAACAGAAGTCAGTAAGGCTTGGAATGGTAGGGTCACAGTGGAGGCCAAGGGAGATAAGTATTGGAAGACAAGATAGGAGGAGAACAAGGCAAGGGGTGAGGTGAACATATGGGGTCTGAAACCAGACCAAGAGAGGAATGTGTATAGGCCAAGGAGAGAAGAGACTCTGCAAGAGAAAGGGTGCATTCTCTGACTGTGCGGGTGTTAGTTAAATTTACAAGACCATCACAAAGGCTCAGTATGAGTTTGTTAGGCTGCCGTAACAAAGTACCGAAGACTGAATGACTTTAACAACAGAAATGTACTGTCTCACAGTTCTGGAGGCTAGGAGTCTGAGGTCAAGGTGTTGGCAGGGTTGGTTCCTTCTGAGGTCAAGGTGTTGGCATGGGAAGAATCTGTGCCATAACTCTCCCCCAGCTTCTAGGGCTTTGCTGGCAATTTTCAGTTTTCCTTGGCTTATGGAAATTTTGCCCTGATCTCTGCCTTCACCTTCACATTGCGTTGCTCCTGTGTGTGTGTGTGTATGTGTGTCTGTCTGTCTCCAAATTTTCTCTCTTTACAAGGACATCAGTCATATTGGATTAGGGCCCACCCTGATGGCCTTATTTTAATTTGATTACCTCTATAAACATCCTGTCTCCAAATCTAGTTACTATCTGAGGTACTGGGGGTTAGGATTTCAACATATAAATTTTGGGGGACCCAATTCCACTTGGATCCAAGTGAAATTGGATACTTAAGAATGAGCAATTCCCATGAACTATTTTGTCCTCTCTAGGCCA
>VBSM01000483.1:6177103-6193657 GCA_008086735.1 Cheirogaleus medius
AAAAAGAAACTGCACACTCACCCTTCAGTTAGAACCTAAGGTATCTGACATTTGCTTGTGCAGAATCAGAATGAATGGCCTTGAAGGCAAATCAGCCCTGACGTAGAAATACTCTTGGAATAAGTGTTAGGCCAGTTAACCCACAGACGCTCAGAAAAACTACCAAGGTGGAAGACTGCATGGGTGATATCAGAAATGATCCAAAGCTTCTAGATGTGGTTTCAGATCAGTATCAGTTATGAAGCTGCACTAGCCCCAAGTAACCCCAGCATTTAGCAATCTCATGAAATAAAATTCTGACTTCAGAGTGGTAGCAAGGAAAGGGATATTTTCCTTTCAAAACACTATATTAGAGCATCAGTCATTACAATGGAAGATAAATCACAGTTCATCTCCAGCATTTATCAAAGTGTTCAAAACATCATAGGCACTCAATGTTTATTATATTAATGAATCTCAGTTTTTTGGAGTGTTTGACAGTTGGTTCCAGAAACAGATGATGGATTGAACAAATGCATCTCATTTGACTCCCTCCAGAACCCCACTAAAACCCACAAGGGTGGGGAGAGAAGGAGAAGAAGCAGTAGCAACAGAATTTTGGAGGGTAAAGAGCAGTGATAAAGGACTTGGCAGACCCGAGAAAACCAAATACTAAGTTAGTGATGTTGCAAACTCCTCTGGATATGGAGTGAAGATGAAGTGATGACATAAAGGAACTAGCTGGAGGCCGGAAACTACTTAAGTAGTAGTACTTTTATATTCTCTCTCCCCACTCTCATACTGGGTGACTGTCCCTCCTCCACCCTAATAAAAGCAGAGGTCCATCCCTTTCTCAGCCATAGCTGAAGGGGTTAGGGACTCTAGAGAGAAAACTGGGGTGAATTAATGCAGGCATACTAGATGCTCAAGTCCTCTCCAATTCCTGAAATGCTGGAAGCCAAGTCTTACCCTCCAAGCAGAAGATGGGAAAGGCTCCTCTAAGGAACATGAATAGCCCAAGAGGAAAAAAATACCTAAAGATAGTGATCTAGGGGTAGATATGGGGAGGGGTTGGAATTCCCCAACAAAGTACCTGCCCATATCACCTTACAATGAAGCTCATGATCAACAGGTCTTCCCCAAAGCACAGACCTTCTACTCAACTTTTTGCTATCCCATCCTTGAATATGAGCAGGCAACTAGTATTAACAAGCATCTGAGGAAATGCTCTAACATAAAAGATAACAGAAGACCTAAATTGCCAAATTGAAAGGGCTGACCAAGTACTCTGAGCTCAATGAATGGAGGAAACAAACCCATACAAAGCATATTATCATGAAATTTTAGAAGACTAGGCACAGAGACAAAATACCAAAAATTCCAGAGAGAAGAAGCACACACAAAGCAGTAGGAATCAGAATGGCACCAGACTTCTCAACAACAACCCTGAAGCTGGAGGACAGTGGAGCAATGCCTCCAAAATTCGGAAGGAAAATTATTTCCAGGCTAGAGTTCTATACCCAGCTAAATCATTTCTCAAGAATAATGGTAGAATATACATAAATTCTCCAAAATCTTTCTTTCCATGCAACCTTTCTCAAGAAGCTAAGGGAGGATGTGCTAAATTTAAAAGAGGGAGTAAACCAAGAAAGAATAAGGGATGGAATATAGGAAAGCATAAGATCCAACTAAGGAAATAGGTGAAGTGAATCCTCAGAATGATGGTCTGTTAGCTATATACCAGATGAAGGGAGCAATAAGGCCAAATTGTAGCAATGTGACTCAAGAGAGAAGATGCATGGATGGAGGTTATCACTAAAATGTCAACTGCCCTTCTACCAGTTTTAAAAATCTGTGGATGGAATGCCTGGTTGAGCCTAATTTGGGTTGTTATTTGTATTTGATTTGCCTCATCCATGTTTTGATGGAGTTTCTGTTCTCCTACCCACCTGTCCCCCACTATGACCCACTGCCCAGATGAGCTGAGGACACTAATTAAACCCCATGGAAGTTTTCTTCTTTGACCTACTCTAGAACTGGAGATGGGCTTTGGTGAACTTAGAAGCAGAAAATATAGAGCCACCTTCTCCCCCATCCATAGTCTTGCCAGATGTCCTGTACACAGGCCACCTTTCAATTGTTCCACCTGTAGTAAGTCCTGTGTTTCCCAGGTCTCACTCATGACCTCACCTGTTGATTTCCCCAGAAGTGGCACTTATACATTTTCATGGAAGCTGAAGCCAGTTTATGGCCCAGAAATTCTGTTCAGCTTATCTTCTTTGAGATCTTGTTTAATAGTACCATCATGCTGTTGTTATCTTATGCACCTGGGTTTGTGCTTGTTACTCAGTTTCATATTAACCACATACCATAGTTGACAAGAGATTTGAGAAAAAAAGAATATTTAATAGTGGTATTCCTTACATACCTCACCTATATCCTATCCTGGGATTTTAGAGTTGGTTTCCTGAGGGTTCAGCCAATGAGTAGTGCATTGAAGTGGAGAGAGTCTGTGTTGTAGAAAAACAGCCTCAATGGACCATGAGCAGACAGAGAAAGCTCCATCTTCTCTGCCTCCATTTCATGTCCCACCTCATCTCCATTTGGCTGCCAAAATCTCCAATTCCAAATCTTCACTTACTGCCAGCACCCAGACCCTTTCCAGGAAAACAAACCACCTAAGTGATAGCAGCAATGCTGCCCAGAGACCAAGGGTTTGCTAAGGAGAGGGAGCTAAGTTCAAAATACTGGCCTTCCTCATTGCTCCTCCTGTCCACCAGGTCACTCTGCTGCTTAACATCCTGGTACGGATCTCTACACCCCAGCAGTGGGTCTCTCAGCATGGCACACAAGGCTCTTCATAATTTCACCTCTGCCTGTCTCACCAGCTTCACCTGCTGCTGCTATAGTCTTTTCCTCTTGGCCACAGCAGTATTCAACTACTTGTAAGTAAGTCCCTGAATACTGTGTTCACAACTCTATTTTGGTCATGCCTGGAAGTCTCTTCTTATACACACCCCTCTTCTTTGCCTGGTTAATGTCTGCTTATTTTTAAGACTCAGTTCAGGCATAACCTCCTCCAGCAAGATATCCTTGCCTTAGCTCCTTCTCAGACTGAATTAGATGTGCTTCCTCTGTGCATACCTAAGCCTACCACATTGTATTGAAAATGATCTCTTTATCTCTGTTTCATATGAGACTTAAATCCTTTGAAGGTAGGGACAAAGTCTTCCATTTACACAACTCCAGTGTCCAGCACTGAGCCTAGCACAGAGTACATTCAATAAATATTCATGAGTGTAATTTTTTTTTTTTTTAAGAACAAGGTCCCACTATTTCATCCAGGCTGGTCTGGAACTCCCGGGTCCAAGCGATCCTCCTGCCTCAGCCTCCCAAGTAGCTGGGCCTATAGTCATGTGCCACCACACCCAGCTACTGAATGTAATTCTTATAAATCCTGTCATATATTGAAAAACAATATGTTCACATTATATTTTTAATTTAAAAAATAATAGACTTTATTTTTTAGAGCAGTTTTAGGTTTACAGAAAAGTTAAACAGAAAGTATAGAGTACAGAATACATATACCAGGTCACTTTGCCCCCATAGTTTTCCCTTTTATTAACATCTTGCATTAATATGGTAAATTTGTTACAATTGATGAGCCAGTGTTGATACATTATTATTAGCGAAAGTCCACAGTTTTGTAGCATTCACTTTTTGTGTTATACATCCTGTGGGTTTTAACAAATAGTTACATTAGTATCATACAGAATAGTTTCACTGCCCTGAAAATCCACAGTGCTCCACCTATATATCCTTGCTCCCTCCTCTACTACCCCAACCCCTGGAAACCACTGATCTTTTTACTGTCTCCATAATTTTGCCTTTTCCAGAATGTCATAAAGTTGGAGTCTTAGTATGCAACTGGCTTTTTTCACTTAGCAATTTGCACTTAAGTTTCCTCCATGTCTCTTTGTGGCACATTGTTATTTTCAATCTTAAAAATAACTATACAAGGTAAGTATTGTTACTAGATGAACACCTGAGATTGGATGAGAGGAGGTGACAGTGCAGAGATAGCCAAAATACCAACAACGTCATGCTATCAATCCATTAAATAAACATTCATTAGGCCCCTCCTTTGTGTCGGGCATGGTGTTTGCCTGATTCAAAGAAGGTAATTTCCTAGTTCTTGAGGAACTAACAAATTAGTGTATAAGACAGGTATATTAAAAAAAAACCCTCATCATTTCATAATATAAACAGCTACTAAAAGGGTAGATATCTTGCTGATATAAAAATTAATTCAAATCAGGTGTGGGGGCTCATGCCTGTAATCCCAGTGTTTTGGGAGGCCGAAGGAGAAGGATCACTTAAGTCCAGGAGTTCAAGACCAGCATGGACAACATAGATAGGCACTGCTTCTACAAAGAAAAAAAAAATAGCCTGGTGTTGTGGCACACGCCTGTAGTCCCAGCTATTCAGGAGGCTGAGGTAGGAGGATTACTTGAGTCCTGGAGTTGAAGGTTGCAATAAACTATGATGACACCACTGCATTCTAGCCTCAGCACAGAGCGAGACCCAGCTTCAAAAACAAACAACAATAAAAGAGGTAGGGTCTAGTTTCCCACTTCCCCAACATGAGCAAACCTTTGTAAATGCTTTAACCAACATAATATGATAAAAATGACTGAGTGTGACTTCTGAGCCGTGATAAAAAAAAAAAAGCATTACGTGTTTTGCATCCATTGAAGTACAGAGTTGAAAAGAAAGAAAGAGAAAAAATGAATTAATTCAGATAATGTAGGCATTCAGTACAATAATGAAAAATAATAAGTGCCCATTAAATGTTAACTATAATTATTATTTCACACTGTCCTGATAATAGCTGTAAATGCCAAATACTGCTATTTCTTACTTTTCTGATCAATAAAAAGTTCAGAGGGGTTAATTATTAATAATTTGCTCAAAAAATCCCCAAATGAGGACGTGAAACTGAATTTGCCCAAAGACCATCTTCTCTCTTCATTCCTGCTCTTCTCAGTGATCCTGGCAGAAACAACACCAGAAGCCCAGGTGAGGCACTAAAGAGAAGGGTGTGTTGGGGATAGTGACAAGTTGAGTGTGGCTGGAGCACAGAGGGTGGGGAAGGGAGCAGTGGGCAGTGAATGCTGGTCATGGCCAAGCTACAAGTCCTCCAAGTACTGAAGTTCATAAAATGTGTCAGTCCCACTAATTTGTTCATGATATTTAGCTCTAAGAATTGCTGAAGCTGAGCATTCCCTTTATAGTGCGTGGAAAAAGACAAGCTCTGTGCAAGACATTTTTGGCCTTGCTAAGGTCAATGGTGGGTTTGTTGCTGAGGAAGAGTTTTGACGTTTGCTATGGAAACACTACATAAGCAAAGGTAGGCAAAAATGTTTGTCTTCCAAAAGCAAAATTAGAGGGAAACACACTGAATCAAGATTCCATACATAACAAGTTCTGCAAATAAACACCAGTTTGAAGAGAAACTTCAGAAAATGAAATTGAAATTGACCAAATCCAAATCCTTAAAGAAGACTCACCCTCCCTCTTCCCCAGCTGATTGGACTGCTTACACGTGGGTTCATTTCCTTTCATCATCTACAACCTCTTTATTTTGAGAAATAGAAATAAATAGAAAATTTACCTTTGATCTCGATTATACCCTTGAAAACATCATATGCTTTAAACTGAAGGAGGTGGATGCTATTTGTTCTCTTCTGGGAAAAAAAGAAAATTAATTTCTGCCTAGTTATTTTTAATAATACATTTGACATTGATTTTAATATAACAGAAAAAGCATTAGCATTGAGTTTTAATTAAGAACAATTCAAGAACATTACCAATACCTATTTAATCTGATATATTTTAAAGTATTATATATTAATAACAAAAGAAGTCATTTCAATATCATATTTTTTTATTCTTATAATAAAAACCTATCTATTTTCTGCCAATATTTATTTACTTATTTAACCTGGTTTTTATTGAAGATCTACTCTGTACTTAGCTTGGTGTCAGGCACTAAAAATATAGTCACGTTGAAGGCAGACACAGTCCCTGTACTGGTGGCATTTACACAGTCTGAAACAGTAGAGTTTGGTACAGAAAATTATACCAAAGGATTAAAGTTAGACATTTTTATTACTGTGTTGCAACAGGTTTGCCCTGGTGAGTACATAGAACAGTGCTTCTCAAACTTTACTGTGTGTGTGAATCACCTGGGGATCTTATTAAAATGCAGATTCAGTAGGTCTGGGGTGGAGCTGCTATTATTTATTTAAACAAGCTGTCAGGTAAGGCTGAGGCTGCTGGCCTCAAACCACGCTTTGTATCAGGGGCATACAATATTAATATGCAAGACTGTAAGATGTAATATCAAGAAGTAAAGCATAGAGTAAGATTAAAATTTTTCTTTTCTTGGGCCATAGAGCATTTGGTAATAATATACGGGTGAATGGCATGTATCTACAGACAATTATAATACTAGACAGATGTGAAATAGTCACAAGGGGAAGTAGAAAGTGGCATGGAGGCCAAAGAAAGCAGAAACAGCATCCCAGGTGGAGAGTGGAGTGGGTTCAGGAGTTGCTTCCTTAGGAAGGTGGAGTGTCTAATTGAGCCAGGAAGACATAGAGGATGTCTTCTACTAGTGGAGCAGTGCTTCAGTGCTTCAGCCTGAGTGTTGGTGTTGGAGTTCAGCTCAGGGTTGGTTCAGAGACCAGCCAATTGTCTTGTTTGGCAGTTCTTCCATTCAGGGGTGCAGGAAAGATAGGGATATAACGTAGAACACCCCAAGCAAGGCCAACCCCAGCATTCCTAAAGATGAATCCAAAGACCCAACATTTCTTTTTACTCATTTTCTCCGAACGTATAACACACAGCGCCTCGATTTATTGCTCAGGGCTTTGTCTAGTGTCCAGTTCAAGTATCTCTGTATTTCAGCTCCTCTGGCTACTGAATGATACCTTCCTGCTGCTATTATTTCCCAGTTTAGTGCTTTTCTCTAGCATGGAATTTATTTGGACAGGGTATCTGTTATAGACTTCTTTGCATTGGCCTCGAGAACCCTTCTGCTGAACTGTGGCTGCAGGTACCCTGTGGGTGCCATCATCATCGGGATATCTGTCAAAACCGGTTCCACATTCCTGCACCAGCAGGGTTGCTGCTGCCCCTACTGGATGTGTGTGAATGCTTCCATTCACATCATCTTCCCAGTTCCTATCGTCTTCTCAGTTATATTACCTCCTTGATCACTGAAAAACATCTGCAGTTGCAGTCTGACCAAAATGGGGGACAAAGGCAAAGAAAGAGTCAAAGGCAGAGTACTGAGGAGGAGCCACTGGGAGCTACGTCTGCTTTATTCACTTCGTCCCCAGTGCCCAAGACACTGCTTAACCATAATAGGCCTCAACAAATGTTGGCCAGATTTTAAATACAGATTTTGTATAATCATATCCCACCGATTTTCAAGACATTATGGATTCAAAAAGCACTCTGTTTAGGAAACTTTTTAGGTTAAAGAACTTCCCCAGCTGACAAATATTTTCTGTCTTACATCATTTTGAAGGTAGAGAAGATAATGTTTGTGGGAAACAGAATTCCAAGATGATCCCCAATGACCCTCACCCTTTTGAGTGTGGGTGGAACCTGAGGATAATAAGGAGATATTGCTCCTGTGATTATGCTATGTTATATGAAGATTTTTTCTGGATGGGCCTAATGTAATCATATGAATGCTTTAAAGGCAGAGAATTTTCTCTGTATGGTTGCAGAAGAGGAAGCCAGAGATTCAAAGCAAAGGAGTCAATGTGCCATTGCTAGCTTGAAGATGGAAGGACCATGCAGAAAGAAACTGAGAGCAGTTTCCAGGAGCTGAAGGCCAGCAAGAAAATGGCCACTTCAGTCCTACATCCACAAGGAAATTAATTTTGCCAACAAATTGAATGGGGTTGGAAGCAGATTCTTCTCCAGAGCCTCCAGATAAGAGCCTGGCTTAGGCCAAGCACAGTGGCTCATGCCTGTAACTTTAGCACTTTGGGAGGCCAGGGCAAGAGGATCACTCGAGGCCAGGATTTCAAAATTAGCCTAGGCAACACAACATGACCCTGCTTCTACAATGCACTATAGCCAGGCATGGTGATGCACTCCTGTAGTCCCACCTACTTGGGAGGTTGAGGCAGGATGATTATTTGAGCCCAGGGGTTCAAGATTACAGTGAGCTGTGATCATCCCATTGTACTCTATCCTGGGCAACACAACAAGACCTTTCTCTAAAAAATAAAAATTAAAACAAAAAAGAGCATGGCTTAGCCCACACCTTGATTTTGGCCTTGTGAGACCCTAACCACAAAATCCAAGTTGAGCCAGTCTTGGCTTCTGACATACAGAACTGTGGGCTAATAAGTGGTTATTATATTAAGCTGCTAAATTTGTGATAATTTGTTATGCAGTAATAGAAAACTAATACAATGCTTTATACCTCAAGGAAGTTTATAGTACATATGTATAAGCGTATACATATGCATTTATAAGGTGCTCACATGATATGAGCATTTAACTTGTCTGTATTTTACTCTATGTACTGGAGGAAAAATAATAGTTTAAATAGTGTGAGCAATAGCTTCCCATGGTTATTCCACTCAGTAAGCTATCAGCAACATTTGACAGAATTGCACTCTCTTCTTGCAATACATTCCTCACATTGCCTAATGAACAACCTCCTTTCTTCATTCTCCTCCCGGCTTACTAGACATTTCTTTTTAGTACTTTGCAGGTTTCTTATCATTTTTCCTAACGCTAACACTTCTATATACCCTCCACATACATATATTACCCTACATGGTGGCATAAACAAAATATGTATACAGTTTTTTGTTTTGTTTTGTTTTGCGTAGAGACAGGGTCTCACTCTGTTGCCCAGGCTGGAGTGCAGTGGCACCATTACAGCTCAATGCAACCTCGAACTCCTGGTCTCAAACAATCCTCCCACCTCAGCCTCCTGAGTCACTGTGATTATACGCATGACAATTCTTTATATGCAATTAAAAGCCATTCAAGGGTTATTTTGACTATCCCCTGCTTAAAAAGCAATTTCACTCCATCAGTTTTTCTCATCTAAAATTGGGAGTCACCCAGCTATTTCAGTGTAAAGTCAAGAGGATTTGTGAATTAAATTGTCTTTACACTGGATCTCTTCATTAGCTCTAAACCTGTGCTGTCCAATATGGTAGCCATAAACACAGGTAGGAATTTAAATTTAAGTTTTAGCTGGGCCTGTAGTCCCAGCTACTCAGGTGGCTGAGGCAGGAGGATTGCTTGAGGCCAGGAGTTCAAGACCAGCCTGGATAACATAGCAAGCCCCTGTTTTGGAAAAAAAAATTGAAGTCTAATTAATTAAATGAAATTAAAAATTCTGTTCCTCAGTTACACTAGCCACGTTTCAAGTGTCCAATAGCCAATGTGCTCCTGGTTACCACATTAGACAACATAGATACAAAACATTGCCATCATCACAGGAAGTTCTATTGGACAACAAAAAGACCCATACCTGTAATTGTCATTTGGTCTGTTCTACTTAAATATCCTAAACTCATTGCTTTCCCAAAGAGGAGATTTTGCAAAAGAGTGATATGAAAAGTTCATTCTTTGGAATCAAATTTTCTTGAGTTTAAATCCAGCTCTACTGTTGTAGGCTCTGTGACCTCAGGAGGATTACCTGACTTTCCTGTGCCTCCATTTCCTTATCTGCAAAATGGGATAATAGCAGGAACTATCCCTTAAGGTTGTTGTAAAGATTAAAATGATGTGATATATACAATGTACTTAGAATAGTCATAACTCTTAAGTACTCAATAAATTTAGCTATTATTTTTTGTATTAGTTTTTGGGGTTTTTTGTTAGGGATGGGTAGGCAGAGTCTTACTCTGTTGCCTGGGCTAGGGGGCAGTGGCATCATCATAGCTCACCGCAACCTCAAATTCCTGGGCTCAAGTGATCTTCCTGCCTCAGTCTCCCAAGTAGCTGGGAATATAAGCACACATCACTATGAGTGGCTAATTTTTAAAAATTTTTGTAGAGACAGAGGTCTCACTATGTTGCTCAGGGTGGTCTTGAACTCCTGGCCTTAAGTGATCCCTCCACCTTGGCCTTTCACAGTGTTGAGATTATAGGCATGAGCCATCATGCGTGGCCTGTATTAATATTGTTTCAGAGACCTGCATGGGATTTGTTATACTTCATTAATCTGAAGATTCATGACTTTTATTAATTCTGCACAATTTTCGTCATTATCTTTTCAAATGTTGCCTTTCCTTGGTTCTTTTCTCTTTTCCTTTCTAAAATTCTTGTGGGACATTCATTGTATCTTCATTATATCTCTATAACCCTATGTAACTCAGTTTCCTTTTGTGTAAAATGACAACATAAATAGTATCTACCTCATAGGGTTGTTAGAATTAAGTGAGTTAAGATATATAAAACACTTAGAATAGCATTATATGTGTGTCAGCTATTATTAACACTCTGCTTATAGCTCCTTATTTATTTTTGGCCCTTGGAGACTTTCCTTAATTTATTAGAGATATTTTGTAATACTTTAGTCCACCCATTAAATCAGAAGTTATTCCAAACTCTCTTTTGGTTGCAAGCTGTGGCAAGCTGTGACATATACTATTTCTTTTGTTTAGAGCATTTTCCTTCCCTCCTACCTACTTTCATCACTGGAGAGTTTAATGTCTGTGTTAGTCTGAATTACACTGTGTGAATCAGAAAACCCAAAATAACCATAGCTTTAAAAAATAGAAGTTCATTTCTTCCTCACATAAATGAAGTCTAGAAGTGTGAGGTCTATGGCAAGTATGCCTTCTCCAGAATCATCAGGGGTCCAGGTTTTTTCAGTTCCTCAACATCTGGCTTCATCTGTGATCCAAGATGGTTGCTCTGGTTCTAGCCATAACATCCAAATTCTAGTCAACTGAAGAAAGAGGTGAAGAAGGGTATGCCTCTTCCCCTTAATATATTTCTGTAAAGTCATACACATCATTTCCTATTGGCCAGAACTTAGTCACATGGCCATGCCTAGTGCCAGGGAACACTGGAGAATGTAGTCTTTATTTTTGAGCACCAAACACCAAGAAGATAGCAGACATCGGGGGAAACTAGTGGTCTTTGCCACAATGCCTCACCTATGTTCCCTCTGAAATTGTATGTCCTCCCTGTCTTATTCAACTCTAGGGTGAATGACTAGGCTTGGTTTGCCTGGGAAATTTCTGGAGTTAGCACTGAAAGTTCTATGTCCCTACACCTCCCTACACACACATGTCAGTCCTGGGCAAACTGGGACGACTGGTCACCCTACGTTACCTCTACGGTGACTGTTATATTATGAGTTCCTTGAAGAACAGACTGTGTCTGATTCACTGCTGCATCTTCAATACCTAGCACGGTGCCACACACAGAGTATATATTCAATAAATAGCAAATACTTATGTAGTGCTTTTTATGTGCCAAGAGCTGTTCTAAGTGTTTTATATTACATATATGTTATGAATTGAACTGTGTCTCCCCACCCCAATTCCTATGTTAACATCCCAGAACATCAGAGTGGGACCTTATTTGGTATGGAGTTGCTGCAGATGTGATTAGTTCAGATGAGGTCGTATTGGAGTAGGGTGGGGCCTTAATCCAATATGACTGGCGTCTTTATAAAAAGGGAAAATTTGGACACAGAGACATGCGTACAGGGAGAACGCCATGTGAAGATTAGAGTTATGCTACCAAAAGCCAAGGACCAACCAGAAGCTAGGAGAGAGGCTAGCTCCTTCTGTAGATCCTTCAGAGGGAGCAAGGCCCTCTCAGCACATTGATCTTGGACTTCTAGTCTCCAGAACTATGAGACAATACATTTCTGTTGTTTAAGCAACTCAGTTTGTGGTAGTTTGTTGTGGCAGCCCCAGCGAATTAATACTCATTTTAATCTTCACAACTTCTTTGTGAGATAGCTGTTATTATTATTTGCATTTTACAGATGAGGAAACTGAAGCATATAGTAGTTAAGAAAATCAAAAAGAGTTGCCAAGGAGAAATAAAGAGAAAGAGGTATAGGCGAACTGAAAGAGGGAAGAAGAAGGAAAGGGGAAATTTTTTGAAGTTAAAATGTGGGTAGGAAAAAGAGAGAAGGAAAGAAGTAGCAAAGGAAAATGGTCAAAACTTGACCTGACCTGAGCTTCTAAGATCATTAGAAGCCCCAAGTCACTGTATAAACCATTAACATTTTTCTTTTTTTATTTTATTATTCATTTTTTGAGACAAGGTCTTACTCTGTCCCCTGGGCTAAAGTGCAGTGATACAATCATAGCTCACTGTAACCTCTGACTTCTGGGCTGAAGTGATCCTCCTGCCCCAGCCACCCAAGTAGCTGGGACTACAGGTACACACCACCATGCCTAGCTAACTTTTCTTTTTCTTTTCACCAGGATTTTTGTCCTGGGAAAATTTTTCTATTTTTTTGTAGAGATGGGTTCTCTCTATACTGCCCAGGCTGGTCTCAAACTCCTGAGCTCAAGCCATCCTCCCACGTCAGCCTCCCGAAGTGCTAGGATTATGGGCATGAGCCATCCTACCCAGCACATTTTTTATTTTCAGATATCTCAAGAGTTTGAATAATTCTTCAAAATGAGGGAGTCAGGAAATGCTGCTTCATTTTTGATACTCGCGAGTATTATATTGTATTTTGAACCTGAAGCCAAACTCCTAAGTGCCCTGGTCTTGATTTTGAGACATAGGCTTCATTTTTATTTGAGGGGAGGGACTAGTAATAGTCACTCATTCTGCGAATGTGACTTTGAGAGGTTTGGATTTTATGCTCATGTGCTTTATTGATTTGTTTTTGATGGATGAAATAACACTTATTTTTAAAAGTTTTATATATTATGCTTCCTACCTCTAGTTTATATACATGTATTCCTGCTGCAGGTGTAGCTGAACTGCAAAGTCAGAGACAATACCCTGAGAGGATGGGGCTTCATCTTCCAGAATACAGTACACACATTGTACTGGAGACCTTTTCGTGGTGCTGTGGCTCCAACCAGAATACATGGTTCTGGGAACGAAGGGGTGGAATCAGGATTGGCTGCACTTACAATCACTCCCTGTGACCTGCTGGAGACTTTTTGTTTCCTGGCCTCTATGGGGTTAGAGGTTCTGTTGTCAGTAGGAGCACACTCTCACCAGAGGACACAGCAAAGGACCAGTTGAATTACAAACTACAGCTGCCATCTGGACTCTTTGGGTTTCTTGTTGCGAGGGACCAGCAGGTGAGGAGAAGAGAGATCATCTCAGCAGAGATAATTAACTCTGATCAACAGTGGGAGGTAAGGCTCATTTTACACAACTGGCACAGGGAGGTCCACGGGTGGAACTCAAGATGACCCGTTTGGGTGCTTCATGGCTGTTGGTTCTCCTTTGATCAGTCGTAACTTGAATTCACTTGAAGAGACAAGTGAAGCAACCCTCGCCTGAGAAGGATATGATTACTAGGGGCTAAGAAAACTCAATAACAAAGGTTTGAGTCATACCACCAGACAAGCCACCACGATCAGCAGAGGTGGTAGCTGAGGGCAAGAGGAATCAGGAATGGATAGTGGAGAAGGGAGACTATGAATACTGCTGGGAGACCTGAGACTGCAGTGATGGAGGTTAACCTGAGCTACTTCCTGTACATGTATGGAGAGGTGGATTTGCATGATGCAAGGAGTGGATTGTGGCAGACACAGAGATGTGCCGCTTGAATCTCCCTTCAGGAAAGCCTTTCTGCCCAGGATATGGTATGCTGACAGCCTCCAGCTGTTAGCTCCTACAGTGTCTGCCTCAGCTTTCAAGTAGCCTTAGCCAATGACTGGGCAAGGTGGTGATTCAAGGTCCTACCCATTTACACTAAAAGTGGAATTCTGATCTTTATTCTAGGACTTCCTGTTGGACTAGCAGAGGCTTTACCAGGTCTGCACAGTGGTATGACAGTTCCCCTTGCCCAATCTTTCTGTCTCCCTTGTTCCTTTCACAGGTGTCACTCTCTGAACTTTTTGTACTCCTAACTCTATTTCAGCAAATGATTCCTGGAGAATCCAAAACCAGCACGTGCTGCATACTAACCACAAAACCCCAGTGAACTAAAACATTAAGCATTTCTTACTGCTTATGAGTTTACAAGGCAGGTGGCAGCTGTTTTAGTCTTAGCTGGGTCACTCAGGGGTCTGTGGTCACCTGTTCTTCAGATAAGCAGTTGTGCTGATCTTGGCTGGGTTCTCTCATATGTTTGGGGGTTGGCTGGCTATAGGCTGGTCTAGATGGCCTCAACTGGGACAGCTGCTCTTTCCTTTACATCAGTAGTCCCCAACCTTTTTGGCACGAGGGACCAGTTTCATGGAAGACAATTTTTCCATGGCCCGGGGATAGGGAGGCTAGAGTGTCATGGTGGTGGGGTATGTGGTATGGAGCTCAGGTGGTGATGCAAGGCCTGTTTCCTAACAGGCCATGGACTGGTACTGGGACTTGGCCCAGGGGTTGGGGACTACAGCTCTACATGGTATCTTATTCTCTAGTAAGTTCACCTTGGCTTGCTCACATGGTGGGAGAAGGCTTTCAAGAGAACAAGCTGAAGCAAGCAAGGCCTCTTGAGTAATATACTTGGAATTTACACACTGTCATTTCTGTCATAGTCTATAGGCCAAAGCAAATCCCAATTCTAGCTCAGGCTCATGGGGGTAGGGAACCGCTTCTAGATGGAGGAGATACAAAGGCATCTTGTAAAGTGTATAAATAGAAGGAGATGTAAAGAATTGGGACAGTTTTGCAACAATCTACCACAGAAGAATTCTCTAAAGTACATTGAACAAACAGAAACTATAGCTATCTCAATCTACGGTACTTTTTATTTTTTGCTTTTTATTTTTGTAAGTGAAAATTTAAAGCACATAGGAAATATGGAGAATAATATAATAAACCACTCATGAACCCACCATCCTACTTTAGTAAATCTTCAAATTCTGTCATGTTCAGAATCAAAACTTTGGCTGGGTGCAGTGCTTCTGTCTGTAATCCTAGCACTTTGGGAGGCTGAGGTAGCAGGATCACTTGAGGCCAGGAGTTCAAGACTAGCCTGAGCAACAGAGTGAGACCCTGTATCAAAAAAAAAAAAAACAAACAAGAACCCAAACCAAAGTTTTGATGCTGTACTTTTAAAATCCCCTGTATATCCCTATTCATCCTTACTTTTTCTTCTTTGAAGTCTTCAGCTGTAAACTTTTAATTCTAAATAGTTACTTTTTATTTAAGTTAAAGGACTTGAGACTCATTCCTTCTGATGATTCAGCAGAAAAAAAATGAAATATTCATTTAGTTATTAAACAAATATTTATTGTGCTTCTATTTGCCAAAACCTGCACCACAAATTAATATATATTTATATAGTATATTCTTATTTTTTGTAGTTTGCTATTCGCACATCATTTTGCTTTAGATTAGACTGTATATCTAAAGTGAGAAGCTAAGAACATTTTCCTTTGTAATGGGGGCCCCTTTTCAATATCTTTTACAAATTTTTTATATACTTTTAAGTTTTGAAGATGAATCTTGTTTTAGTCTGTAAATTTTCATTCCAAGTTTCTTGTCATATTCTGTTTGGCTGTTGTCTCACTTGGGTGGGTAGGATGTTTTGGCGTGTTTACTTAGTTGCTAGTTGGCCACACCTTTCATTTTCTTTCATATGATTAAGTTGCTCTTCCTTGTAATTCCTGCCTGATTTCTCTTCTTCAATATGTGCTTTTACAGCAAGTTGGTTAAACTCTTTTTTAAACAGCTTTGTTGAGATAATTCACATACCATGCAATTCATCCCTTAGTATATTTACAGAATTGTGCAACCATCACCACTTCTGATTTTAGAATATTTTCATCATCCCCAAAAGAAACTCTGTACCCATTAGCCATTACTTCCCATCCCCCTCTACCCCTAGAAACCACTTACCCACTTTTTGTCTCTATGGGTTAGCCTAGTCTGAACATT
The DNA here is from genome assembly GCA_008086735.1 of Cheirogaleus medius. Taxonomy (NCBI): domain Eukaryota; kingdom Metazoa; phylum Chordata; class Mammalia; order Primates; family Cheirogaleidae; genus Cheirogaleus; species Cheirogaleus medius. The sequence continues at coordinate 6,193,172 of VBSM01000483.1, forward strand.
TCATATAAATAGAATCATGCACCATAGGAATCTTTTGTCTCAGTTTCTTTAACTTAGCATAATGTTTTCAAGGTTCATCTGTGTTGTAGCATGTATCAGTACTTCATTGAGTTTTGAGGCTGAATAATACTTCATTGTATGGAAATGGCACATTTTGTTTATTCATGCACCAGTTGATGAACATTTGGTTCTATCTACTTATTGGCTGTAATAAATAATACCATGATGAGCATTCATGTAAAAAATTTTGTATAGAGATATTTTCATTTCTCTTGGGTATATACTAGGTGTAGAATTGCTACATTATATGGTAACTCTATGTTTAACTTTTTGAGGAACTGTCAAACTGTTTTCCAAACTGGCTGCACCATTTTATATTCCCCTCAACCATGTATGAGGGTTACAATTTCTCCACATCCTCATCAACACTTATCATTGTTGGCTGGGTGTGGTGGCTCACGCCTGTAATCCTAGCACTCTGGGAGG
>VBSM01000483.1:6193757-6208547 GCA_008086735.1 Cheirogaleus medius
CCATGTGAGTTGTATTTAACTCATGCTAGTTTTGAGCCCAGGGCCTCATGAAGCGTACGTGACTCATATTTCTCTTCACCTTGGGAGCTACATGAACTACTTTTCAAGTTGTATATAACTCATGTACAGAAAACAATAAAAATAACACATTTTGCACGAAATTAGAAAGGATTATTTTGTTTTCTAAGTTTTTATTCTATTTTCGTAATAAAACACTGTGGCCCCAAGGAAAAAATTTTTTTTCTAGTGTGGCAGTCAATGCGCTAATGACTAATGAAGTTGAATCTTTTCATGTTCTTATTGGCCATTTGTATATACCTTCTTTGGAGAATGCCCATTTTTATTTTATTTTTATTTTTATTGTTTTATTTTTTTAAGAGACAGGGTCTCTGTTGCCCAAGCTGGAGTGCAGTGGCAGAATCATAGCTCACCGTAACTGCAAACTCCTAGGCTCAAACAATCCTGCTGCTTTGGCCTCCAAAAATGCTAGGACTATAGGCATGAGCCACTGCACCCAGACCTATTGTTAAATTGGGCTGAATTTTTTTTTAAAAAATCATTGTTAAATTATAATTTTTTTTGGTATATTCTAAATACAAGACCCTTGTTAGACATATGATTTCCAAATGTTTTCTCTCATATATGTTTTCACTTTATTGATGGTATCCTTGGAAGCACAGAATTTTTAATTTTGATGAAGTCCAATTTACTTTTTCTTCTGTCATTTATGCATTTTATTGTCACATCTAAGAAAATATTTTCTAACCCAAGGTCACAGAGATGTATCCTATGTTTTCTTTGAAGAGTTTTATAGTTCTAGCTCTTACATCTGTGTCTATGATCCACTTTGAGTTAATTTTAGTGTATGGTATGAGGTAGAGGTTCAAATTTATTCTTTTGTATGAGGATATCCAGTTGTAAAGATAATTCCTTCCCTAATTGAATTACAGAAATTACCAAATTTTGCCTTGTTTTGTGGTAAACTGGATAGATTTCTCTGTCATTGGAGGACAGGAAACATGTTTTGTTCATTTAAAATGAGAAGATGTTTGTGAAAAGCACCTAACATAGGGAAGCTGATCGTGAATATTTCTTTTCTTCTTCATTTTTTTTTTTTTTTTGAGACACGGTCTCACTCTGTTGCCCAGACTGGAATGCAGTGGTGTGATCATAGTGCACTGTGGCCTTGAACTCTTCGGCTCAAGTGATCCTCCCACAGTGCTGGGATGACAGGTGGTATCACCAGTGTGCCAAGCTTCTTTCCTTCTTTTGAGTCTCCCCACAGCACTTAGCGTGATACTGGGCACCCAGTGGTTACAATAAATGTTTGCTGAATGTAGAGTGGGCTTGAACATGTGCCCCCCAAAAGGGTGTGGATTCCCAGAGCTCTGATTGGATGGGAGATCCAGAACAACTTTCAGGCCTTTCCAAACTAAGATTCTGAATAATAGTAGAGACTGACCCCCATAGCTTAGTGAAGCTGTGCTGTTGTCAAGGTAGGGACCTCCAAATTATTCATCTTTGAAAGCAAGTGACAAATAGCTTTCATTTAAAGTGTACCCAAACACTTAGAACAACTCTAAAGGTCCAGAACCATTGTTTGTTTGTTTTTCCTGGTTTAATTTCCGGTCTCCGAGTGTCTACTGATTTAACTGCTTATGCAGTAATAAAGTTTTAACTTGTGGATTTGACCTCAATTCCACAAAATTGATTGTGGTTCTTATCTGTTTAAAAGTGGAAAGATTTTCTCAGGCAGCAACAACCACTATTGAAAAGGCAAAGAAAACAGCACTCAGGTATGACAGGCAATTCTATTTTCAGTGACCTCTTTCTCCCTTTTTTTCTCTCTTACATGCTGAACATTAGAAGCTCTCATAATCTCTCAGAAATAGAGCAAGAGGTTGGAGATAAAGGCCTGTTCATCCCGCAGGAGTTTCCTAAGGTTTCATGTCCAGGCAATGTTTCTGCCTGCTGCTTAGGTAATCTTTTTGTGAGATTCTAGAATCTGCCCCTCTCTGTGTAAAAGTATGTATGTGCACCTACTGAACCTAAGATGTATATTGTACAGATGAACATAACTTTTTGTTACACAGTTCTTTCCAGCTTTGAAATACTTTCACAGGGGAAGGACACACAGTTGAGGGCTTCAAACTACAGTTTCTGACTCCAGAGCCAGTGCTCCCACCACTTCTCCAAATCCAGTCTCTAGAAAATTAATCACGTATGGGGCTCCTTAAATACATTGTCTTCCTGTCTTTCTAGGGCCGTTTCCTATCCTTCAATGAACTGGAATACAGCAATCCTTGATTTGTTATTTAACAAATTTTTGTATTAGATTATTTTTAAGAGCAGTTTTAGGCTCACAGCAAAATTGAGCTGCAGGTACAGAGATCTCTCATAGTCCCCAGACCCTACACATGCACAGCCTCCCCCATTATCGACACCCTCCACCAGAGTGGTACATTTGTTACGACTGATGAACCTGCATTGACACATCATTATCACCCAAAGTCTATAGTTTACATCGGGGTTCCCTCTTGGTGTTGTACATTCTATAGGCTTAGACAAAATGCATAATAACACGTATTCATCATGATAGTATCAAACAGAGTAGTTTCGCTGCCCTAAAAATCCTCTGTGCTCCAGTGAGGCTAGATTTTATGAAGGTGAAAAGAGAAAGAAAAAAGCGTGCATCGCAGAGAGACTCGACCCAGCTCCAAGCCAAGTTTGTTCCAAAGTTCAGCAGCTCCCAGCTGTCCCATCTCGCCAAGTCCCGCTCAGGGCAGGTTCCTCCTCCTTTTGTTTAAGTGTCAAGCAAATGGGTTTCCTGTTGACACCGGAATATTGTGAAAGGGCAGGAAGAGGCCAGGCCATCTCCTCTTTCCCCTCTTCCCATCCCGTTTATTTATTTGGTGCACGTTTGTTTTGGTCGAGCGGGTGTCCGCAGCCAGCGCGTGTGGCGCAGGGGCGGCCTCAGCGGCCGGTAAACCCTCCCCGAGGGGGCGAGGCCCGGCCCGAACCCGCCCGGGCCCGGCTGGGACTCTGCGGGGCGGGGCGGGGACAGAGGAAGGGGGAAGAGCGGGACCGGGAAAGCCGAGGGAGAGAGGCCGCCGGTGCGCCGCGAGGAGGCGGGGAAATCGCTCGGCCCGCGCCCGGCCGCTCCCCCGCCGGCTGCAGGTGGAGTTCGCCGAGGTGGCCGTTTCTGCGCCGCCGCCGCCGCCGCCGCCTCCTCTCCCGCGGGCCGCCTTCCCCGCGCCGGGGGTGGTGGCGTGGGGGGCCGGGGCCCGCAGCTCGCCGCCGTCCCCCGGCTGCGCCTCCGCGCCTCGCCCATGGCTGAGGGCCGGCGACGCGAGGACGAGGAGGAAGAGCTACGCGATCGCCGCGAGCTTGGGGGCCCGCGCCGCGCCCGGGGCCGTGCGCTCTCGGGCCACTCGGCCGCAGGTGAGACGCGCGGGGCGCGGGCTGAGCGAGCGGGCACCGGGGGCGGGAGGGACCCGCGGCCGGGCGCTCGGGGGCCGCGCAGGTCCCGGACGGCGGCAGCTCCTTCACCCTCGGGATGAGACCCGCACCTTCAACTCTCGGAGGCCAGAGGGAGGGAGCGTGGCCTTTCCATCGTTATCCTCACTTTCGGGCCGAGCCCGAGGAAATTCAAACCGGTCTCTACCTGCTAGTGGCCCTGGAGCCGAAACTCCAAAATTTTCGTGCAAACTAAATCGAGGAGCTGCCGGCTTGGAACGGGTGGCACGGGTGATTTTCTTATCTCTGGGTGAGTCAGAGGCCAGAGGCCGTCTTGGTGGACAACGACCCCTCCCGAGGGGTTTGCCCGCCCCGCCGCAGCCAGGTCTAAGCACGTGCTGATACTGAGTCAAGTCTTGTTTCGTGTCCTGTGAACTTCGGAACTGTTGTCCCCTCCCTCCCCCACCAACCGAGCTCACTAGTTTTCTACACGACTTGCTTTATTTTGTGAGACGCCCACCCCCGCCCCCAAAGAAAAGTCCAGAATACATAATAGAATTGCAAAAGGCAGTTCGTTTGCACTGAGAATCATTTCAGGGCTTATAATTACTTTTATGATATTGTGTTTCTGGGTACACAAAAGCGGCACGGATCAAATAGAGTGGCGCTTAAGTGAAAGAGTGAATAAGTGTAGATCCACACCCCTTCCCTCTTCCCTGGGCAGCTTTTCAATTTAACATAATAGAGAGGAAATTCTTTGGCCTTTGGTTCCAACTGTGTAATCCCAGTTATCTGAAAACAAGAGGGAAGAACAAAGTTAGGGGGATGACAACAAAAGGGAGATAAGGAAGTGGAAAAGATTCAGATGATTCGTGGAGAGCCTCTTTAGAAAGTGGAATGTAGTGAATATTCCATAGAGCCAGAGAGAAGTTTTTCTGTGTGGCTCCCTTAACCACTAAGAGAAAGTTGGAAAATTAGAGAAGACAGTGGGTCTGTGGGGAGCAAATGGAGGGCCTGAAGAGAGATGAAGGAAAGAACTTGAACAGATCATGAAGAAATAGTCAATTTGATGCCCTTGGTAGAATCTTGGAACCATAAAATTAATTCCTTGTGCAAATTATAAGGCATTTGTCTACATGAACACCAATTGTTTTGAAAATAATTGATAGTTTTGTTCAGTGTAAACCCAGACCTAGTGAAATAATGAATGAATAATTGCTGGATGTGAGTAAATACTTCTTGAAAGAGTACAATGAAAAAACTACAGAGGTACTGCCATTGACTTACTGATTCGAACAGTGTAGACTAACTACCTCGGATTCCTGTTACCTTTAGCAAAAGCTCCACTCTTTCTTACAAGATACCGTACTACGAAGAGCTGTAATTGGAGTTCAGACTAGATATGATCCAGATGTATGTTTATCATTTAGTTGCAATATGTGTATTTATCCCAAGGCTGGTGGAAATGGCATTTTGTAACTTGTTTTTTTACCAGTTCCAGAATTTCCCCGAGGCTGGCAAAAGCTTTTCTAGGTTCTGTGATAATATTTTGCGGAGACAAGACATTGTGTACTTTTTGCATTCCAAAATTGGAGTCTTCTAACCATTTATATGCCCTTTCTTCATTAAGGCTTGTGGGGACAGCAATGTCATGGAGTGGATAGAGGGTTACACTCGCAATTTTTGGTTTTATTTCTTTTGCGATAAATTATTTAATAGTTTACATTTAGTTACAAACTGTGCTCCTCTTTTCCTTCATTAGTTAACATGCTTTTCAGACACTATCACATTCCTTACCAAGCTTGGGCATTTGTTAGTTTGTGCTGGAAGTTGCTCTCCTCCAAGGGAGAGAGTATGAACTGACCCAGAGGCTCAATTTTTCTTGTGTATCTTCTTTTTTATTTTCCATTTTTTTCTCAACACTCCCTCCTTTACCACTTTACAATCTAAAGATTTTCCTTTTCTTTGATCTCACATAACTTGATACCCATAACCTGACGTGTATGGACTTGGAGTCTGTGAATTCTTCCTTTTCTCCCTGCTAAATTTAGGTGTGGTGTGTAAGTGCATCTATTTATTTTTGCAACATAGGGAAGAGCATAAAACATGTGTAGATTTTAAAGTGAAAATTCTTTTAATTCATGCCCAAGTAAGAAATAGAATATTAATTCCTTGTAAAGGGACTGCCATCTCTCCCAGATATAACCTCTTCTCTCCCCTAAAGGTAACCATTTTTTTTTTACTTTTGTGATTATTATTTCCTTTCTTTCTATACAGTTTTACCATACACATATGCATTCCTATACAATATTGTTTAGTTTTACCTGTTTTAAAACTTCATATAGGTGGAATCATCTGTATTTTAATAACCCAGCAGAAAACAAGTAATGACTTGAGATTATGAAATGTCTGGAATGAGTTCTTTTCATTCAAAGGCCAAGAGCCCCAGGCAGGATCTGAATACAGAAAGACAGTCCTTGTAGGGCCTCCTTAGGAAGTAACTGTATTTTTTAAAAGAAAATCGAGTTTGAGGAATCACGATTTCATTTAACAATGTAGGATGATAATTGATTTGGTGCTTACCTTCTTTATCAAATACATTTGTTATGTTTGCCAGCTTTTAAAATAATAAAATATCTTCTACGTGACACTACATGAAAATGAAAAACTCAGTTGATTTCTGGCAGAATTGCAGGAGTAATCAAGTGCTGAAGCCAGTTCAGCAAAGGTTAATTCTGTAGCAGTTCATGATTCACGAGATTAATTTATGAGTAGACATACGAAAGGTGTAACGTAAATGGGTGCAGAGAGGATACTATTGTTTGCATTTCATGCACTGATGTTAAAGTGTCATGAATCTGGTACCATGTGAAATATTTACTGTTGATGGTATTGATAGTGTATCCAAGAACCTTAATTGCCTAACCTGACATACAGTGGTAATATAAAAGCTAGACATAACACCTAAATTCTTGTGGTGTCTTACTAATCCGCTGAATGTCCCTTACAAATAAGGAAGAGAGAGGATGTAGGTATACTAATTCAGTGGTTCTCAAACTTTTGCTGCATGCCTCAAAACTGCCTGAAGGAGTTGTACAATTGCAGATTGCCGGGCCCTTTCTCAAGAGTATGTGATTTGGTTCATCTGGGATGGGGAGTCTGAGAATTATCTTTCTTTCCTTTTTTCTTTTTTTTTGATACAAGGTCTTGCTCTGTCTCCCAGGCTGGAGTGCAGTCGCCTCACTGCAGTCTCAAACTCCTGGGCTCAAGTGATCCTCCTGCCTCAGCCTCCTGAGTAGCTGGGACTACAGGCACACACCATCACACTGGGCTAACTTTTCTATTTTTTGTGGTGATGGGGTCCCCCTCTTGCTCAAGCTGGTCTCAAACTCCTGGCCTGAAATGATCCTCTCACCTCAGCCTCTCAAAGTGCTGATTGATTACAGGTGTGATCTACCACGTCTGGCCAGAATTTTCATTTTTAACACGTTCCCAGATGATATTGATGCTGCTGGTTCAAAAGGGTGTTGATCTTTGCAAACTCCACATAATTAAGAGAGAAAACACACCCCTCCACTGAGTCTTAAATTCTAAGAAATAGTTCCATCGGCTAATTTGTCCTTTTGAACAGATCAGATGAAAAACTATGAGATAAACATGGAGATCTCCACAAACTAGCACGTAGTACTTAATTTCCATTGTGGATTTTTCTCGGTAGCTTAAAGGATTTCATGGTTGATTTATATAGCCCGGCATTTATAATCAACTTCATTGTTTGTTCTTGATTTTCTTCTTTGTGTCATTGATTGAATGTTCTTCATCTCTATCTGCACAACTAAGTTTAGTTTTGTTGGGGCCAAGGCAAAAGTTCCCAATGTCCTCTGAAGGTTTACTGAAAAATCAGCTCACAACATGGGAGCCTTCAGAATGAAGACCCAAAGATACAGGGGAAATTGTCCATTTTAATGCTTAGGTTCAACTAAGTATGGATGGTTGTGTAGAAATATGATTGGACCAAAAGGGTATGATCTAATGCTAATGGACAGTGGGGACACTTGGCAAGGCCTGTCTGTCTAGATTTCCCTTGGCCTCTCTGAGCATGCATTCCTTCCTCCTGGGTATAGGGCAGGACCTTTCCTGGAATGGGGGTATTATGACTTACAGTCAAACAACGTAGGTCAGAAAATTTCTTTATGGCCAGTTTCTACACAAAAAGGGACAGAGAAAGTTAGAGTGATATTTTTAGGTCTTATGGCTGGCTTTGGGGAAGAAGGATTCTAGATTCTATGGCTAGTCTCCTGGGAGAATGGGTCTGAGAGACTGAAGGACAGGAGGAGGTCAGAGAAAAACTTGTGCTTCTGGGGCTGGGCGTGGTGGCTCACGCCTGTAATCCTAGCACTCTGGGAAGTTGAGTCGCGTGGATCATTTGAGCTCAGGAGTTCAAGACCAGCCTGAGCAAGAGCAAGACCCCGTCTCTACTAAAAAAATAGAAAGAAATTAGGTGGACAACTAAAATATATATCTATATCTATATCTATAAAGTTAGCTGGGCATAGTTGCAGATGCCTGTAGTCCCAGCTACTCAGGAGGCTGAGGCAGGAGGATCGCTTGAGCCCAGGAGTTTGAGGTTGCTGTGAGCTAGGCTGATGCCACGGCACTCTAGCACAGCAACAGAGTGAGATTCTATCCGTGCTTCTGAGGCCGCTTTTGAGGCCTTCATTTTAAAGTACTGTTGTCTGAGTCCCAACACTGTGTTAGTGCTCTAGCGCTAGCCAAGGGCAAGAAGTAGAAAGCAGAGGGGAATAGGCAGAAGATAGGGTGACCAACTCTTTCCAGTTTTCCTGGGACTTTCCCAGCTCTTAAAACAAAAAGTTCACTATCCCAGGAAACCCCCCTTAGTCCAAGGCAAATCAAGGATAGTCGCCCTAGTGACCTGGGGTGGGGGGGGTGAAGGGAGAAGGGAGGATAAAGGCTGCTAATAATGTTATTTATACTAACATTGCTGTTTCAGACTGAGTGCCACGCTTTTTTCACTCAACATTAAGTTTGTAAGATTTATTCATATTGTTACACGTAGCTGTAGTTTTTTGTTTTCATTGTATAAATGCACCATACTTTTTTTTTTATTGATTTATTAGATTTCTCTATTTACCTAGGAATCTCAACTTTCGTTGGTTATAAATGTTACTAATATTTTCTTCCTCTCTGTGGCTTATTTTTTTACTTTATGGTTTCTTTTGATGTGGAAATTCTTCATTTTAATATATGGTAGATGAATGTATGAATCTTTTCCTTTATAATTTATGTCTCCTCTCACCCTTGGTGAAGAATACTATCCCTACCCCAAGGTTATGAAAATATTCTCCAGTATCTCCTTTATTGTCTCCTAAAAGCTTTGTAGTTTTCCTTGGGGAGAAGTACTATAGCTTTCATCAGACTCTCAAACAGGTTTGAGAACCTTTGACTGACATACAGCATTTTTATATTGTTTCTCCAAAGGGCTGATATACAAAATTCTGAATCTTCCCTCAAACATCTGGAAGGGTAGTATGCATATAATAGGGCTTAATAAACAGTTAATTTATTCTTTCTGTATTTTAATGTGGTTATGGTAAACCCTGGAAGCACTGATACTTAACTTTTCTCTTTTGTGCTTTGAGTAAAATAACTTTATCATCATCAGTATGAAGGCACAGAATAACATTCGTTGTGTTCATTAGGTACCAGGTGCTTCTTATATATTATCCCCTGTGAGATAGGTGTTATTTTCTTCATTATATCATTGCAAAAGCTGAGGCTCAGACATATTTAAGCAACTTGTTCAAGGTCCTTCAGCCAGTAAATAGTAGAATGGGGATTTGAATCCAGGTCTTTTTGAAGTGAAAGTCCATGATTTCTCAGGCTATCAAACTGACTGCTAATACAAGTCAGTTACTTTTGGTGCTCCACGCATTTGTACCTGCTTGTTGCTCGCTGTATTCTGCAAAATGGTGCAGAAAATACTGATGATACAAAGAGATATATAAAATAGACTCCTTGCTTTTAAAGAACATGCCATAGAATTAGGGAAGGTAACACTAATACACTTCAAAGAATAATTAAGAATATAAAGTAGTCCACAGTGACTATCAACAGAGTTTAACATAAGAGAACCAAACTGTCTTGATCTATTTCTTGGCTCACCACTTGCTAACTGTATGACCTTGGACAAGTTTTCTAACCTTTCTGCTTCCATTCTTTATTTGTATTTCTAAGTTTGAAAAATAATAAAACTTATTGCATAGGGTTTGAGGATTAAATGACAATATTAATACATATAATGCCCTTAGAACCCAACCAAGCCCATAGTAAATACCTATAGAATTAGCACTCATTTTATGTCTACCTTATCTTATTATTGTTAAAATATTTCACACTTAGTTGAGTCTACATTTTTCTTCATTTGGAAAGAGTTATGGGTTTCTTGTTGGCAGTGAAAAAGAAGATAAATCTGCAACATCACCATTTAATAATCAAATGTAGTTGCTTTACTTTGGACTTCATGCATCTCTTGGAAATATCTTAATTCTACAAGATGCCCAAAGACCGAGACTAGTTCTTCACATAGTATTTCTTAAGCCATAAAAATAATTTTATCATGGCTTTCTTTATTGTCACAAATGAAAAGTTCATTCTTGTGACATAAGCAATTATGTTCAAAGTGATTTTGGCAAATCAGATGGCAAATTGATGATCTCACAACCTATTTTTGTTTTTTTTTGAGACAGAGTCTCACTCTGTTGAGTCGGCTAGAGTGTGTCAGCCTATCTCACAGCAACCTCAAACTCCTGGGCTCAAGCTATCCTTCTGCCTCAGCCTCCCGAGTGGCTGGGACTACAGGCATGCACCACCATGCCTGGCTAATTTTTTCTATTTTTGGTAGAGACGGGGTCTTGATCTTGCTCAGGCTGGTCTTGAAGTCCTGAGCTCAAATGATCTGCCCGCCTTAGCCTCCCAGAGTGCTAGGATTATAGGCGTGAGCTACCGCGCCTGGCCCTCACAACCTATTTTTAAACAGAGTACATATCCCTTCATTCTATTTTTTTCCCCCTCCTCTGACAATATTCATCCAGAACTTCTATAACTTCATTTGCATATTTTATTTTGGGAACAACATATTCACTCTGTTTTCCCTCAGATCATTTCAGCTTTTCATCCAGTGGTACTTAGTAGACTAATTCTCTGAACACTTGGTTCTAATCCCATCTCTCTCAATTAGCTTTGTAGCATTCAACAGCTTACAGCATCTTTCTGGGTCTTAGTTTTTGCTTTATTAATTGAAGGGATGAGGCTTCCAATTTTACATTTTAATGATTCTAGGAGATGAGAAGAAAAGAAACTTCTGACTTGGTTTACAGAAGTTTGCCAGTGTGCTGCATTAGATCTTGGGAGGGTTCTCCTGGTCTCCCCTAGTTACAGTAGCATGTCTAGCAGAACGTGTTGTGCAGGTTCCACTGATCAAGTGGCAGTATTCCTCTTCAGCAGTGAAAGACATGGGATGTGTTTTAGGGGAATTTATAGTACTTGACATAGTGTGAGGGAATGTTATCAATTAAGTACAAGATGGAAATATATGTCTGGTAGCTTCAGAGAATAGGGCAGGGTTAAGGTTGGGGAGGAAGCTTATGTAGCCTGACACAGGACAGGAAGGAGAAGGCTGTGGCGGAGGCCTGGCCCCCTTGTTTAGAAGAAGCTGAGACAACAGTTTCTGCTCCTCAGCAGCTGTAGGCCTCACCGTTAGGAACTGTAAGCTTGGCCTTAGGGTGGGGATGGGTCTGTGGGAGTAGAGCCTGTAGACCTTCCTCTTTTTCTTTCTTTTAAAATAAAATTTGTCTTAAAAATTTTTTTTTTGATTTACAGAAAAATTGTGAAGATAGTACAGAGAGTTCCTATACACCCCACACTCAGTTTCCCCTATTATTAGCATGGTATATTTGTTACAATTAATGAACCAATATTGATATATTATTAACTAAAGTCCATACTTTATTCAGATTTCCTTAGTTTTTACCTAATATCTTTTGCTGTGTTGCAGGATCCCTTCTAGGATACCATATTATATTTAGTTGTCATGTTTCTTGGCTGTGACAGTTTCTCAGATTTTCTTTGTTATTGATGGCCTTGACAGTTTTGAGGAGCACTGATCTAATATTTTGTACAATGTCCCTCTATTGGGATTTGTCTGATGTTTTTTTCATGATCAGGCTGGGTTATGGGTGTGTTTGGGAGGAAGATCACAGAGGTAAAGTGCCATTTTTATCACATATCAAGGGTGCATATTATTAACATGACTTATCACTGGCCTTGATTACTTGGCAGAGGTAGTGTTTGTGTGAAGTTTCCCTACTCTAAAGTTACTCTTTTTCCCTCCCTTTCCATACTGTAGGAAGTGAAGGAAGTCACTATGCACAGCCCACACTTAAGGAGTAAGGAATTATGCTATACCTCTTTACGGGTAGAGCATCTACATAAATTATTTGGAATGATTTTGCCTGGGAGAGACCATTCTCTTATACTCTCTTAGTTTCTTCAGTCTCACCAGAGATCTACATTAGGATTATCTTCAGGCCCTGCCTGTTGGGGAATGTAAGCTCAATTCCTCCACCCTAATTCTGTCCAAAATATTTGATATGTGCTGATGTTTGACAGATAATTTCATTTCATAATTAGAAAGGAAAGATATGAAACACCTATGTCTGATTGAAGTTACCTATGACTAAGACTCATTCACACTAGAGTCCTCTACCAGCAGGCACAAATGACTAATATAATTTCCTTTCCAGCTTTGGAAATGGAGAGGAAGTTAGAGTAGGAAAGCGATTTGGAAAAGCACTGGACTAGGGTAATCAAATAAATAGTTAATATTTATTGTGCACTGGGTACTAGGTGGTATTCTAATTGTTTTATTTGTACTTTTCTCATTTAGTTCTTAAACTATTCTTATGAAGTAAGTATTGCTATTTCCTTCCTTCTACAGATGAGGCACCTGAGGCCTAGAAATAGTAAATAATCTACTAAAGGTCACACAGCTAGTGAGTGACAGAATAGAATTCTGTACCTTATTATAGTGTAACCTTGTACAAAACGATTTGGTTTTATGAGCCCCTCTTTTTTGCATCATTTGAATGGGAATTATTCATTGTCTTAACCTATTCTACAGGTTCATTAAGGGGAACATGCTTGTAAACGTTAAGTTCTCATGTGTGATGTGTAGTTCTTAGACAAGTTCAAGAGTACTGAAAAGGAAGCACATAAAATCTGAAAACAGTTTTCTGGTTTTGTCATTTTGCCTAACACCCACTTAATTCAGAAGAAATAAATAGAGGCTGTGAAGGAGTTGATTTTGTCCCTGCTATGATGCATTTGAGTAGATTAGCAATTGCATTGCTGATGAGCCCTGTAAAACGTGCCAGGGCTGCTGGTTGGATTCAGAGTTCATTTGTTTTCAGTATGGCTGCCTTCATTATACCAGAGTTTTTTTTTCAAAAGATACATTAATCAAGGAATCATTATACTAGAAGATAGCTAAATGCTTTTTCTTTGAGAGCAGACCAAGAACAAGGGGCAGAGAAGAAAATGTTTGCACAACATATAGAGAATTAGTTTTTCTGGCAATAAATATTACCATTTCCAAATAATCTTTTGAAACTATGCAGAGGTGTTCACATAACACTTGAAGGCCCCCAGCAGGGTGTCACCCCTGTAAATGATCCCTTCTTGTCTTGCCACCATGTCCCTTATTTCTTCATTACTTCACAAAGACACCCCGTCAACATACATACTAGCTAAGTGGACACAACTAGAGCTATCTGGAGATGACAAGGTAGATTTGTGTTACCCAATTGAGGTGTAACTATTGCCAGTGGAGGGTGTGGTCTATAAATGATATTCATTTGGAATAAGGAGTGTTATTACAGGTTTTAAAATGTTCAGACTTGTATTTGAAAACTACTCTTAATTAGAAGCTTAATAATGTGATAATTATGCCTTAATATTGCAAAAAACATTTTATTTTCCATTCTTTTTGATTCCTGTCTTCTTCACAGAAACTTTCTCAATGTATTGCAACTTCATAGCATGGTGTGGTATTTCTCACATTTTTTAGCAATGGGAACTCTAAACAGTGCTTCTCAAACTTTAATATGCCTACAACTCACCTGGAGATTTTGTTAAAATGCAGATTCTCATTTAGTAGGTTTTGGGTGGAGCCTGAGATTTTACATTTCTTTCTTTCTTTCCTTCCTTTCTTTTGTGAGATGGGGTCTTGCTATGTTGCCCAGGCTGGATTTTGCCATTCACAGGCACAATCATAGCTCACTGCATCCTTGAACTCCTGGGCTCAAGAGATCTTCCTATCTCAGCCTCCCTAGTAGCTGGGACCACTACTGCACCTGGCTAGATTCTACATTTCTAACAAGCTCCAAGTGATACTGCTGCTGCTGGTCCCTGGACCATATTTTGAATAACAAAGTACTCAAATTATCTCTACTGTAGGGGCAGGGTTGTCAGTTTTTGGCAGGGCATCAGAATCAACTGCAAGGCTTTGAAAAAGACTTGTGCTCATGACCCGATGACCCTCAGATTTCTGGATTAATTACATCTGGAATAATTGCTGAGGAACTAGAATTTTAAAGTTCTATGTGAAGTGAGAATCACTGGCTTAGAATTCTATTAAAAAATATGATGTTGAGTGGTTTCAGTGTGATTTCTTATAATTTGAACTGTTGTATTTTCCGTCAGAAGTAATTCATGTGATGAATTTTATTCAAACAGAATCTATCATGCATTTTTTCTTTTTTCCCCTTTTTTCAGCTTTACTGAGGTATAATTGACAGAAAAATTATATATATTCAAGGTATACTACATGATGTTTTTATATATGTATACATTGTGAAATGATTACTACAATCAAGCTAATTAACATATCCATCACCTCATGTAGTTACCATTTTTTTGGTGGTAAGACTATTTAACATCTATTCTCTTAGCAAATTTTGAGTATACCCATTATTATTAATTGTACAGTAGGTCTCCAGAATGTATTCATCTTATAACTGAAAATTTATGCCCTTTAATCAACATCTTCCTATTTCCCCTACCTTCCTGCTCCTCTACCTCAACCCCTGATAAGCCTTCTTCTACTCTGTGTCTATGAGTCTGACTTTTGTAGATTCCACATATAAGTGAGATCATGCAGTATTGGTCTTTCTATGACTGGCTTATTTCACTAAACATAATGTCTTCTAGTTTCATCTATGTTGCAAATGGCAGGATTTCCTTTTTTTTTTTTTTTTT
>VBSM01000483.1:6208647-6248066 GCA_008086735.1 Cheirogaleus medius
TATTTGGGGTTTTTTTTTTTTTGGTATTGAGTAGTATGAGCTCTTTATGTTTTGGATATTAACACTTTATCAGATATATGGTTTGCAAATATTTTCTCTCATTCCATGGATTTCCTTTCCATTTTATTGTTTCCTTTGCCATGAAGAAACTTTTGAGTCCTACCATGAATTTTATACATGGATTTTATTCAATCCCTCTAAGTAGTCTAAGTAGGTTCCACATAAAGAACGGTGTAGTGAGCTATCACTGAAGTACCTGGAAAACACTGCTGTATGTTAGTTATGTTCTTTCAGCTTGCAAGAAGTAGAGGCCTGTTCTGCTAACTCCAGCTGATAGAGCCTTATTGTAAGGATACACAGGTAAGTTGAAAGACACAGGAAGTAGTTTCCAAAGTTATTTGGAAATAAGAGTAACTCTAAAAACCTGACTGCAAATAGCTACTCCTGAGAACATTCTTCTGTAAGTTGGAATGACTCAGTCAGTCACTCCTTACTTTAGTGACATCACCATTTTTGTGATTCAGTTTATCTAAGTCAGTTTCCATGGCTTCTGAAGGTACTGAATAATTGGCTCTCTTTTGTTTTCTTTTCAGTCAACCTCCCTGTTGAAAGGGGCTCTGAATAGGTTGGCCAGCCACAGTCCCACACAGTATGGCCTTTTGGGGCAGGGTTCTCATACCCATTTACCTCAGACAGAGGTCTATGGCAAACCTATAGATAGCTGCCTTTGCAGACCCATCCCAGGTCCCTTTGCTGGGGCAAGAAGACGGAGTTTTGTGGTTCCCACATGGTTTACCTACATGCTGGAAATGCCTGCAGTTGCTTTTGTCAGATGGGACCTTGGCCCTGTGTGGGGTACTCTGAGTTTTCTCAGAATGGAAAGAGGGTAAAATGGGCAGGTTCCACACAGGACCTGACACTGTGACTTTCAGCATGAGGGAAGAGACTTAACTTTGTTCATTGTTACATTCCCATAACTCAGAACAATGCCTGGCACATATGTTCAGTACCTAGGTGTCAAATAGAACAGACTTGAATTTTTGAAAAATGGTTTAATGTCTTTATTTTTAGTTTGATTACATTTTATGCTAACCCGAATTCTTATGTACACAAGGTTGGAAGGCGAATTTCTACTCTGCTCATGGCTCATTCTATTGAGGGAGAACAATGTATGCTAACACGAAAGAACTTCCCGTTTTCCCGTTTCCTTGTTAGTCCAAAAAGCCTTAGACGTTTGGTGTCCATACAGCCGATCCCCGGCTCTGGGCTGCTGGGCAGTTCGTGGACGTCAAGTCCAGCGCTCAGAGGCCTTCCCACAACGTCCCTTGGAGGTGTCATTGGCAGCGACTGCAAAGCGCCCCGGCAGGGCCTTGAACTCTTGGCGCAGCGGTCCTTCCTCAGGCGCTGCGGGCACACACCTCGGGGCAGGGGGGGCGGGGCAAAGGCTGCAGCGGCCCGCGAGCCGCAGCGTCTGTCTGCTGGCGGGAGCGGCCGCCATTTTGTGTGCCCGGTAAATTCAATTTTAAATGTGGATTTGCGTTATTTGGCCAGAGGAGGCCAATTTTCAGGTAAGGAGGGAAACACTAGACGATAGTAGTCACTCGCAGTGGGCACAACACCCTCCTTTTCAAAAAAGCTCCGAACACCTCCCCAACAACCCCCAAAGTGTGCAGAACTGTGCGGGAGGGTGGAGGTTAAAGGTATTTCTGAGGAAGCATCAACTGGGCTAGTGACACAAGGAGTGTAAGGGCATCCACGTCAGGGACAAGCCCTGCGTTGCTAACGTTTCGTGCCTTGGAAAAAGGGGGTTGCCACGTGGCAGCCCCTTCGGGAGAGAGGCAATAATACTGAACGTCAATATTAAACCTTAACTCGGACGTACTTGCTGTTAGTGTTACGTACAGCGTTGAGTATTTCTGTCGTATTTAGAACAAACCTTTCAGCAGCTCCTTGAGCACAGGGGTTTTGTAAACCTCGCAGAATGTAATCTGGTACCGATCACCTCCTAGCAGCGATTCCCCAACCTTTTTGGCACCAGGGACCACTTCATGGAAGACAGTTTTTCCACAGCCACGGGTGGCGACGTGGGGGCTGCGGGGAGCCCAGGCGGTGATGCCACGACCGGGAGCGGCTGTAAATACTGATGAAACCTCGCTCTGTCTCCTGCCGCTCACCTCCTGCTGTGCGGCCTGGTTCCTGAGTTTCATGGAAGACCATTTTTCCTCGGACAGGTGGGGTGGGGAGGATGGGGGGAAGCTCAGGCGGTGATGTGCGGCCGGTTCCTCTCAGGCCATTGACTGACACCGGGCCGCGCCCAGGGGAGTTGGGGACAGCAGCCTCTTAGGTTTCCAATGAATGTTTGATAAAGTTAATGAAGGATTAAGGGTTTTAATTCCAATATTCTTTAATTTTTTCTCTTTTAATTGAATCTCTAGTTTTCTTACTCCTGTAGTTGACTTTCAAAGAAAAGTACCATTTTTAAGTATATCTGAATAAAATAGTTATCAGTCATTTATTTGTTGCTTAATATCAGGAATTCATGTACAACCCTGGAAGACAGATTCTTTTATGATCCTGTTGTTATGGTGAGGAAAATACAGTAAAGAGAAGTGCAGCTGGGATTTGAACCCCTGCCATCTTTTGTTCCTTAATTTTTAAATTTACATGCAGTAAAATTGACTTCTTTTTGGTGAACAATTCTCTGAGTTTTATTACATGTTTAGATTCTTGTGACCACTACCATGGTCATGATACAAAACAATCTGTTGCCTTGAAATTCCCAGTGCTGCCCCTTGTAGTCAAACCTTTTGGACACAAACCTTTTGGACTGGCAACCACTGATCTGTTCTCTGTCTTTACCATTTTTTCCCCCAGAATATTATAGAAATGAAATCACAAAGTATATAAACTTTGAGACTGGCTTCTTTCACTCAGCACAATACCTTAGTGATTCATTCATTTTACTGCTGAGTAGTATTCTGTTATATGAATGTACCAGTTTGTTTATGCATTTTCCTGATGAAGTATATTTAGATTGTTTTTTGTTTATAAGCTGATATAAACATTTATGTACAGGTTTTTGTGTAAACAAATTATTTTTCTCATTTGGATACCTAGATACTAGTTTGCTGGGTGGTAATAAGTATATGTTTAACTTTATAAGAAACTTCCAAATTGTTTTCCAGAGTGGCTATCCCATTTTGCATTATCACCAGCAATGTGTGAGAGTTCTCATTGCTCCACATTCTCACCAACATTTGATGTTGCCAGGTTTTTCTTGTTTGTTTTTGTTTGTTTTTAGCCATTGTAACAGATGTGCAGTGATATTATATTGTGGTTTTCATTTATATTTTCTCTCTCTCTCTCTCTCTAAGACAGGATCTTGCTTTGTTGCCTGGGTTAGAGTGCAGTGGCATCATTGTAACTTGATGCAACCTCAAACTCCTGAGCTGAATCAGTCCCTTTGCCTGAACCTTCTGAGTAGCTGGGACTATGGGTGTAGTCTAGTTTTTCTGGATTAAGTGTTTCACTGGTTGCATCAAGCTTTTGGTTAGTTTCTAGAGTTCTGAAAAAGTTTTTTTCTGCCAGTTTTTTATTGCTTTTATGGTAGCATGCGCTTTTGGAGTTCCTTATGCTACCATTTTTGCTGATGTCACTGATACATTACGGTCTCACTCTGTTGCCCAGGCTGGAGTGTAGTGGCCTCATCATAGCTCACTGCAGCCTCGAACTCCTGGGCTTAAATGATCCTACCACCTCAGCCTGCTGAGTAGCTGGGGCTATAGGTACATGCCAACTCACCTGGGTAATTTTTCTTATTTTTGTAAAGATAGGATCTTGCTAAGTGGTCCAGGCTGGTCTCAAACTTCTGGCCTTAAGCAGTCCTTCTGCCTTGGCCTCTCAAAGGGCTGGGATTATAGGTGTGAACCACCACACTCAGTCTCAAATATGCCTTAAAAAAAAAAACTGATTAAAATTATCAGTCTTTTTAATGAGCAAATAGACCCAAGTTTTCAACAACAAAAATACCAAAAGGTAGGGATATTCTTATCCATTTTTGAAGTTTTTCTGCATTCTATTATAGTATTTTATCAAGGTATTTCTATCAACAGGAGCCTCGCTTTGCTGGTTACAGTGCTGGGCTCAAGACCTCTCATTCTAACTCTGTACAGCCAACTTGCTTTTCTCCATTCCAGGCTACAGACAATCTCTAACCCCTTTATTACTGTTCAAAACATGATTTCTAAGGGATATCTATCCAGGGGAACCCCATATTCCTCCTTGTTGTTAGATTGGCTCAGAGACAAATTTGTCATGTTCAAAAATAATATGGAGAGTGAAATTGAAGAGGGCTTGGAAGTTGTCATTTTATAATTCTGTATTGTTTGAGTTTCTTCCAATGAGTTTGTCTTAGGTCGTTAACTATAAAATGTCTGATTTCCTTAAGTTACTAAGTTTGACAGTTGATATCTCTGACATTTCACTTTGACACTTCTTATTTTATGTTTATTGTGAAGGTACATTCTTATTCTTTCAAATGCACAGTTTGACTTACAATTATCTTTCAAATTTTTTAGAGGAATTTTTGTGAAACCATGGATAAGTCAAAAATTCATGTTATTTTTGAATATGAGTTCCATCATAGAACCAATGCTGCGCAGACAGCTTAAAATATCAACGAAGTGTTTAGGAAGGATGTGGCTAATGAATTCACAGTATGTTGATGGTTTGAGAAGTTCCATTCTGGTGATTTTAATCTTGAAAATGTGCCATGAGGGTGACCAGAGACCAAGATGGATAATGATGAGCTGAAAGCTGTAGTGGAAGTGAATCCATCTCAACCTACACATGGATTAGCAGCAAGGTTTGCTGTTACTATTCCAACAATACTGGACCATTTGAAACAAATGGGCAAGGTAAAGATGCTGGATAGATGGGTTCTGCGTGAATTAAATGAGCATCAGAGGAGAAATCTTGAAGCTTGCCCTTCTTTGCTGTCATGACATAAAGGTGAACCTTTTCTATATTGTATTTTTATGTGTGACAAAAATGGATTCTTTGTGACAATTGCAAGTGGTTCGGTACAATGGTTGGATAAACATGAAACACCAAACACAGTCCAAAACTGAATATTCACCCAAAAAAGCTAATAGTGTTTGTCTGTTGGTCCAGCGCTGGTTATTATCCACTACAGCTTCATGAAACCTGGTCAGCTGATTACAACAGATGTCTACTGCAACCAACTGGACAAAATGAGGAGGATGCTTGAGATTAAGCAGCCAAGGATTGGTCAATAGAGACAGGCCCTCTTGCAAGATAACACTCGACCACATGTTGCACAGACAAGGCTACTCAAACTACAGAGGCTGGACTTGTAAACTCTGTCATCTACTGTATTCTAACCAGAACTTGCACCAACTGACTACCACTCTTCCAGGCTTTGGACCACTTCTTGCAAGGAAAAATATTAAATTCTCAACAAGCTATGGAAAATGCCTTTGGTGATTTAATTGCCACTCGCTCTCCAGGCTTCTTTGCTGCTGGCATAAGCTACTGTTATGATGGCAAAACTGTGCTGATAGTTTGGGTGCATACTTTGATTAATTGTACTGCTTCTTGTTTGAAATGTAACAAACTAAACTTCTGATTCAAAATCAAACATTTCATATTTAATGACCTAATATTACTTTCAAAATCAAAAGAATGAAAAACAAATTAAAAATACCATGAAAAATAATTGCCTGCTGGTCTAGTGTATTTGTTGCTCATGTTATGGTATTTTTAAAACCTATTTTTACCTAAGATGAGTTACTCTAATGATCATAGCAAATGCTGTCCTGTTGATAAAAGAAATGATTGATAAACCCTTTGAGGAAATGATGGTAGGAAGGAGTATATAATTGTGTTCCTCTGAAGATCAATTTTCAGAACACTAGCTAATTTATCATTTATTCACCTCTTAGTCTTATGACATTCACTTGTTTTCAGGAAAGCTGTAATCATTTGAAAAGCAAATCCTCATTTATAACCAAACTGTTGAAAGCTATTCTACATAATCAAAACCTATCCTTAGCATTCTCTGCTTTATTTTTCATGTGTATTTTATCTTCATCTTGTGACCCAACAGAACCTATTCTAGAGGACTAGATCCAGGAGGAGACGTGCATTCTTTATTTTTTTTTTCTGAGACAGTGTCTTGCTCTGTTACCCAGGCTAGAGTAGTACAGTGGTATGATCATAGTTCACTGCAACCTCAAACTCCTGGGCTCAAGCGATCTTTCTGCTTTAGCTTCCTGAGTAGCTAGGACTACAGGTGCACGGCACCATGCCTAGCTAATTGTTTTATTTTTTGTAGAGATGGAATCTTGCTATGTTACCTTGACTGGTTTCGAATTCCTGACTTCAAGTGACCCTCCTGCTTTGGCCTACCGAAGTGCTAGCATTACAGGTGTGAGCCACCACAGCTGGCTAGGAGGCATGCATTCTAATGTTCAGCCTCCCACTAGCCAGTTGTATGACCTTGATTTGATCTCTGAGATTCTTCATTGACAATATGAAGAATTTAGACTCAGTGCCCAGGCTCACTGACTATTTTTGTAAATAAAGTTTTATTATCTATAGCTGCTTTTGTCCTATATTTGCAGAGTTGCAGTAGAGTCCACATGGCCCGCAAGCCTAAAATATTTGTTATCTAGCCCTTCACAGAAAAAGTTTGCTGACTCCTGTCAAACTTCCTTTCAGGTTCAAAATTCTTTATTCTAGTTTTGGGATACTTGGGCCAACTATTTTTTTCATCAGGTTGCTTCTTAGGAAATCACCAGAAAATTTGTCTTGAGATGGAAAACACATTATTATTTGTTAGACATCTGTACTTGTCATATTTTGTTGTTAATGCTGCAGTTACAAACAACCTGTAGACCTCAGTGTCTTATGACAATTATATTCAGCCAGTGAGCTTTAGCTCAGCCTCACCTGTGGTATTCATTCTGGGATGCTGGCTAAAGGAGCAATCCCTGTCTGGGAAAAAGAACAATGGACAAACCATGTGCCAGTATTTAAGACTTCTGCTCAGAAGTGGCATGTATCACTTCCACTTCAAATTTCTTTGCCTATTCTGATATTAATGGTACAGGGAAATACCATCCTTCTGTGGGAGCTCCTGCAGGTTACCTGATACCTTGAGTGGATGGATGATCCTTTTACACTGAGGGAAGTGAGTCACTGAGAACAATATCATCTACTGCAGCCTCCTTAAAGGTTTGCTAGTTGGAGCAGACTGAAACTCATGACAAAAACTTGGTTTTGGAATTCTTTGTGTGTTATTTTTCATAAAATCCTTACAAATATAATAATAAATAACTAGAAATTGGCCCAGTGGGCTTTTGGAATATATTCTTGTTCTGTCGACTTATTTAATGGCAGTTTAAGAATATAGTGTGTATTTGGATTTCTTTTTTTGCAGAATCTTGATGTCTTTTACTTAAATCTCTCACTTCTAAACTATTTCCCTTCTAAAGTACCAAATCTCATTGAATGACATCACTCTAGTTGCCCAAGCCAGAAAGCTGGGTGAAGTATGTAACTTTCTCCCTCACCATGATTACCTATGTATAATCAGTCAGTTACCAGATTCTTTTGAATCCATCTCCTTTGTAGTTCTTGGTTCTGTCCTCTTCTCTCCATCTTTGCTGCCACCATTCTCATCCAGGAACCTCTTGCCATTTGCAATAGCCATTCAGTCTCCTGAGTTCTCTAATCCACCCTCTGTGTAACCACCAAAGTGATTTTTCTGAAATGCAAACTGATCATGTCATTCCCCTGCATTAAAACGTTTCAGTGACTTGTACATTGTATCCTCCCCTTAAAGCTCAGATTTCTAAACATGGCCATATATAGCTTTTATTCCCTTTATTTTTTTCTGAGTAGTCTGAGTTTTGTCCTGTTATGCTCAGCTTGCATGGCTGTAAAAACATAATCTTCTAAAAATTTTTTTAGAGCATACTTTATAAACTCGATATTTGCTAGATGTTTTTTCACTTGCAGAGACTCAAATACTTGATTAAAAAAATACTGTGCAAAGCTGATTATGTGTAGTATTGAATATAGTCCAATGCAGGATGCTTCCATCCTTATGCTCAATAGATTGTTCCTTCTTAGAATAGTTTTGGCTAAGCCAAATGGTAACCACTGGGCTCTAAAGAAAGCTAGGTTGACACTGATTTCATTTTACTTTCTCTGCAACCTGTTTTTAGAGGTTTAAAATGTGCCCATTTTAGAACTAATTGTTTATGTGGCCTCTTTAAATGGGTTAAGGTATTTTTCCTTGTATGACGCTAACTCAGCAGTCTCCAGACAAAAGAATGTGAAACATGAGTGCATTTTTTTCTTGTTTGTGGTACTGTCTCCTTAAAGTCTTTCATGTTAGCCTTCTGTTTCACAAGTAAAAATAGCTTCATTGAGCTCATAGGGGGATAGGAGATTTCTTCTAAAATCCAAATACTTGCCTTTGAAGATGCTCCAGTGATTTTAATTTTTTGAGGCCAAAATGTTTTCATTATTTAAAATTTATCAGCACAAATTTCTTTGATCAACCAACTCTTTTTCTTTCATTTTATCTAGCCTAGTAATATGGAATTTTTCATAAAATTAATAAACTCTCTGAACTCATAAGCTTTGCAGTTGTTGCAACCATAGCTTTCTGTTATCATAAACTAATTTTAAAAATCATGATTGATTTTTTTACAAAAGCAAGGTTTTAAACATTTAAAAAGGAATCAGTGGCATATTGACCAAAACAAATCCTTAAGGATGAAGAAAGAGGGTAGAGGGTAATAGTACAGAACATTGCAGTTACATGGGGGATTTGAATTTTCTATGTTAGGTATTTCTGTGATATTTTGATTTTTTCTTTTTAATAAGCAGAAGTGGAGGAAAGGATTTTTTTTAAGTTTTCTTGAGTGAAAAGTTATTTGATTTCCTCCTTAGGGAGACAGCAATCTTATTATCAGGACTAGAACAGGCTCCTTTGTGATTACTTATAATATTCTGGTAGTTCTGTGAATATAGAAAATTCTCAGACATGTTGAAATTATATGAAAAAATGTTGTGAATGTGCATGAGTACTTTTTTGGGGTGTAGTATTAGGGTGATGTGGAGAAGAGGGTCCATAATTCAAACAGATTCTTCTGATTTTATTTTGCTATTCCTGCCCTCTCTTCTGAGCTAAAGACTGCCTACTCATCATCTCTACTTAGATATCTTATAGGCTTCTCAAATCTAACATGTCTGTATTAGTTTCCTATTACTGTTGTAACAAATTAACCACAAATTTAGTGGCTTAAAATCACATGAATTTATTTTCCTGTAATTCTGGAGATCAAAAGTCTGCAATCAGTTTCACTGGGCTAAAATCAAGGAGTTGGCAGAGCTGCATTCCCTCTGTAGGCTCTGGGGGAGAATCCATGTTTTTGCCGTTTCTAACTCCTAGAGGCCTCTTGCTGTATTCCTTGGCTCATGGCCTCTTGCTCCATCTTTAAAGCCAGCAGCATAGCATCTTCACTCCTCTCTTCTTTCTGCTTCCATCCTTGTATCTTCTGCATTCTCTCATGAGCATCTCTGACTCTGATCCTCTAGTCTTGCTCTAAGGAGCCTTGCAATTGATTATATTAGGCCCACCCAGGTAATCCAGGACACTTTCCCTATCTTAAGAGACTTAATTTAATCATATGTACAAAATCCCTTTTTTACTATATATTCACAGGTTCTGGGGATTAGGACATGGACATCCTTGGGGAACCATTATTAAGCCTACCACTTGATTCGATAGACTAACAAACCTGTTTCTCCTTTAGCCTTCCTCATTTCATTTTATGGTAAAGCCATTCTCAGACCAGTAACCCAGGGTCATTCTTTTATATGTGTTTGTGTGTGTGTGTGCGTGCATGTGTGTGTGTATGTGTTTTAGAGACAGGGTCTTGTTCTGTCACCCAAGCTGGAGTGCAGTGGTGCAATCACAGCTCACTGCAACGTTGAACACCTGGCCTCAAGCAATACCCCTGCCTCAGCCTCCCAAAGCTCTGAGATTACAGGTGTGAACCATCATGCCTGGCTTCCTGTTCATTTTTAAAACCATTTCTTAGGGTCCTTTTAATGTGTTTTTCAGATATTCACTACCTCCTTTTCTAATCAGTGGACAGAAGTAAGTGGGTTGAGGTGTACAAAAGAAGAGTATTCCATCACTTCTCGGCCTTTTGGCTGATATCAAGTGTGTAAAAGAGTATTCCAGGTGTAGAGGACAAATGGAATAAGGCCTTGAGGTAGAAATGGGATGAAGGAATGAGAATGTTGGTCTGGGTAAGAAGGAGAAAAACAAATAAGAAGTAAGGTAGATATCTTAGCGATGAATTATAAAGTGAATGATAAGAAATTTGGGCTTGTGCCTTTCTCAAGTCACCTTGGTAAATGGGGCCTTGTTGTAAGGACAATACAGATAAGGAATAGGGGAAGATTAAAAAAAAAATCAGCACATAGCCTCATGGAACCTCACTGGTGCTTAGGATACAGTAGCCCTCTAATGTTTTGCTCAGCTCTATTTCAGTGCGTTGGTGTCTAGTTCTCTTTCTACTTCTTGTTCTGACTCTGCTACCATCTGACTACCTTCTTTGGCATCCGAGCCCCCTCCTGGCCTCTGCATATTCCCATGAGCAGTGGTGTGGGCTTCTTTACTCTCCTGTTCTTTCACCATTCCCCTGCTCTCAGTCCTCTAATGGCTTCTCATCTCACTGAGACTAAAATTCAGAGTCCTCACTGAGGCCTAGGAGGCTCTGCAGAGCCTGGTCTCTGTTCTCTTTCTTTCTCATCTAAGTTTCTACCTTTCTCCCCTTTGCTCATAGTATTCCAGACACATTGACCTGCCTGTTCTTCCTCACATGTACCTAGCATGCTCCCACCTCAGAACCTTTGTAGTTGTTCTTCTCTCAGCTTGGAATATACTTTCCCAGATATTTTCCTGCTTCCCTCCTTTATTCAGGCCTTTATCAAATGTCCCCTCCTCAGAGAAGTTTCCCTGACAACACTACCTAAGGAGGAATCCCCCACCCTGATACTATTATGTCCTTCTTCTGTTTTTTTTTTATCAGACTTTCTTGTATATGGCATTATCATATGCATTTCTTTTGGGTTTGGTTATTGTCTCTCCCTCACTGGAATGTAAATTCCTTAAAGGCCAGCTTGGTGTTATATGTCCTGTTGTGTTCTCCATGCCTAGAATGGTGCCTGTTACAGGATGGGCACTGAATAATGTTGGATGCACATAGACATGCTATATTATTTGCATTTAGACTTCCCCAGAGGAGGGGCTATCACCTTGTCCAGGATTGAGTACTTCTGTTGGGTAAGATGCTGGGCTAACTGCCCTACCACTCCCTGGGCAATTTTTATGTCAGGTGCCCATGCCTGGTACATCCAACAAGTAGTGACCAGGATAGTGACATCATATGGTCCTCTTCTCTTGATAGACCTTTCTTTCTACCTGCATGGGCTGGTTGCTCCAAAAGCTTCAAGTTTCAACTCCTGGTTCATGAGAAAAATTTTGCCATATCTTTTGCTGTGGAACAGTTGCTTTTTCCCATTTTGAACTAAGGATCTAGGCTAATGGTAGGAAGCAACATTTTGGTTTTCTTAATCTTTATGTCCTCATGCTGTGTCATCCTGGCTCACACATTCATGTCCTCTTTCTTCTGCTTTGTTCATCTCTGGTTCTTACTTGTAGTGTGTTGTTTCTTCTTTGCTTTCCTGTCTTGTCCCTCCTTCCTCTCTCTTGTTCTCTCAACTACCATTTTGCTTTGCCATCTGTGTCATTCCAGAGCCTGTGTAGCTTGAGTTCTTGCCTCTGAGAAACCTCTTAATCACTTACTTTGTGTAATCTTTTCTCTCTTCTGTTGCTTATGGCTGGAGAGGACTGAGGAAGAGAATTGCATTGGAGCATCCTTTCTATCCTTCATCCTTTTATTTAACTAATACTTGAAAACCTACTTTTGCAAAACATTGTGTCAGGTTCAGTGAGAAGAACACTCAGGTTCTCACAGTACAGTTTGGGAGACAGATACGTTACTTGGATGTTTATTATTCATTTATTGAACAAATATTTTTTTTTTTTTGAGACAGAGTCTCACTTTATTGTCCAGGCTAGAGTGCCGTGGTGTCAGCCTAGCTCACAACAACCTCAAACTTCTGGGCTCAAGCGATCCTTCTGCCTCAGTCTCCCAAGTAGCTGGGACTACAGCCATACGCCACCATGCCCGGCTAATTTTTTCTATGTATTTTAGTTGGCCAATTAATTTCTTTCTGTTTTTAGTAGAGACGGCGTCTCGCTCTTGCTCAGGCTGGTTTCGAACTCCTGACCTAGAGCAATCCTCCACCTTGGCCTCCCAGAGTGCTAGGATTACAGGCGTGAGCCACTGCCCCCGGCCTGAACAAATATGTATTGAGACTGGGATATAGTGGTAGGTAAAAACAAAAATTCTTCATAGATCTTACATTTTGATAAGACAGGCATACATTAATTAGGCAACTGTATAAATGAATGTTAAATTATAGCTATGTTGAGTTCTACAGAGGAGGGCTCTGTAGTGCTATGAGAATGTATGTTGGGAAGATCTGTTCTGATCAGGATAGACAAGGATAGCTTCCTCAAGGAGGCGAAGGGTAGACTGAGATCTGAAGGCGCAGTAAGAATTAACCAGGCAAGGGCAGCAGGGGAGAGGGCACAGCATATGCACAGGTCTAGTGCTGAGAGAGGGTGCTTGGAGCATTTGAAAAGGTTTTAGCATAGAAAATAAGGTGGAGTGCTGCCAGATGAGGCTGAACAGGCAGGCTGGGGTCAGATTGTGCAGGGCTTTGTAGAGCATGTTAAGGAATTTGGTTCTTATTCTATGAGCAACAGGATGCCTTTGAAGTATTTGAGGCAGGAGAAAAGGGGAGAGGTATAAAAAATATTTTTATTTTTAAAACAGTAACTTGAATGCTATGGAAAATAAATGGAGTTGGGTGTAGGTATAAGGCATAAGAAAGGACATGGGAATGCCGGTTAGGCGGGTATAGTGGCAGTCCAGATGTCACTAACCTGGAAGAGTTAGGGGTTAGCAAGAATTTTCAGTTTCCAAATCTACCCTCACTTTCTATTAAATGTATTTATTTATCAAAAAAATTGTCTTTTAAAGTTAACTTACCATGAAAGACACAGATATGGTAAGATTTAAGTTCATTCAAATGAGAAATAAAGGATGACTTAAAGGGGTATGAATAGAATTATACCAGAAAATATAGGATAAAGATAATGACTGCAATTGGTATAAAACTTAGTTCCGAGATCCTGGCAGCCTAGGCATAGAAAGGAATAGGATAAGTCATGTGAATGTTTAATAAAAGAAGCATGGGATATCATTTTTTCCTTGTTCTAAACTTTTAAAGTACTTTATTATAGAAATGACATGAAACCACCTGGGTAGGTCCAGAGATTGTTGAAACCCAAGACCTCAGCTCTTGAGACCATAGCATTAATCCATTGTTGGTAGTATGTCACATTGGTATTTTTAAAAGTAAAAATTTCAGGAAAATACATAACTGAACTACATATATGCATTTATTAGCCTCCTTGTTACAGGTTGAGCGGTAGAGCATAGGTTAGAAGGAAAGTTTAAGATAGAAGAGATGAGAAATATAGACCAGGTAAGAAGCCTTTGATGCAACCCATGGGCACAAAGTGAAACATATTAGTAATTTCAAAATATTCATCTGTGATAAAAAAGAAATAAGATTAATGTCATGAGTTTTCCACTAAAGCTAAATTTATTCAATTCAGTGACCTGCCCTTATTTTTCTGTTTTTAGGTTCTTACTGCCTTTTTTTAGTGTTAAAATAATCCTATCTTACCTATAAAATGATAATGATAGTAGTTGGTAGTATTACTCTCAATCTCATTTCTTTTTTTGTAATAGTTTCACTGAGATATGATTCACACACTATACAGTTCACCCACTTATAGCATACAATTAAATGGTTTTTAGTACATTTTCCATGTTGTGCAGCCATCATCGCAACCCATTTTAGAACATTTTCATCACTCCCAAAAGAAACAGCCCCATTTCTTCCCAATCCTTGTAGCCCTCGGCCAATACTCTCTGCTTGTATGGATTTGCCTATTCTAGACATTTCATATACATGGAATCATGTAATTGTGGCGTTTTGTGTCTGGCTTCTTTTATTTAGCATACTCTTTTCAAGGTTCATCCGTATTGTATCAGTACTCAATTCCTTTTTATGGCTAGATAATATTCCATTGTATGGATGTACTACATTGTGTTTGTCCATCCATCAGCTGATGGACATTTGGGTTGTTTCCATTTTTGCTATTATAAATAATGCAATGAACATTCCTTTACACATTTTTATATGGACATATTTTGATATCTCTTGGGTATATAATTAAGAGTGGAATTTCTGGATCATATGGTAACTATATTACTGTGGTTCTCAACCCCCGGGCCACAGACTGGTACTGGTCCATGGCCTGTTAGGAACTGGGCTGCATGACGGGATGTGAACTGCAAACCAGTGAAGTTTCATCTGTATTTACAGCTGCTCCCCACTGCTTGCATCAATGCCTGAGTTCTGCCTCCTGTCAGATCAGTAGTGGCATTTGATTGTCGTAGGAGCATGAACCCTACTGTAAACTGCGTATGTGGGGGATCTCAGTTGTGTGCTTCTTATGAGAATCTAATGCCTGATGATCTGCGGTGGAGCTGAGGCGGTGATGCTAGTGCTGGGGAGCGGCTGCAAATACAGATTATCATTAGGAGAGAGGTTTGACTGCACAATAAATGTAATGTGTTTGAATCATCCCAAAACCATCCCCCACACCCGGTCTGTGGAAAAATTGTCTTCCAAGAAACTGATCCCTGGTGCCAAAAAGGTTGGGGACTGCTGCTATATTAGACTTTTTGAGGAACTGCTACACAGAGGTTGCACCATTTTGCATTCCCACCTACAGTGTTTGGAGGTTCCAATTTCCCTGTATCTTTGCCAATTCTTGTTGTTATCCATCTTGATTATAGCCATTCTATTGGGTGTTTCATTATGGTTTTGATTTGCATTTCCCTGATGGCTGCTGATGTTAAGCATTTTT
The DNA here is from genome assembly GCA_008086735.1 of Cheirogaleus medius. Classification (NCBI taxonomy): domain Eukaryota; kingdom Metazoa; phylum Chordata; class Mammalia; order Primates; family Cheirogaleidae; genus Cheirogaleus; species Cheirogaleus medius. Next base: position 6,223,832 of record VBSM01000483.1, read on the forward strand.
TCATGTGTTTATGAGCCATTTGGATATATTCTTTAGAGAAATATCTATTCAGATTTTTTACCCTTTTAAAAATTGTGTTGTCTTTTTACTATTGAGTTATGTGTTCTTTATATATTCTAAATACAGATTTCTTATTATACTTATGATTTGCAAATATTTTCTCCTGTTTCAGAGGCTACCTTTTTACTTTCTTGATGGTATCCATTGAAACATAAAAGTTTTGAATTTTAAAGAACTCTAATCTGTTTTTTCTTTTGTTGCTAATGTTTTTGGTATCATATCTAAGAAAATGTTGCCTAATCAAGATCAAAAAGATTTATCCCTATTTTTTTTCTAAATGTGTTATAGTTTTAGCTGTTAAATTTAGGTTTTAATGGTGAGGCCGGGGTCAAAGTTCATTCTTTTTTTTTTTTTTCTTTTGAAACAGGGTCTCATTCTGTTGCCTGGTTGCCTGGGCTAGAGTGCAGTCACGTGATCATAGCTCACTGCAACCTCAAACTCCTGGGCTCAAGCGATCCTCCTGCCTCAGCCTCCTGAGCAGCTGGGACTACAGGCGCACACCACCATACCTGGCTAATTTTTTAAAAAATTTTTTGTGGAGATGGGGTCTTGCTGTTTCCCAGGCTGGTCTCTAACTCCTTGCCCCAAGCAATCCTTCTGCCTCTGCTTCCCAAAGTGCTAGGATTATAGGTGTGGCCACAGTATCTGGCCCCAAGTTCATTCTTTTGGATATGGATATCCAGTTTGTTGAAATGACTATTCTCTGTTCATTGAATTATTTTGAAACTAATGTTTAAAATTAATTGACCATAAATATAAGGGTTTATTTCTATACTCTCAATCCTATTCCATTGATCTGTTAATGTCTAGCCTTATGCTAGTACCACACTGTCTTGATTACTGTTGCTTTAGAGTAAGTTTTGATATCAGAAAAGTGTGAGTCCTTCAACTTTGTGAAATATTGCTATTTCTTGATTTTTCTTTTTCAGTTTTAGAATACTGAGTTCCTACTGTGGAAGGTGAGGATGGAGCTTTCTTATGTATTGCTGTCCATCCCCCACCTCCCACTTTCATTTTATCCATCCTCCTAACCAGTGTTATCATAACTTTGTTAGATCAGTATTTAATGTGTATGTTCTTGTGACTATGTAAACATTATTCATTACTGGGTTCTACTGAGTACTGTGATTACTTTACATATATAACTTTTTACTTCTCCTGAAGTTCATAATGTGGTCTCACTTTGGTTTTTTAGTTTTCTATACACTCATCACTAATTCATCATTCATTCCCCTAATTCTGCACTAGAAGTGTAAATCTCCTCTTAATATGTTCCGACCTGTCAGCCATTCTATCAATACGATATTTTTTTAGAGCCCTCTGCCCTCTTGCTCTAATCTAGGTTGCTGCACAGCTATCATCTTAGCACTTTTTATCATCCTTTATGATTTTCTTAGGGATTCTCTTTTATATTGCATCTTCTTTTGTCTGGATCCAATGTTTTCTTGCTTTCCCCCCTTTATTTTGGTTAAGCACATTCTCCTATGGCTTCTTGAGGAAAATGTGCATGAGAGGTAACATTTTTGCTGCTTTGGGTATTTGAAAATGTTTTATCTCTACCCCACACTTGATTGATAGTTTGTATATGGGTAGAAGTCTAGGTTGGAAATAATTTTCCCTTAGCATTTTGAAGTAATTACTTTATTTTCTTTGAACATTCAGTGTTGTTATTGAAAATTCCTATCATTTTAATTTCTGTATTAGTTATCAGTTGTTGCATAAGTTATCACAAAGCTTAGTGGTTTAAGACAGCAAACATTTATGTTACAGTTTCTGTGAGTCAGGAATCAGGGGTGACATAGATGGGTGGCACTGACTCAAGGTCTCATGTGGCTGCAGACAGGGTGGGCTGCAGTCATCTCAAACCTCGATTTGGGGAGGATCTGTGTCCAAACTCACTTATGTTGGCAGGCTGTGGGTTTTCACTAGCTATTGGCTGGAGATACTAGTTCCACTTCAGCCTCTCTGTTGGGCTACTCACCACATGACAAGTTGCTTCTCTCACAGCTTTGGCTCTGAGATAGAGTCAGATTGTGTTTGTGACCCAAAAAAGCTTAAAACAAAATCCCCTGACTAATACTTAGGAAGTGATTTGCAAAAATAAGAAAAGTTTCTAATACAGGGCCTGTCTCTAACATTTATTTTTTCACCTTTGTGCCCTGTCCCTAGTAGTTCCTTGGTCAAGAGTTCAGTATTACCTAGGGTTTTCTTCTGCCCTGCTCATCTTACTACTTTCATTTGTCTGTTGGTTCATTTGTGAAGTCACTGAAGCATTTATTGAGAATCTGCCTGCATGTTAGATCCCAGGTAGAACTCACACTGTATGCAGTGTGCTGCTGTCAGTATCCATATCTCACTGATGGGGGAACCTCCACAGACATAGTTATCATGCAAGTGTAGGCTGGCCTACAAAGGCCAGCGCCCCACAACAGCATCCTGGCCACCTATGATGCAGCTTGAGTACACAGGTAGCCCACACTCTAGAGAAAGAGGAGAAAGGGAAATGTGGCAATCTAGGTTCCTGTTTCTCTGGTCCCCATCTTATCATCATCAAATTCCCATCTATTCCTAGGACCTGAGCCCTTCCTAGACTCCATACTCTATTCTGTTCCAGTTCCACACCTAGCAGTCCTGAGCCCAAATAGAGACCACTCAACTGATTGGAGATCTTTCTTTTTGGAAAAAGAATACAGACAAAACCCTTAGGAAGAACGAACTGTATCATTAATATATAATAGCACATCTCATATCTAGATTTAATAATAGAGAGGCTTCCATCATATTTAAAATTCCCAGATTGATATTAAAGGCCAAAATTTTCAAACATCGTCTACTCATTACTGTGAATCTTGATAAGACATATTTACCTGCCTTCTTTAGCAGTATGCACGGAATGTAATTTAACTTTTACTTGATGTTTCAGGGTCATCATTAGGAATATCATGTGTGTTAGGTTGTAAATACAATTATGCCCTCAGATGCTTTTGAGTTTTGTAAGCTGTTTATTTTTGCGCTGTTTTCTTTAATTTGATTGGCATTTTGCAGTATTTGTGTATCTTTCTTCTTTGCTACCTGTTACCTTTTTGCTAGGCTTAGCGTACCCTTTTAAATCACTGTGGGCCAGAAAAATAAATGAACACGCTTAATCCTGAAATCATTGAACAATGTTTGCCCTTCTAGTTCCCTCTGCTTGAAATGCTTTTTCCCTGGATCCTCTTAGCTAACTTACTCATCCCTTTCAAGTCTGCTCAAATGACCCCTTCTTAGTGAGGCCTTCCTTGACTACCTTATTTAAAATTATAAAACCCCTTCTGCTCCTGCACTATAGATGCCCTTTTCCCTTTCATAGTATTTATTATTTTCTAACATCCTTTATAACGTGTACATTTAATATGTGCATTGATTATAAGTCCCACAAAGACAGGGATTTTTGTTGTGTTTACTGCTATATCCAACCAAGAGCATTGGAACGTTGCTGGATATATAGTAGCCTCTCAGGACTTTCTCAGGTCAAGCTATTCATAAGTAACATCCCATGAGTGAAGTGTCATATTGTTCTATATGATGGCTTCTTGAGTCAAAAGTCTCTGCCTCTCCCATCCCAACCCTACCCTAGGGGCTCACCCAGCAGAAGGAACAGCATAAGGGCTCTGCTGGCAGGGACTATCTCTCTCTCCTCAGGATCAGCACTTCCTGCTTTCTGGACTCAGGCTCCCAGGGACAGCCCAGCTAGGGAGCAGCCAGAGAAGGGGGCAGGACTTGTTTCTCCTCCTAGATGGACTCCTCTGCTTCACTCCTCTCCTTTAACCTTAAACCGAGCCTGATACTGAAAGGACCAGATTTCAGAAGTGCAGCTGCAGGACCCAGGGGAGGAACTGGGGCCTAAGGCGCCCCCTGCTGTCCTGGGAGAGCAGGGTGTCTGGGTTTCTGCCTGTGGAGGTGAGGAATGGCAGTTGGGAAGGCGTGGGTAGATAAGCAGGTTGAGGGCACTAGAAGGAACAGGACCCTGTCTCTAGCAAGGAGATAGAAGGTGGACAGGATTCTTCAAAAGCAAGAAATGTAAAAGAATAAATTAACGCAGTGTCTGGTTAATTTTTCCTTTTTTATTCTTGTTTTCATCTTTGTTGTGGTGTCAGCCGTAGAATATATATATTGCAAGTCAGGTTTCCTGGGAAATAAACTCTAAGACAGAGACTTGTATGCAGCAAGTTTATTGGAGAGTGGTCTCAGGATCAGCACTTGGCGGTGGAGGCTGAGTAGGACTGGTTAGAGGAAGAATTGAACTGAAATGCATTTGTATCAGAGGCCTCGGTCCATCCCACAAGTTGCTTTGGGGCTGAGGTGTCCCTTCTGAGATGACCTGAACTGAGATAAGAAGGATGGGCTCTTAGACTTCTACATCACTGGATGCAGGCTGCCTCCTAGGAAGGGTATTACCTTTTGTGAGGTCGCTATGTTGGCAGTCTTGGGATAGGACTTGGCTGTGAACTGTCAGCATCCAACACTTCTGACTGCTAGGGGAATGAATGCTTCAGTTCTAAAATAGGATCTGGGTGGCACACCACAACACCTGCTAAAGAATTGTCCTCTGTGCCTCTCTTCTGTACCAGTTGTTTGTAGGGTACTAGGTCTGTGGAGACAGAATTCAATGAACTTTTAAAACATGTTATTGCTATCTTGTAGCTTAAAATATTGGGAGGATTGAAAGAAACACATGAATAGTTAAAAAATAATGGAAGACTATAAAATGTAGCTATTTGGGTAAGGATTATTAAGTTCCAGGCAACCAAGGCTCACTTCAGCTAGACTAAATCAAGAGAGGATTATTTTAAAGATATTGTTTTCGGCTGAATTGTGTGTCCTCCAAAATTCATATATTTTTTTCAGAATATTATAGGAGTATAAACCTTTTAGTTACATAAATTTACTTTTGTACAGTTTGAGTCAAAATTGTATGTCCATAACCCAGATAGTGTATATTGTACCAGTTAGGTGTGAATTTACCCATCCAAAATTCATATGTTGAAGTCCTAACCCTCAGTCCTTCAGAATGTGACCATATTTGGAGACATGGTCTTAAAACATTAAAAAGAGGTCATCACAGTGGTCAATTACATGTCCCCACAGTTCCAATGTGCCTGTTCACTCACCCCCTCCCTTCCCACTTGGCTGCTGTTTTAAAGTTTGCCCTTCCCCAAATTTGGATTTTTATTACAGATCTAAAGCTCTTTCGATTTTATGCTGATTAAATCAGTACTGCAGTATTTGATTAAAAAAAAAAAAGAGGTCATCAGAGTGGGCCCTAATCCACTATGAATAGTGTCTTTATAAAAAGAAGAAATGCCATGTACATGACAGGTATAGAGGGAGAAGATGGCCTGGAACAAATCCTTCCCTCATGGCTCTCAGAAGCAACCAGCCCTGCTGGCACCTTGATCTTGGGCTTCTAGCCTCCAGAACTGTGAGAAAATAAATTTCTGCTTGTTAAGCCCATCCAGTCTATGGTACTTTATGACAGCCCTAGCAAACTGATACAAATATCTATGGAACAATAAGGAGAACAGGATAACAAGGACATCTGGAGCTATCTTAGGGCAGATCTAGAGACCAGAGCTGGAAGGGAGCTCTGGATTCACGATAGCTTGAGAGCTCATAGCAGGAGTTCAGGATCTTCTGTCTGGTACTTTGTTATTAATATAGGTCAACTATTAATACATTCCATGTCATTTCTTGCTATCCTATCACTGCCCAAATTTTTACTTTCAGTTCAAATTACCAAGAAGTCTTATTTGGTACATATTATCTTTTCTTACCAGGACATAGGTCCATGGCTATGGATTAATTATCTTTGAGTATTCCCCTTATACAGGAAGGGGAAACAATGGGGATGTAGATGTATGGTCAGCTAAGCAGCAGGGACTGTTGTGGCAGGGCAGATGTCAGGTTTGCTCTATCTCAATCTATGTTGCCTATGAATGCAACATATTGATATTTACCTCTTTAAATATATTTTTTGAGATTTTAGAAGTGAACACTTGAAGAAAAAATAATTCTCCATTTACTTGTTTACTGACTGCCACACTATGAATTTTTTACCAAATGTATGTTTTTCAGTTCCACTTATGTTCATTTGTATCTGCTTGATGGGAATGAAAATCTCTTACCACTATTACATTTATGTTAGTTTCTCTGTATATTTTTAGTAGTTCTTGTATTTTGTATCTTAGTTTTATTTTTGTGGGTTACACATTTACTCTGCATTTCTGTTACCATGATTTTATCATTATGTAATGACTCTGTTAATACTTTTCACCTTAATTTTTTCTGAAATTAATATCGCAACCTGCAGTTTTCTCCTGCTCATTTCATTGAAGAAAAAAGATTTCTTATTCAAATCACAACCATCTATGTGGGTATTCCAATTAATTTAGGGCATTCATAGGCAATTTCAACTATTAGGTTAACTCATTTAAGTATAGTTTTATAAAAAGCCAGACCTCTGTTTGAGATTTGCCTTCAAGTCATGATTGGAATAGTTAGCTTATTATTTTTTAAATTTATTTTTATTTATTTATTTATTTATTTTTTTAATTTCATCATATTATGGGGGTATAAATATTGTTAAGGTTACATATATTGCCCCCACCACCCCTCCCCCCACACACACACCGAGTCAGAGCTTCTAGCGCGTCCATCCTTCAGGTGGTGCACATTGCACTCACCATGTAAGTATACATCTCTAAGAAACGACAGTGAGCTAGCTAGCACTGCTTATATTATCCTGGATTAAGCTTAAGCCCATTATCCAAAGTGAGGTGACACAAGAGCAGGAAAATGGGCTCTACATGTACTCGCCATCAAAGTTAGCTTATTATTAATTCTGCAGAGATCCCAAAGCTTTGGACAGGTGTTTCTGTTGACTTATAATAGGACCAAAAATTTTACCAGACATTCCTTTCCCTCTGATGGCCTTGTAGTTGTCCCATGTCTTTGAATTTTTAGTATGTCACTGGACAAATCTGAAGTACTGACTTATGCCCTTTATATATTAGTTAGATTGTACGCAGAATCTCTTCTTTTCCTTTTTGTTTAAATGTTTTATAAAAATATATTCTGGTTTTGGTGTTTATTAAATTTAGTTTGAGATAAATCTATCAGACATAACTAAGGTAGCAGTTCTTTATTCTGAAAATTGGAAGGTATAAGGAAAGAATTAATAATTATCCTGCTTTTAAATAGGAAGGTAAAAAGAAAGAATTAAATAGTTATCCTGTTTTTCCTGTATAAACTATAGTTCAGAGTAACAAATTAGGCTTAGTTGTTGAGGGAAGAATCCCAGCTAATAAACATGGTTGGACTAGTAGAATTAGAAAATTGCTTCTGTCTGATTCTTGGCTGAGCATGACAGAGACTTAAGGGAAAAAAAAGGGAAAATCACCACTTGAGGCTCCTCGTGAAATAGTTGATTCAGAGAATGATTATTGACAGGTGAAAGCCTTAGACGAAAGGTTGTTGGAGGGCTTAGGCTGTTAGCATTTATTTGAAGCCTCTGATCAATCTTAGCATCACTAAAAGTGGGACAAGGCATAGACACATGCCTCTGGATGTCATATAATACGAAGCACACAGTAGCTCCAATGCAGTATTCTTGTCCAAAAAAGTGAAACCTGAATCTCTAAAGCTACTTTCTCTTACAGCAAATACAGGGGATAAAGGAGTAAGTTAAATTACAACATAAGGAAGTAAATAGTCAAATCCAGAATATAGGACATTTTGTAAAGCTGCTGATCCAGTTTCCGTCATGAGTCAATGTTATGAGGGTTAAAAGGGAGAGAAACTGCTTAGATTATAGGAAACTTAAGAGACCTAAGTGTGCATGGCCTTTGTTTGGATCCTGATTTAACAAACTAACTTATTCTTAATCTTTTTTTTTTTAGAGACAGGGTCTTGCTCTGTTACCCAGGCTGTAATGTGGTGGCACAATCATAGCTCACCATAACCTCCAACTCCTGGGCTCAAGTGATCCTCCTGCCTCAGCCTCCTGAGTTGCTGGGACTACAGGCGCACACCACCATGCCTGGCTAATTTTTAAATTTTTTTTTTTAGAGATGGGGTCTTGCTGTGTTGTCCAGGCTGATCTTGAACTCCTGGCCTCAAGTGATTCTCCTGCCTCAGACTCCTAAAGCCCAAATTGCTGGGATAAACAGGTGTGAGCCACTGTCAGTCTTGATGAGTGTGATAATGGCATTGAATTATGTAAGAAAATATCTATTACTAAAGAGAGAGTTGGGAATCTATGAGTCCTTTGTAAATCTAATCTAAAAATCTTTTATTTTGTGGAAAGCTCCTCTCCTTTTCAGCTCACAGTGTTATTCTGTTGTTTTCATGGGTGTAGCTGTTACCTTAAGTCAGTCACCTTTTGCTTAAGGCCTGTATTTTCCCATTGTAACCTGAAGGCATTGGAAACATCTCATCATCTTAAAATTGAATTATGCATTCCTTATTTATCATCACACTCTATATATTTGTCTTTTGCCTCCATTATACCTCTATAAATATTTTCTTACTTTTAGTTCAGCAATCAAGAAACATGTTGAATCTGCCATTGACTACTCCCTTGGCTCTTTTACAGTAAGGAAGTACCAAGGAGTTAGAAGCAAGAGAGTGGCTTAATGCCCACATCAGAGACTTTCCAAAGGACAGCTCTTACATATCTACCTAAGATGTGGGGGCTGGGGGTGTGGATTAGATGAAGACAGCTTTTATAGTTTTCTGCCTCTCTAATCATGCTTTGTGTCCAGGTTTTAGATCATTACCTATGTTATCATTAAAGTTATCTTTAACTCTGCCAATTGCAATAACTGTTAGTTTGATAAGTGGCAATGTGGTAGTGGTGTTAAGAGCTTTGTTAGTTGTCATGCTGCCGTGGACAAGTTTCTACCTCTATATTTGCAAAACAGGAATAATAATACCCCACAAGATTTTTCTAAGAATTAAATGAGATATTATGGAGTTAGTACTTAGCTTGGGTTTGGTTATTTAAAAGCATGCAACAATGAATGGTAGCAGCTGCTTTTATTATTACTCTTTTTGAACTAATATTTCAGCTTTAAGTATTAATTTAATTCTGGGCAAACAGGTTATCTTACTAAAGGCTTAAATTGATGTTGATGGTGTCTATAGACCAGGCTTTCTCATCTTTGGCACTTTTGACATTTTGGGCTAGATCATTCTTTGTTGTGGGGTGGCTATCTTGTTCATTGTAGGGTATTAAGCAGCATCCGTGGCCTCTACCTGGTAGATGCCAGTAATTCCTCTCACTCCTAGTTGTGACAACCAAATATGTCTCCAGACATTGCCAAATGTCTCCTGGGGGTGGGGCACAGTCACCCCCAGGTGAAAACCACTGCTGTAAAGCAAGGATGCTACTTCAGGAATTCAATCTTCTCTTGAACACCTTGAGGATAAAACAGAGACAGCAATAGATTTTTGGGTTTTGTAGGTTTTTATCTATATTTCCAGGAAGGGCAAATTTATTTCATTGTTTCTTTTCTAATTCAATCCATCAAATCAATCTCTTATATTAAAAAATGAATAGATCTCCTTATGAAACAATCTGCTAAAGAATAATTGATTTCTCTAGCACCTTGTCTAGCAGACCTTGGCTTTTGCCTTTTTTGTTCTTCTGCAGCAACAAAAACACTTATGTCCTCTACTAAAACACTCAGTCTAGTTTTAGTTCTAGAATTTAGACAAGACATTTTAATCATGCTTTTGTTTTACTAACCAATAACTCCTAGAATTTGTCCATATAAAGTCATGTACCTCATAATGACATTTCAGTCAGCGAAACAGACCGCATATAATACAGTGGTCCTATAAGATTATAATTGAGCTGAAAAATTCCTATCGTCTAGTGATGTGATAGCCTTTATAATGTCACAGTGGAATGAATTACTCATGTATTTGTGGTGCTGCTGGTATTAATATAAACAAACCTACTGGACTACCAGTTGTATAAAAGTGTAGCACATATGATTATGTCCAGTTCGTAATGCTAGATAATTAATGACTATGTTACTGGTTTATATATTTACTGTACTATTATTGTTATTTTAGTGTATACTCCTAAGTTAACTGAAAAATAGCCTCAGGCACGTCCTTCTGGAGGCGTTCCAAAAGGTATTGTTATCATAGGAGATGACTGCTCTATGCTTGTTATTGCCCCTGAAGGTCTCCCACTGGGATAAGATGTGAAGGTGGAAGCCAGTGATATTGATGACCCTGACACTCTTTAGGCCTAGGCTGATGTGTGTTTGTGTCTTAGTTTTTTAAAAAAAAGTTTAAACATTTAAAAAATTTAAAAACAGAAAAGAGCTTATATTAATAGAATAAGAATATAAAGAAAAAATATTTTTGTACAGCCATACAATGTGCTTGTGTTTTAAGCTAGGTGTTATTATATAAATATCAAACACATTTTAAAAATTAAAAAGTTTATGAAGTAAAGAAGTTATAGTAAGCTTAAGTTTATTATTGAAGTTTTTTTTTTGTATATTTAGTGTAGCCTTAGTGTACAGTATTTATAAAGTCCCAGTCGTGTACAGTAATATCCTAGGCCTTCACATTCACTCACCATTCACTGACACACCCAGAGCAATTTCCAGTCCCGCAAGCTCCATTCATGGTAAGTGCCCTATACAGATGTATCTTTTTAAAAATTTTTTATAATATATTTTTACTGTATCTTTTCTATGTTTGGATATATTTAAGAACACAAAATATTAAAACCACTGTGTTACAGTTATCTACATACAGTATTCACTATGCTATAAAGATTTATAGACTAAGAGCAATAGACTATACCATATAGCATAGGTGTGTAGTAGGCTATACCAGCTAGGTTTGTACGAGTATACTCTATGATGTTTGCACAATGATGCATTGATCAGAACATATCCCTGTCATTAAGCAATGCATGACTGTACTTAGCATCTAGTATGTCAGGGCCAAACCCTGGACAACATTTCAGAAACAACCTTCATCTTCTCCCTGGCTCTTTGCCTTACTGACCAGTCTATAGGTTTCTCTGGTTTGCACTCATCTTCTCCACAGGGACTGATCCTGTTTGAGCTCCATTCTACTTGCCTGGGGCCCTAACATCCTTTAACCAGTACCTATAAAAGGGGTTGGTCTTGTTCGTTTGATAATTAAAAGAAAAAATATTTCCTTTTCTATGTTTATTCATTTCTACTCATACTAAATGAATTCTTCCTTATGGTTTTGACAGCTGGCTTTCTATAGTCCACAGTTCTCATTTTATTAATTCAAAAACATGATTTGATACTTTCTGCTTGTGTGCTACTATACTAGATGCTGTTAGAAGGTCAAGAAGATGAATAGGCCATAAGTTTCTTTCCTCGAGGCTATTCTTGTATATTCAGAAGGAGAATTAAAGCTATATGTACCCAAATAACTACAAATGGAGACTAGGAATACAATAAGAGGTACCAATAACTAGGACCAAGGGACAAATGTTATCTTGGGATAATATAGGGAAGAACCTTTAATAGAGCTTTCCAATAATAAATGGAGGTGATTTGATATAGTAGAAAGCCAAAATTTTAAAGTTAGATAGTCCTAGATGAATCTGTTAAATACTAGCTGTGTTCAGAGGCAAGTTACTTAAACTCTTTGAGCCTCACTTGTTGTATTTTTATTTCATTTGAAAATGTGGGCTAAATAATACGTTCTTGAGTTGTTAAGATTAAACAAGATAATATTTAAAGTGACCAGCATAGTACCTAATACAGAGGAGTCATAAAGTAAATATGAGTTCCTGCTATAGTTGAGAGATGAAATAAAGATGTCTTGTTACCCAGAGAATCCACTCACACAGGTCTTTCACAGGCAACTTGACTGAGTCATGTCAATCTGGGTTCTGGTCCCTTAGCTTTTTAGAGAATTCAGGGCTTGTAAGAGCACCTAGAATAGATCAAATTCAAGAGACTGACTCACTAAATTTTAAAAGACTTGTGTATGAACCAGAATGTTTATTCTTATGAGAGCTATTCATTTCCATTATTTGGAATTTTCACTTTTTGCAACCAAGGCACCCCTACTTAATATGAATAGGGAAGCCAAATTAGTAAGTAAGTAGGTGGCAGTTTGAATAGGTTTAAAATTAGAACAAAGGGAGGTGGCTAATCCTCATAAGCATTTCACTTGCTAGAATAAATATCCCTCTTTACTAAAAGTGAATGAAAGAGTGCTTCTCCTTAACAGAACCTATTTTTCTAAGTAAATACAAAGTTTATATTCATCAGACTCGTGAACACAGATAGTTATCTGACTTTTCTTGTTTTTTTTTTTTTAATTTTTAATTTTTTGTATATGTTACAACCTAACCAGGTTCATTGCCCGCTGCTCAAAAGGAAGCCAATACACTGAGACAGCAGGGGTTACAGCAGAGAAAGAGTTTTGGGTGGTGAAAATAGTTCCCATTACCTCATTCTCAACAATGAGTAGTTAGTTTTCCAGTGCTGTTGTATTAAGAAGTGTAGGGATCACCTATTGGGTCTATTAAAGAGCGAACTTATGCCTTGAGCTGGGAATAGTATCAGATAATTTGTAAAGTCCCTTCCAATTATTTTATTCTATGATTTTATAACCTCTGTTTATCTCCTTATTGTATCTTTTGGCTCTTGTGTCTAGATCCATCATCTTCTTTCACATTCTTTTATCTTTTTACTTATTTTCATTTCATTTATTTAGTGAGTTTATCTTTTCTTTTGCTGAAGCATTTTCCACAATGTCAAATATGCCTTCCTTACTGATATGAACAGTGTCCCTTTGAGAATAAATTGGAATCATTGTTTGAATCCTGCTTATAATTGATAATTTTTGCAATTAACTTTTTTCAAAGTTCTTAACTACTTTCTTGATATGTATGAAAAACTTTTTAATGGCTCAGATTTAATTTATTGTTATATAATTTCCTTATTTTTGTGATTATTGATAAAAATTGTCATTTTCAAGTAATGATTTTATTGGTATTTAATAAAGTTTGAGCAAGGGATATTCATTCCACTGTCTTGCCAAAACTCCTTCCTTATTTTTGCTCTTATTTGTCAAGTAAGAGGAGCATACTGTTATTATTTTAACCAGTATCTTATGAAATCTACAAATTAACTCAGCTCTGGCCAATGTCAGATCCCATGTTCTTAACCACTCTTTGTATACCAGAGGCCCAGGAAAAGGATAAGAATAAGGCAGCCATATATTTCTTATGAGAAACATGTTCTTAGAGTACTGTCTCATTACAGGATATTGCAAATTGGAAATATCTCTAATAAACACGTTTCCTAACTCTAACACACCTGTGAACACAACTAAGAAGTGCTTTTGGTGGGTGGGATTAACAGGAAACTCAGAAGGAATTCTCCTCCACATGCCTCTATTTAAACTACCCTCTGCCTCTATTTAATCCATGCCTACTAAACACAATCAGTCTTAACTTCCTGGCGCCTTGGTCCAGACTCTTCCCTTACTCTCACCCGTGCAGGCAGCCTTTCAGCTGGTACCCAATGATCTTTGCCTCCTGACAGTCACACCTTGTTGACTCATTACTAAAGAATAGCGTACAAGAGGAGCAATGAGATGTCAGTTTTGAGACTAGGTTATGAAAAGACCGTGGCTTCCATTTTGGGTGCTGTCTCTTGCTCTGTCTTAGATCCCTCAATCTGGGAGAAGCCAGTTGCTATAATGCACTCCTGCAGAGAGGCCCACGTGAGTGCGTAGATCCTTTTCTAGTTGAGCCTTAAGATGACTGTAGCTGTGGCTGACATAGCAGCAGCCTTTTGAAAGACCCTGAGCCATAACTACCCAGCTGAGCCCTTCCTGACTACTGACTCAAAGAATCTATGAGATAATATAATAAGTGTTTGTTGTTTTTTGCTACCAATTTTGGGGGTAATTTGTCATATAGCAATAGATAACTAATACACTGCCTACGGTTCTCTGGCCTGGCCTGTTTCATCTGAAACCTTCTAATCTTCTCAGTCCCCACTTTTCCTTTAGAATCCAATCTAGTCCTAGGTTGAATGGTTTTCATTTTGGATTCCATCCAAGCTAGGATTTCACCTTCTTTGCCTATAGTGAGACAGGTGATTTGTAGATTCCTTTCAGCCTGAAATACTGTGTTTCTATATTTTCCCAGGCTCTGTTTCCACTTTCATCAAAAGAATGAATATGTGAACTAATTGTTAGCATTAACCAATTTTATTCATTCTAGGGATCTTACTTTCTAGGCTGAACTGGAGGAAAAAAGATGACAAGCAGATAAGGCTTATGGGGCATTGGAACTGTTTCTGTCTTGCCGACTCTTTAAAATCCTTTTTCAAAATCCTCAAGTCTGGAATTTTTCCTTTCTTCCTCATTCTCAACTGTCCTTTCACCCTAACTGACCTCAGCCAGTTAGAGTGGCCCCAGGAAAATCAGAGACAAAAGCATATTAGGTAGGAGCCCAAAGAGGCCCAGATAGGGGGTAGCAGAAAGCCCAGTAAATGAGATAGCTGACTTCTCAATCCAAGATCTGTAGAAACTGACATTTGTATATATTCCAGGTTGATTGATTTGGATGCAGTTTGATCCCCAGCTCACCACTCCTGCCAGGACCCAGAAATCCTCAACTTGACACATCAGGGGATCTCCTCTATGGCCCTGGGGGAGAGAGGAAAGAAAGTTGGCTAGTCAGTGCCCAGGGTAAAGTAGGGGAAGTGAGACTCAATAGTTTAGCCATAACTGTGGAGTTAGGCCTGTCCAGGTACTCCTGGGTTCACCTAGGGACTCTTAAGATAACGAGATGTGGAGGAAGCACACTGGGAAAGGGAAGGCCTGTGAAAGGTGCCTAAGGAATGGATTCTTACGATACACTGATCCATCTGCCCCATGGGGAGCTTGGTACAGATCATGGCTTCACTGATGATGGGTTTAACTCCATTCAACAAGCTTTCATTTTGATAGTAGTCACTGCATGTCTGGAGGTCAATGAGGGGCACTTTCAGTTCCTTCAGTGTATAAGAAGGCTTGATATCTGTAGGGCCAAAAAGAGTCAAAGCTGTCTTAGAGAATTAAAAAGCAACTTTCAGTTGTGGATACAGATTTCATGCTTCCAATTTTCAGAGATAGCTCTGATTTCAAATATTCTGCCTGCATGTTAGCTAGCTTCCTGATTTCTTGTTTGGGAAATAGCCTGAAGGCAGAACTCCCTGGCTGTGAACAAGGCTGAAGGCAGTTGCTCGTGCTCAGATGGCACACATTAGTAACAGAAAAATCTTGTGATTTAGGAAAACCCAAAACAATGAATGAGGAATAATTAAATTGTCTTTGGATTATATTTTTATTTTTACATAGAAATAAGGGGTAGACTTAATAAGAATCAAGACTGCTGACACACAAATGAAGCTCTACTCTCCTAGCTAGGTTGACTTGGAGACTTTTGCTGAGTGGCCTTACTTTCTGGAACACATGTTCATGTCTGCTCCCCCTGTCCACTTACCCATCTTTCCACCTACTCCCAGGTGTGGAGGGAAAACTATATTATTTCTCAGCCTGAGCAGAACTATCCTCTCTCTAAATTCATTGCTCTGTCCTTTTTGCTTTTAAGATCTTAGCACTATTGCTAAATAAGAACAAAAGCAGGTATAACTAAGCAAAGAGATTAGAGCAGAAGAAATATGTAGGAGCAAAGGGTCGCAGAGAATTTGAAGTCTGAATTACCTTAGATTAATGACCTAGAGGCTGCAATATATCTAGTGCTGTAAGGGTAGGATAGAGAGTAGGGGGAGAGAATTTCAGTGGAAGATATAGAACACAGAAAATCTACTTATCCTCACGTCGATATGTTCTAGAATAGCCCCATCCAATCACCCAGCAAGAGGTTGTGTTCTTCAGTTGGACTTCAGATGAGGGGAGGCAGATGGGCAGAACAACAGGGCTAAAAGAAACTGGGTAGGCCAGTTCTACCACAGCAATGGCATTAGAAGTGTTTCCTTGGAAGTCCGGGTGACGGATAATCCGGGACACAGGTATTACAGTCATTTTGGAGTTTGGGCGACCAAAGATCTGAAGTGACCCCACCAATACATTGTACTTTCTGGTATCCTTCAACCTGAGAAGGAGAGATGCAAAACAGATACCATGGGTTTCTTGTGACTCTGCCATGGAGTATCACAGCAGAATCCATTGTTCTGGATGCTGTATTTTTCCTCTAGGTCTTCCTAAGCATTTGTTCCTTCAACAAGTATTAAACATACCCTGATAACGTAAATGAGATTAAAATAGACATAATCTGACCCTCACAGGGCTGGGTTTTAAGGATTGTGTGTGTGTGTGTGCGCGCGCACATATGTGTGTAAGAGGGGAGAGACAGTCAACAAAGAAAAAAAAAGAATTCAAAATTTAAAATTGTGATAAATGTTATAAAGAAGAAAAATAGGATTTTAAGATAAAGAGTAAAAGAAAGGGGAAGACTCTTTGGATTGAGTGGTCAGGGAAGGTCTTGTTGAAATAATAACTTTTCAAGTGAGTCCTCAAAGGTAGGAATCAGCCATGAGAAGAGCTATAAAGAAAAGCATAGAATAGACAGAGAATAGAATATGCAAAGGCCCTGTGGATGACAAAGAGTTTGGCAGTTTCTAGAAACTGAAAGAAAAGCTGGAGTAGAATGGGATGAGGTTGGAAAAGTGGGTAGATACCTGGTGATTCATGGCTTGTTGACCACAGTGAAGCACCTGGGTTTTGTTCTAAGGGTCCAGGCAGCTATTAGAGGATTTGAAGGAAGAAGTGATATTATCTCACCTCTAAGTTTAAAAAAATCACTTTTCATGTGTACTGAAAGTAACAAAACCTATCATTCTATTGCAGTGGTCCAGGGCAACTATGTTAGAGTCAAAGTATATTTTGGACGTAAAACTGACAAGAATGGTATGTGCATTGGATGTGGATAGTAAAGGAAAGTGAGATGTCATATTTCTGCCTTGAGCAACTGGTTATGTTGTTGTATGAGATGGGGAAGACAGAGAAATAGATTTGGGGATAGTCATGGTGGTAAGATTGTAGTTCTGTTTTGACTGTGTTACCTTTGAGATGCCAGTGAGACATCCAAATGGAAATGTATCAGGACTAGGATTTGGGGCTAGAGATGTAAGTGTGAGTGTTATCAGCAAGTATATGACATTTAAGCCAAGGGGAATGGATGAGTTTACCTAGGGAGAGTGAAGAGGGCTCAGGACTATGTATCTAAAGATTGTTATGAAGATGTGTTGTGAAGACGTGGGCATGCTATAAGGGAAGCCCCCACCCCCGCCCCCGGGGAATGTCTCCGGAGTAGAGCTTTCATTTTGAGGGATGGGGTGGGAGAATGCAACTATTTTTAGTTATTCATTTCAGTCAAGATGATTATCAAACGTGAAGAAACCTGAAGTCTGAGAACATTTGCACTGAACTGAGAGCTAGGGTAGGAAATATTTGAACCCACTTAAAAGGTGCAACATTACTGTATCAGACAGTGCAAGATAAACCCCTCCCTCACTTCAGCCCAGGAGCTCCAGTCACCCAGGTGCCCTTATGGGTCTCCCCACAGCAAGTCAGCACTCACCGGAAGCAGCTTGCCACCGTCAGCACCCATTGCTCTGAGATGAGGGTGGCCGAGCAGACATGGAACAAGTGCTGACGGATGCTGACCTGCCAGGGCCACTGCCCCACGTTGGCTTTCCAGCCTGAGGAGGTGCCATATGAGACTGTGGGCCGCCCACAGACTGCCAACAAAGGGGAAAAAGACTTGAGGGGCCCACTCTGAAAGTCTGCTCCTCTGCTCTCACCCCTCCTTGCCCATTTCCCAAACTGGCATTTTCCTCCTTAGCACAGATTCCTCTCCCCAGTCTGTCTTGGCATGCTGCCCCTTACTTGACTCCAAGAGATTCTCTGGTTCTTCCTCATCTGCGCCTAGGGAGAGAAAAGGCAGAATGTGGGAGACACTCTTGATGTATTCTAGCTGCTGTGGAGGGCCCATGCCCATGCCCTGTGCAGCCTTTCCTGGTCTGAAGCCCCTGTCTTTGCCTAGCACTTACCTAACCTCAGGGCTTCATGTGAGATCCCCAGCAGAAGGAACAGCATGAAGGCAATGCCAGCAGAGCCCATGTCTCTGTCTTCAGGGTCAGCACTTCTGCTTTTTGGACTCAGGCTTCCAGAGAGATGCTAACTGGAGCAGCTGAAGAAGGGGGCAGAACCAACCTCTCCTCCTAGATGGACTCCTCTGCTTCACCCCCTCCTCTTGTTTGGTCTTCACCCCCTGCTGGATACTGAAAGGACCAGAGTTGAAAAGTGCAGCTGTAGGACCTGTGGGAGGAACTGGGGCCTGAGGCGCCCCCTGCTGTCCTGGAAGGAGCAGGGCTTGCTCAGGGCATAATGACCCTGATGAGGGGCAAGTCTAGGTTCACAGACCTCCCTTTGCCTAACCTGCCACGTCTCAGGGATCTGCCCTAGTGTCTCCCATCTGATTCCACCCAAACCAAGGAAGTACCAATCCAGGGCAAATCCCTGAGTTTGGATCACAAAGGGTTGTGCAGATTGGCCACCCCAAGTCCTTGGCCTCTAGAATGGTTATAGGACTGATGAAAAAATAAAGGGGAAATAAGCCTGTTAGTTAGCTGACCAAAGTTCTCTGCTTTCTCTCTTTCCTTTTGTACTTTGATCTCTACCTATTGTAATCTGTTCTTTCACTTACTTAGTCAGCAAATATTTATTAGGTCTTTGTTGTATACAAGATACTGTGCTAAATGTGGAGCAGGATCTATAAATAACTGCCTGCCTTCAACGAGTTGACTGTCTTTCTTGGCATTTTATGTAGACTGAGGAGCTTGGCTTGTGTTTCTGTGCCTATGGGAAGGACAATTCCAGAGCCGAATAACAGTATCAAAGATTTCAAGACAAGAAGTCTCATTTCCCCGTATTTAGAAGAGAATTGGTAATACCTCAGAATAGAAAGCAAAAATAATGTTGGCCATAACAGCCAAAAGTTAAAGTTTATAGGATACTAATATGTACAATTTAAATATAAACAATTATAAACCCTAGAGAGGGAAAGACAATTTAAAATATTTATTATAATCCAAGGCATCCTTTTGATTTATAGAGTAAATAAATCTTCTAAGAATAAACTATTATATAGAAATGTTAAATTAATTCAAAATAGTTTAACATATGTGATCAGTTACAGAAATCTGACTGTTACATTTGCATAACATTTTCATTCACATGTTGGCTCTGTGAATAAAGCATGTTTTTATTACCATTTTATAGATGAGAAAACTGAGGGCCTTGGAGGTTAAATAACTTAACTAATTATACTATACAGTAGCAAAGCTGGGCATCATGTCTGTTTCCTAGTACAGTAATCAGATTCAAACCCAAATCTTCTGATTCATCATCTAGGAATCTTTCCCTCCCTGCTACAGCAGCCTCCCAAGTCCAGGAGAGAGACCTCATTCATTCATCCAGCAATCATTTTTTCAGTACCCACACCAGGAACTGTGCTAGAATAGAGGTGTGACAACATAGAGAAAACCCCTTGCCTCACAGAGCTTATATTCTAGTTGTAAGTCAGATCATGATAGGTGCTTTGGAGAAAAGTAAAACAGACTCAGGAAGATAGGAATGCCAGGGTGGGGCATAACTTAAATAGGATGGTCGGGGATGGCATCACTGAAGTGATTTCTGAGCAGAGACCTGAGGTGAGAGAGGAAATGGACCAGGTTCATAACTGAGGGAAGAGACGTTGAAGCATAGAGAACAGCAGTACAAAGCACCTCAGGCAGGGATATGTTTGGGACAATTGAGAAACTGGCTAGAGGAGGGTGAGTGAGGGGCTCCAGAGATCAGAAATCAGGTCAAACAGGGAACAGGGCCAGATGATGTACACTCTTATAGGCTATTGTGAAGACTGGTTTGTGTGCTAATGGAATTATCTAGCAAAGAGGAGGAAATTGATGATGCAGGAAAGTAAGCAGGAGCATTGCTGAAGTGGTGTTCTTGAGCAGGGGACAGAACCTAACTCACTAGTTAGGGAGTAAGAAGTTTAGATTGGAGCACAGATGATTTTTCATACAGCAGGAGCAAAGGCAACTATGTGGGCACAGGTGCCAGTTAGTAAGAGATGTGGTGGTGGAAGTCCTATGCTTATTGTTTTCTGTTTCCTCAGTAGAAATTACCCTTTGAGAGTGAGGATAGGAATGGAAGTGTTGAGGATTTAAGGAGAAGTGAGCTAGCCATGTGGGAGTGTGGGAGATGAGTGGACTAGGGAAGTAATAGTGTGACTGCTGGGCGGCTGAAAAGATGCACTTGAACTTAAAGTGAAATTGCATCATTTTGCGTGGTGTTCAGCAACATGCAGAGGCATGTGGAGGGCAGAGGGTTGGCTACACCCAGGGTGAGGTTTTCTGAGGTAGGTATGATTAAGGGGGAGGGGCAAGGGAGTGATTATAGTGAAAAGTCATGAACTTAAGCTGGAAAGGAGGAAAGTAAGGAATGAGGGGGGTGTAGAGAGTAAGGAAATGTAAAATCAGTGGATTGTTAATCCTAATGGTTGAATTTGGAATTGGCATTCTTGCTCTAAGGAGTTCAAGAAAGGTAACAAATGGGTTGGGAAGGTAGGATGCTTAAAATTGAGATTATGGAGAGCATATAGTTACTGGTGATAATAAGGTTAGGAAGACCATGGAAGTAGTGCCTGAGGTCTGGTGAAAGATCATTTAATCCTAAAGGCAGATTATGGAGGAAAGGCAGTGAGTGTTGGGGGAAGGAGGGGAGTGGGACTTCTCAGGAGCGTTCTGCCGTCTGTGCTCCCCCTCCCTGCAAGGGCCACTAAAACTTGAGACAATAAGGGATCCATCAGTCAGTGATCTTTGTTGACTGATCCTCAACTGGAGATTTATCCAGCCAAACTGTGCTGGATTTTTTTTGGCCTCAGTTTTCAATTTGGTTCACAAAACCATGCTGGGAGACTTTGTGTTAAGGCTTGTGCACTTACGACCGGAGCAGAATGCCCTTACTCTCCAACAGGCAGATGGAAAAAAATCTGAGAGTTAATAGTTATTATTAGAATATTAATAGGCCTGACACCCTCTTCTGCTGCTGTCTGCTGGGTGTAATACATGGTTGGGTTTTTTTCTGTACAATTACTGAAAAAATTTAAACAGTGGAGAAATGTATGAAGTAAAATAGAAAGTTTCCTTCCTCACTCTATCTACTTTTAGTGCCTCATGGATTGTTTGTGAGCATTATTCCAGATCTCTCTCCTTGTCTTTTCTTCTCTTTCTTCCATATATATTTGTGTGGAGTCCATACACACATATCTGTGCATATATATATATTTTTTATTTACTTACATCCCCCAAAAAGTGAATTATTCTATATGCCGTTCTATATGCAACTTAAATTTTTTAATTCAAAGTCCTTCCATGCCAGTGTATACTGACTTGATTATTTCTCTCTCTCTCTCTCTTTTTTTTGAGAAGCAGAGTCTTGCTCTGTTGCCCAGACTGGAGTGCAGTGACACAATTACATAGCTTGCTATAATATCGAACTCTTGGGCTCAGATGAGCCTCCTGCCTCAGCTTCCTGAGTAGCTGGTACTACAGACGCGTACCACCATTCTCGGTTAATATTTTAGTTTCTTTGTAGAAATGAGGTCTTGCTATGTTGCCCAGGCTGGTCTCAAACTCCTGGCCTCAAGCTGACCTCCCACCTTGGCCTCCCAAAGTGCTGGGATTATAGGTGGGATCCACTGCACCTGGCCTCTGACTACTTTTCTCCAGAATAGCTGCATAACATTTCACATTCAGAAGTAGCATAACTTTAAAATCATGCCCATGTTGATGGACACTTGGGTTTTCTTGATTTTTTGCTATTATAAATTATACAATTATATACACAGAAGAATATATATTTACCTA
This sequence comes from Cheirogaleus medius, assembly GCA_008086735.1. Lineage (NCBI taxonomy): Eukaryota > Metazoa > Chordata > Mammalia > Primates > Cheirogaleidae > Cheirogaleus > Cheirogaleus medius. The sequence goes on from VBSM01000483.1 coordinate 6,245,905, forward strand.
TCTTCTTGTGTACTTATGTGATTGCTTTGACATGGAATTCCTAATGTGTGCATTTTAAAGTCTGATCTCTATTGCCACATTGTCCTCCAAAAAGATGGCACCAATTTACAGTGATAGAGAGCATCCATTTTCCCACCTGCTCACTCATACCGATTATTTACCTATACTCCTGCCCCCTCCGTTTTGACCAATCTGATAGGACCATTAGGAGAAAATATTTTATCACAAGTGTATGGCACTAATTTGGGGGGAATAACTGAAATTGGAGAATAAGAAAAATGGGAAGGTATTTCATTCTTATTTCTTATGTAGAAGATAGAATATTAATATTTCTCCAAATTTTAAGTTAAGACTTAGCTTGAATAGAGGTGGCCTTAACTAACTCCTTAGTTAAAGAGGAAAGTGGTCAGGGGCAGGGATAGAGAGTATTGGAAGTCATCAAAATAATAAAAGAGGGCAGATCTAATTTCTGTTCTTTTTTTTTTTTTTTGAGGTTTGGACAAATTTGTTGAAACTTACAGGGTGTTGGCAGAGAAAAATTATTCTGTGGTTTGTTACATTTTGCCACTACCTTGAATATATAATTTAAAATCATAAATATATATTTCATAACTAAGCCTTTGGCCAATAAAAGAAATCGTTTAGCACATTTGCTAAAGATCAATAAGAAATGTATTTCGAACATCAAAAAGATCAAGATCAAGTCACTCAATTAAACAGCAGCAACCCCCACCAATCTAGATTCCCATAGTGCTGAAAGTAGAGGTTTCTGTGTGGAGCTAGTCATTTATTAGAGCAATCAGAAGAGATAGGGGCTGGCACACCTATTGGAGGTGGTGGCAGAGCTGGCAGGACAGGAGGGCTGGCCTGGTCAGGTGAGCATGTCCCAGAGACAGCAACAACAGAGCAGTCCAGCAGTCTGTAAGGCAGGTGGATGGTCCCAGGTCGTCTCTTCTTTGGTCTTCCGCCACATACACTGTGTTTTTAGGAGGCTCCTGAGGTCCACCCTGCCAGCCATACTGTGGGTATCCTTGGTAGGGGTACCCCTGAGGAGGTGGGTAGGGGCCTCCCCCATGGGTCCTGGACCCATTGGTTGTTGTGGATAAGGTGGGTATGGGGTCATTGGACCAGGGCCAGGATGCGGTGGAGGGTTCTCTTGGTTCATCAGGGACTTGCCAAGTGCACCTCTCCTCTCCACGAACCGGCTGGATAGTGGTGGGGTGGGCAACTGAGGAGACCACACTACACCGCACTAGACTCGCCGCACCTGCCTCGGAGCTAGTGAAGAGCCGCCGCACGCCTGACCTAATTTCTGTTCTTTTACTCCTGAAAATTTTGTTTCTGAATTTACTTTTTTATAAGAAGTTTGTAAAGATTGTAAGTTCTGTGCTGAACCTTTATAAGGTATTGACTTCAGATTTTATCTGAGTTTAATTTTGAGTTTCTGGTGACTAAATTAGAAAGAAATTTTATATCAGTAATCAGGTTTTCAGATCTTTAAACTTTGACCTATTTTGGAAGGAGAGATTTGTAATAGTACACATTTAATATATAACAGTACAGATTTAGATCTAGTAATGTTTTTCATTTTCTCATATGTATTCTATACAGAATCTTATATTTATGATCTCCATCCAATTAAAAGTCATATTTTCTTTTCTTTTTTGTTTTTCTATTTGTAGAGATGGGGTTTTGCTATGTTGCCAAGGCTAGTCTTGAACTCCTGGCCTCAAGCAACCCTCTGGCCTTGGCCTCCCAAAGTGCTGGGATTACAGGCATGAGCCACTACGTCCAGTCAGTATTTTTAATTGATGACTTGATAACTTTCTAATACTTTTTTCAGGGAATCATTTGAAAACAAATCTTAAGTAGGAAACTAGAAGAGCCAAGTATAATTCTTTTTCTTTTATTTAACTAAGAAAATATTTTTAAATATTGCGACTTTTACAGATGTAATGAATATATACCTAGCATGAAGGGTATGGACAGACTCTGAATATATGTGTTTGTGTGTTTTGGGTACCTTTATTGTGAATTCACACTTGTCAGCACAATAATTACATACCCTTGAGTGCTTTATAGTTGGGCATTCATGTAAGTACACCTCTGTTTAAATCTTAAAACAATCTTGCAATATGCATTTAAATGTTTTTTTTTTTTTT
>VBSM01000483.1:6248166-6263347 GCA_008086735.1 Cheirogaleus medius
GCCTCCCAGAGTGCTAGGATTACAGGCGTGAGCCACCGCGCCCGGCCCACTTAAATGTTTTTGAGGCTCACTTTATGTCTTTGAGTAGATGATGATAGAAAAGTAACAGATGGCCAATGAGGATATTGAGTTGACAAGGGAAAAACTTAGTTACTTTAGTTCCTGAATAAAAAACAAATTTAAATTAGTATAAATTCACTTTAAGAAAATCTTCGGAGTATGTTTCCACTGAAGTGTTTTGTTTGCAATTTGTTTTGTTTTGTTTTGGCAGGAGGCTGCTAGGCAGGGAGGGGGAAGAGAAAGAGGCAAGAACAAGAAGATGGACACTTACATAGTGGTTGTTGGACCTGAAATTTGAACCCATGTCTGTGGCTTCAAAGTCCATGGCTCTTTCCATTTCTCCAAGAGTCTGTTTTCTGTTGACCTTTATCATTGTAAGAATTTCTCAATGCTCAAAGCAATTTTTCCTAATAACCTTAGATCTAAAAATGTTACTGACTGGATTATGCATGTTAGAACATGTAAAAAATATTTTCTTGTTAAATTAAGTTTAGTGTCATAGTTAATGTTCCCTGTTGTATGGGGAGAGCTTTGAAGCAAGGATCAGAAATCAAATGACACTAATGCTTCCTAATTAGAGAAATCTCTATTCAGTGCTAACTAAAAATATTTGGCTGATCTTGTAATCAGCTGTGCTTAATTCTAAGCACTAAATTTTGAACATTATGGGTAAAACATTTTGTCCATTTCAGAAATAGCTAGACTTTTTCCAGACTTTCATTAGGAAAAATAAAAAGAAGAAATTAAGAAAAAGTAAGACATTTAAAAAATCTTATAGCTTAAAAATTTGATTAACATGAATAAAGAAAAATGGCAATTTCTGATATGTCTGGAAGCAGGGTGGTTCTTGTGGTCCTATTTTAATATTTACTTTGTATTGCTTGCTGCCAATAGGGTTGTTAGGAATATGCATTTATGAAAGTCTCGGTACTGATCACAGGAAAATGAGCACAGTCATACTATTTGTTTTTTTCATAAGTACCAGGTAGCTTTAATGAGCTAAAAAAAAATTATACTACTTGTGCACAGTACCACATTAATTTCTTAAAAGTAAATATTTTAAAATACACTGTAGTCACATTATATGCAGTACATGTCCAAGATTTGATTCTACCATCTTATTTAATCCACATAAAATAAACATATCTGTTCATATACATTAAGATTTTAGAGTTGTACTATTAAAATGGAGGAGCTGGAGATGGCAGCAGGGATTGACTGCAAATGGCACAGGGGGTGATGGGAACGTTCTAAAATGTTCATGGTGATGGTTGCTCAACTCTATAATTTTACTAAAAATCATCAAATTGTACACTTCAAACAGGCAGATTTTATGGCATGTAAATTATACCTCAATAAATCTGTTTAAATTTTTTAAAAAGTGAAATGGAAAATATGTGACCATTGCTGACTCCAGAACTCATAGAAAATCTAGAAGTCATTACTGATGAAATATAAAAGTTGTCAAAGAGCTACCCTCCCTTCCCTTTCCTTCAGGAGTTTACAAGGAAATTCTACCAAACCTTTAAGAAATAGATCATTTCAGTGCTATTTTAAACTGTTCTAGAACATAGAAAATGAAGAGAGGTTTCCAAATTCCATTTTATGAAGAGAAAATAACATTGAGATTGAAACAAAGAAAATATATTTCTCTTAAAAGAAAACTGGAAACCAATTTTGCTCATGCATATTGAAACAAAATCCTTGAAGAAAAATTATAAAATAGAATCTAGTATCACATTTGAAAAGTAACATACAAAATAGCAATGTAGTATAATATAATGCTAAAGAGTTTGGTCCCTGGAGCTGGACTGCTGGTTTGGAATCTCAGCACCATCACTTTCTAGTTCCATGACTTTGGGCAAGTTATTGAATTTCTTTCTTTTCTCATCAGTAAAATGGGAACAGTAAATAAGAGAACTTACTTCATAGAGTTCTTGTGAAGGCCAAGTGAGTAAGGCACTTAGGTAAGTGCCTGACACTCATGTATTTTGAATATGATAATAACTGTATAGTATATAAACAAATTATAGATAAGTCCAAATTTATTTTCTCATACCTCTATTGTTGCTCATTTGCATTTGCTATTGTAAAGAACAGTGCAATAAATTTCTTCATATGGAAATTGTCCTCACCTTTCTATTTCCTGATGATAGCTTTTTAGAAGCTGAATTTTGGGGAAAAAGCCATAAACTTTTTAAAGGCCCAAACTTCTTTCCAGAAAGATCATACCCATTCCTACCAATGGTAGCTAAGGATTCCTCTGTCTGCACTACTTGTACCAGCATTGAGCATCATCATTGAAAAGACAATTTAAATAATATGTTAAGCCAAAATACAATTTAATCATTTCATATTAAATGACTTAAATATTGAAAGGGGAGATATACAACCTTAATTTAAAATGTTATCCTAAAATTCCTGAAACTCAAAGAAATAGAAATATTACCAGTAACCCTCTAGATGTATACCTGGAGTTGAGTTTTTCCTTTCATATTCAAATTTTATGTGATGTTAGGGTATTTACCTTTTGAACCTTTGCTTTAGCCATTTAATCTGATGGAAAACTTTTCCTTATTTATTTATTTATTTTGAGACTTGCTCTGTTGCCTGGACTAGAGTGCCGTGGCATCAGCCTAGCTCACAGCAACCTCAAACTCCTGGGCTCAAGCAATCCTCCTGCCTCAGCCTCCCCAGTATCTGGGACTACAGGCATGTGCCACCATGCCCGGCTAATTTTTTCTATATATTTTTAGTTGTCCAGCTAATTTCTTTCTATTTTTACTAGAGAAGGGGTCTCACTCTTGCTCAGGCTGGTTTCGAACTCCTGACCATGAGTGATCCTCCCGCCTCGGCCTCTCAGAGTGCTAGGATTACAGGTGTGAGCCACCGCGCCTGGCCAGAAAACTTTTCCTTAAAAACATAAATTAAAAAATAATCTACCAAAACAAATGCCACCAGAGAAAACCTTTATATTTTCAGCTTTACTTTTTGTTGTTTCTAAGAGGGTTATAAAGTCATATATCTTTCCAATCCTTTTTTTAATTTTTCCTTCTTCAGTTAACTTCATCTCAGTCTTTGAACTCTCTGGGAAGTGAGAGTGGGTCAAGTCCCAGAAATACCTGTAAATCTGCACTGGGCCAATGTAAATCCACCCAATAAATTTGAATTTAGCTGATTTTTCATCTAGAGCAAACCAGGAACTTTTATTATCTTTTACAGGGATGACTTTTACAAGTATGACTGTCCTAGGTATATCTAGAAGCCTTAGGCACTGTTGCCATTAAAGTCTGGAAGGTAGAAAGAACCCATCTCTGTCTTGCATTTATTCTCCTAGGAAGGCTTGACACCTCTAAGGGAGGAGTCCCTTTTCCTGTGGTAGATAATGATTTGTAAATCTTGTCAAACATCAATGTTTCCTCACTTTTTCTCTAAAAAACAAATTAACAGGGAACCGAATCTTGTTACACTATTTAATCAAGACTTGAACAAATTAATATTTATATACTAGTGATTTTTAAAGGCTTTAAGTCAGAAAGGTCAGTAGTGATAAAGCTCCTTTGCAATTCAATTATTCTTGTATATATTTGAATTCTGTACAACAGAGATTGCTCCTGTTTACCTGTCACTTCTGCTATGGCTATGTTTTAGAGATATCTACACCCAATGACACTGGGTTAACATTTCAATAAACATGTTTTATGTACAGATTAATTATTTTAAATTGATAGCACCAACTAATAGACTATCACAGTTCTGATGTGCATTAGCACCTTAGGCTCTTCCAGAATGTACATTTCACTTGACTGTGTACCTTATGGTCTCCAACTACAACATAATATGGTAGGGCCCTTTAAAAATAAACTTTGGGCAAGTCACAGTGGCTCATGCCTGTAATCCCAACACTTCAGGAGGCTGAGGCAATAGGATCCCTTCAGCCCAGGAGTTCAAGGCTGTGGCACCACTGTACTCCAGCCTGGATGACGGATTGAGACCCTGTCTCCAAAAAAAAACCAAAAAACCCCAGTATTTTAGTCATCTTTTTCTGTGTTTGTTTTTATTTTCAAGATAATTGAGAACAAAATCTGAAAAAAATTCTTGTGATCCTCAGATATAGAAAGAAACAATTTAGAATCAAGTATCAGAATCTTCCTTTCTTGACTTTGTTGCAGAATCTGTTTTCCTTTGGTTAACTTGAATGTTGAGCTTTCCTTCTGTGCCTTCAAATATTTTTTTTTCTTCAGAAATGTTTATTCATGTTCAATCACATGTTCTACAACATAGCAGCAAAACAGAGTTGTTTTTGTGACTTCTGCAGTCTGGGACAATGGTGTGGCTTCATGGGATAGGCTGGGAAAGGCGGGGGCGCAGGGGGTGGGGGGACACTGTTACATGTTGCATTTTGCTGCTGCGGAGGCTGACCATGAACAGTACTGTGATTGGCAGTGCCTCTTAAGAAGTGGATTTGATCTGGGGTGGTTGCACTGGTAATACTGTGTGTTGAAGCAACTGGACTTCTCTGCTCAGGAATAGTATTCCTTCTGAGTCTTCAAGTTAGTTTATGAAAAAGACAAGTGGAGCCTCAGCTTCGCGTCTAGGTGTGGATTCAGGGGCAGGCTAGGAAAGGCCGGGAGGCTGTAATATGTTGCAGTTCACCGTTCTCACAGCTGGCCATAGAAAGTGCTGTCACCGGTAGTGCCTCTTGGGAAGTGGATTCCGTCTGGGGTAGCTGCACTGGTAATACTGTGTGTTGAAGTAGCTGGAGTTTTTGCCTCAGCAATAGTTTTCTTTGCCATTCTGAATCACTGCTATCATCTGTAGTTCTGTCACTGCAAATGTACATATTTCACTGTGTCATTCCTCCAGACGCTGTGTTCCTTTTTGGAAGGGCAGCGTGTGGATAAAAGTGGCAGGAATGGAAGGTGCTGAAGGCAGAGACCGAGTTCCTTCTCTTCTCTGGGAAACTAGGGACAGTGGAGCTTTTCTTGCATTCACTATCTGCAGTGCTGGTCTTAATGCTTTTTGGATATGTCCCAGCTGAAGGAACAGCTGGTCCAGCATGGTCCTGTAACGTCTCTGCTTCTGGCTTGAAGAAACACTTCTCTGCACTTCGTGTTGAGGAGACTGGCCGCTGCTGTTGTTGAGATCTCTGCTCGGCCTCACCTTATCAAGTGAAAGACTGCTGCTTGAACTGGAATCACTAGCATCCAGCTCTGAATATTTTCTCCCCAATAACAAATATGTGCTGTGATTTCATCATATTTCATTTTATTAAGAGATTCTTGAATTTCTTCTTGTGAATATCCCATTCTCACAAAATATCTATTCTTTTCTGGTCTGAGATGTCTAGTTCTGGTCTAGCAAATGGTTTACGTTCATTTTCCTCATGCCCTGCATTGAGCCACCTGTTCTCATGATTTGCTCTAGAGTGCCTTGTTTAATTGGATTTAGCACCAAGAAATATTTGAGAAGCTTTTATAGTCTATAGACATGTACAAAGGGATTGTGGATTTGCCTCTTAATATGCTTCCTTCAGGTTTTGCCTGACAAAGGGAGGTGAGCCAGTGACGAGCAAGTATAGGATCACCCCGAGGCTCCACACATCTACCTAAGGTCCCTCATGCTTTTTGCCCTTAAGAGCTCGGGGCTGAGTATGGAGGAGTGCCACAAAATGTATTGAGTTTACCGCTAACAGTAAATTCATTGCGTAAACCCACATCTACTAGTTAATATTCATATTGGCATCTAACAATAGATTTTCAGCCTTGAGGTCTCTCTGAACGATCTGTTTTTAATGGCAGCATTCCACTGCAGACACTATCTGTCTGAATTTAGCGCTTGCTTCTTCTTCCTCCATTCTTCCATGTTCAAGCAAATAGTCAAATACGTCATCTCTACTTGCATGTTCCATGTTTATGTAGAGTGTTTTTCAATTTCAATGACTTCAGATAACGTCACTATATTTGGATGATTTAAAAGCTTCATTATTCTTACTTCTCTGAAGAGCCTTTGTAGACTTGTTGGATTCAATGGAGTTTTGTCAATTATTTTTATTGCAACCTCTCTGCCTGTAAGGATGTCTTGCCAATTTCACTTTTTGCAAAATTCCCCTTGCCGAATGTTTAAACACAGGAAGCTATAGAGTTTACACACCAACCTCCAGAGTGGCCAGTGTGAGAAGTAACTTCTTTATGGCTATCTCCATGTGATGTGTACCCAAAGTCACCAGGTCGATATCCTATAGGTTCATGCCTGTAGTCCCCGCTATTTGAGAGGCTGAGGTGGGAGGATCGCCTGAGCCCAGGAATTCAAGGTTACAATGAGCTATGATTGTGCCACTGCACTCCAGCCTGGGCAGCCGAGCAAGATTCCATCTCTTAAAAGAAAAAAAAAGCCCAAATTATAAAAAGCCTGATTCAATAGTCAGTTGAATTCAACAATCAAAATGCTTCATTTGAACCATTTTGAAGAAGAATCATTAAAAAGAAGTAGCAGCCTGTCACTAAATAGCTGATTTCTCTTCCAGTTCAAATGTGCTGTAGTTTTTTCTCCTATGTGTGGTTTGTTTTGGTGACACATGCCTAAAACCTTATATAGCAATGCACAATATCATGTGCCAAGTGTTAAGTGAGTGGTATAGATAGTGTGAAAGTGTTCAGATAGGGTGTGTTCGGCAGAATAATGCTCTCCTCTTCCCCACGAAGTTGTCCACATCTTAATCCCTGGAACCTGTGAATATGTTACATTCCATGGCAAAGGAGAATCAAGGTTGCTAATCAACTTGACATAAGGAGAGCATTCTGGATTATCCTGGAAGACTCAATGTAATCATAAAAGTCCTTCAAAGTAGAATAGGGAGGCAGAAGAAGAGACCAGAATCAGAAAGAGATTTTAAAATGCTACACTGTTGGAGGAAGGGGCCACAGGCCAAGGAATGCAAGTGACCTCAAGAAGTGAAGAAGGCAAGAAAATGGATTCTGTCCTAGAGCCTACAAAAGGAATGTACCCCTGAAAATACCTAAATGGGCTTAATGAGACCCATTTTTACTTCTGGCCTCTAAAACTGTAAGATAATAAATTTTTGTTTTAAGCCACTAAATTTGTGGTAATTTGGTACCACAGCAATAGGAAACTAATACAAGGATGCTGAAGAGAAAGAGGAATCAGGGATAGCTTTATGGAGAAGGTGGTTCTTGAGCCAGGTATTAAAGATAATAAGAGTAATGATTACAGAATTAGAGTAATAGAATTTGCATTCTAAATGCTAAGCTAAGCTTTTTATATTCTTTCATTCATTTATCCTCAGAAAAACTCTGTAAAGATAGTATTCTCCCTATTTTCTGGATGAGAAAACTGAGGCTGAGAGAGGTTTAGTAACTTGTGCAGACACTACAGTGCAGTATCAGTTGCTACAACTAGTTAATAGCTGGCCTTTTAACAATGTGATGGCAGCTGACATTTACGGAGTGCTTACTGTGTCCAGGTAAGTTCCTAAGGATGTCACTGGTGTTATCTCCTTTAATCCTCAGATCTATGGTATGATCTGAGGATTATACCAAAATTACACATTTTGTAATTTTTCTGAGGCCTAGATTTATCTGTCCAGCATTATGGTTTGGTCAGAAGGGAAGAGAGTGGAGCCAGGAAATCCAGTCAGGACACAATAGTCTGATAAGAACTTGAATTGAGAGTAAAAACAGTGGGCATGGGAAGGAGAAAACATTCCAGAGGCAATCTGCTCCTTTGTTGAAACATAAATCCTATATTGAAAAAGCTTCCCCTTCCATCTCCAATTTCTCCCTCCCTGTGTGATTGGGATGCTGCATTTTAATAAGTTTAGGAATTTTATAATTATAATTAATGAAAAGTGTTGGTATTGATAGTGCTGTAGACCAGACTTTTCCACTTACCCATAATCATGCAAACTTCTCTATAATATGTCTCATTTCTCTTATGTAGTGGGAGCTCACAGAGATTCTCTTTAATTTCTTGGCATTTTTAACCAAGAGGGTAGGAACTTTCTTAAGTTCAACAGTGTGTTAGTTCAAAAACAAGAAATATATGTTTATTTTTACCATTTAAAAGAGCCTACCATTTAAAAGAGCAATAGACTATCATTGTGCAAATCTCAAAAGTGAATAAAAATCAGTTTGGAGACACACCTGAGGAAGAGAGGTCAAATAGAATTAGAAAATGTAATGGGTGTCAGTAATTTTTTAGAATAAGCATTGGCTTCTTTTCAAGTAAATGTGTGTATATACTTGTAGTTTTCTCTGCCTAAATATAAGAATAATTTAAAGTTTTTAGAAAAGCCTTTGAAATTCTGATATCTGATATATAAAATTCTACCCACCTACTTCTACTTGTGTGGAATCAGTTTTGCTATCTTTCAAAGAGTCAACAAAGTAAGATTAATGAACACTGAATGTGTTATATCTTATAATGGATAGGTTCATTGTTTTATTTATTCTGTTTATTATATTAAAGAGGTAATGGCATTGTTGCTACAAATAATTTCTTTTTAGACCCTGTGGAACCTTTAGTGAATACTGAGTAGCACAAAGGATTTATGTAGGATCGATCCATGTTTTAAAAATAACATATTCTATATATACTCTGAAGCTATAACTTGACAGTAATGCTTGGGAGTATGCTATGAAATCCCTTCAAAGATAGTACCCCTCCTAAAGAGAGATTTTGGTACTCTGATATGAGTTGTAAGACAGATTCCCTCTATACCACTTCTTACTCTATTGTGAGTATATCTGTGTATATTCATTCATGTAGACTAAGTCTTCCCCCTAATTTCAAAGAACAATTTAAGACCTTTCATTTCTGACTTGAGTAAAGTAAGTCCCTACCCAGTGGGGTTTGATTTTCTCTCCAGTTAAGTGATCAAAGCTAAATCATCAAAGCCTGACTGTCTTACAACAGATTCTAATAAGTTCTGAGTTGGCCATTCTTCTTAGTTTTAATCAAAGCAAAAGATGACATTTGCATTTTTGTCATCTCCAGTTCAAAGTGTTTGTCATATTATTAAATCAGAATCACTCTGAACGGTTCCACATTAGTAAGATCTGTTTAACAAAAGCTGTCCCTACCAGAATAGAGACCCATTTCTACATAAGTGGTATAACACCTAAATACATAAACATTGGAATCAGGTATGTCTCAGTTACTTAGAACCAAGTAATCATGAAAGGAAAATGTGGATAGCCTGGAGTTCTCAGAGTCCTTCACCCACTATAGGCTCCTAACCCCTCAAATGTTCTCCAACCCCCTGATGTACCATGGGTTCCTCCATCGCATCCCTCACATCTCCTCACAACATTTACACACACAGCTATCAACAGCCTTTGTGCCAGCCCTGCTTTGTTGTCTGTCTTTGTTCTGCTTGGGGGGTATTCTTCCATTCCTCAATTAGCTTTATTAACCAAGAGGCATGAATGAGCAGAACAGGGAATGCAAGGGGTGTGTGTGTGTGAGAGAGAGAGACAGAGAGAGAGACCTACAAAACCAACAGACTTTTATGTGGTTTACTCAGCCATGCTCACCCTCACATTGAGAATGTACTACTGGTCTTTGAATGACCTAGCAGTCGCCAACTTTTTTGGCACCAGGGACCGGTTTCATGGAAGACAGTTTTTCCAGGGAGTGGAGATAGGGGGGTGTCGTGGTAGGGTGGTTGTGGTGAGGAGCTCAGGTGGTGATGTGGGGCCCATTTCCTAACAGGCCATGGGCCAGTAATGGGCTACAGCCCAGGGCTTGGGGACCACAGAGTCCTAAACCATCATGCTCTGCTGAGTGTGTCCCTGCAATTAGTACATTATCCATAGCAAATGTGCAGCCTTTGGCAAATAAATTTTTAGAGTTAGGGCATTTTATTTTTAATAACTCTTTTTTCATAGAAGTGCTGAGACCTTGGGCTAGTGAGTTATTCATATGATTTCTAAATGTGCAAAAGTTCAGAAAGCCTTTGCAGGTATATTCTCTCCTAATTATTTAAAAATTAGCAATGCTAAAAAAATGAGGGGATATGCTAAAAAGTATTTGATTTGAAATAAATAAAATCCATATGCTTAAAACACTGTATATAGCCAAAATTTCCATGTTTGCTATAGATCTGTTCTCATTGTTAAGGGGATTTTATCCAAATGTTTTGTTATTGTTGGCAAGAAAGCTCCTGAATCTGCCCTCAGTGATTTGTTTTGTTCAGTCTTGGCTTCTGAACCAAAAAAATAACCACTTATTACTTTGCCAAAAATTTAGCATTTCTACTAACATATTTCTTGACAATTGCACAATATCTTGGCTATCATGAAAATTACTTTGTTTAAAATATAAGTATATACAATATAAATATATAAAAGATATAAGTATATAAGAAACACAGATACACAACCCCCCTCCACACACACACATATTTATATGTATTCAAGCTAAACGATGGCTCTATGGCAAAATGTGAGATCCAATTATTTGTTTACTTCGAGGGAAAGGATAAAGCCAAAAACATGTGTTTCAGTTTGTTTTCCATTGTCAAGAGGTGAGGAGTGGGGAATATTGTGAGTAATGGATAATTTACCCTTACCCTCAAATTATCAATTATATGAGTTCTTAGGAGTAACATGTTATAAACACTGTGTATGCATATTTACATAGGAATGTAGCACAAATAACACACTAAGATTGAATTTGGGGGATATGTTTAAAATGTCCTCCAACAGAAAATCAAGTTATTTTCTTGGTTTTTAATTATAATACCAGTTCAATAGAGAGGTACTGTGGGAAGGCATTTGTATTTTCTTAGAGCAGAAAGTATAAAACTGACTGTAGAATTTCCTGTTTTAACCAAGAATGAAGAAGAGCTGCGAGCCATTTGCTTCCTGAGTGGCCACATTCCAGCTGTGCAGACTGGTCACAGCACATCTGCCAATCAGAATGGGCCCCAGAGGGAAGCCCTTGGATGCTGAGTCTTGTTTACATGCATCGTGACTCTGTTTCTCCCCTCCTCCTGTGTATTTTACCACTAGGAAGATTAGTGGGAATATTTGCTATTACATGCCTAAATATACTGTATAAACCTAGGATCGCAGCCACAGCAAATGACGTTCCGGACAGAGTTTTAGCTCACCTTTAGCCTCAGGTAAGAGTTGTTGCTTTGTTACGTGAGGACAGCTGATCTGTATTCAGTTTGTTTAGCTTCACTTTAAGATATTATGCTTTACTTTTGTTAGTAAAACTACCTGGCTGAAAGCTTGAGAGGAATGATTGGAAAAAATGTGCCCTGTATTACTATGACTTAAAAATTTTAATACTCAACAAGTGAAAACCATGATATTTTTATTTCAGGGAGGGGCAAAACCCAGTTAAATTAAAACAGAAAAGTTCGAAAGCTGCAGTAACACTAAATCACAGTGTGGAGAAATTGGAACCAGAAATATATTAACATTGTGTGTTTGGAGAGCATTATATCTAAACAAACATGCTTTACTGTGAAGCTTTCTACTATTAGTCTTTCAGAAAACAGTGTCTTCATGTGTACTAAGTCTTTGGCTTTAAAAAACATTTCTTTTTTATTATGAACTCATACAGAAAGAATTGTTACACACACTTAACTGTATAAATCCTATTCTTTTTCTTCCATATTTCTTTCTAGAAGTTTTAGAGTATGTTTTCATTATCTTCTTTATGCTATTCTGCCAGCAATAAAATAAGGAAAAAATAAAGAATTCTTGTCTAATCTTTGCTTTGCTATTAAATTCTATTCTGTTTGCATTAATTCAGAAGATACTATTGAAAACTGTATTTTGATAATATTCCATAGTATTTTTTTAAAAGTCATTGCACAGGACCATATTGTGGTTTGTATATTACTTTCTGTTGTTAATTTTTCCATAACACTGAGGCCCTTTACTTCATTTTTATTTTATTTTTAGGCATATACTGGAAAAAAAATTATAACACTAGAAAAACACAACCTGTGGTTTTTGTGGTTGTTTCTCTTGTGTATGATAGTCTTAAAGTTGATGAATAGCATTTAAAGGAGTCTGGAAAGTCACTTTTGAAAAGTTCAAGCAGCTGTGCTCTTATTTCTTACGCTATCTATAGCAGGGGTTCTCAACCTCAGCACTATTGACATTTTGGACAAAATAATTCTGTTGGGCGTGGGCTGCCCTGTGCATTGTAGGACCTTTAGCAGCATCTCTACCCACAAGAGCTCCCTTTTCCCCAGTTATGACAACTGAAAGTCTTTTTTATATAGCACATTATGTCTAATTATTGGTGAAACATTGAAACCCAGCTTCTGAAACGTTCTGGGTGATAGATAGTTAAGGATGAAGCTGTACTGATCTTAGTATTTGCAGATGTTGTTGTAGCTGACTGCTCATTTCCCCCCTCCCATTCTGTTAGAAGTTTCTGCCAACCATGATTCATGGAATGATATTTTTGAGCTGAGTAATCTGTGGCTTTTCAGTTTCCTTGCTTTCTTTCCTTAGCTAAATCTGTTTTGGTTTTAGCAAAGTGTTTAACAGAGGAAAGATCTTTTAAGATGAAATAATACATATAATGATATATTTTCCAAGTAGGTGATTTTAGCAAACCATAAAAAGTTTTTATGCCTGTTGTTCGTTGTGTCCTTTCAACTTCCTCTGTCAGGCAAATCCTCTCAAGCCTGATGAAGAGCCTCACATAGGGGAAGACACAACTCTATGTGAACAGTCCTTTGTGAAATCTAATGGTATGGCAACTAGTATTTAAGAAATTCTTTTCCAGGGCTTTTAAAGAGAATGTTGACGTGTAACTCTCATCTTTCTTTACAGATCGCAACGAACGAAATAAACCAGAACCTCGTTCTTCAAGGTATGAATTTATAGTATTTAATAATTCTGTATAAAGCTTCTCTTTTGAAAAATATTGTTTGGAAGCAATGTAAGTGTCCCTTTTAGAGTAATGGTATATTGGAATCTTCTGTGGCATTCAGAGAAGCTTCAAAAGGGAAATGTCGTTCCTTCTCTGAATAAAAATTCTTTATAAAATTATTGACTACCTGGAAGACATGTTTTATTTTGAGAATTCCTATCAGTGACAGATACGTTTTCATAAAAAATTATTTTATTCTCATTCCTTCCTTTTGTGATTTATTTTCCTCCTCTTTAACCAGTATTTTTATTACATGTGTATCACTGTTTTCCTAATTATAAAACTAATATAAGCATATTGTAGAAATATAGAAAATATTTTAAAAATACAAAGTATGAAAAAAAAGCAAAATAAAACAAAATCTATACTGTCTATAGATCAGTATCAGCCATGAGATGGCTAGCTACTGCTAAAATTTTGGTATATTTTTTCTAGACCTTTTAGGTTATATTAATATATGTGTATGTTTTCAAGTGGATTCTTTTAAGTTCTTGTTAGGTAATTTCAAATGGCAAGGAAGGTTTTATCATTTAAGCTTTTCATTTACACTGAGAATGTGTTTCGCTAGACCTTCATCAACACTGAAGAGTATTTTTAAAAACCCTTGTCAAACTTACAGGTAGGAAATTATCTGACTTCTTGTCCTAGGCAAGACTGACAGGCTACATTCAATGTTTCTAACCCAGTTTTATGAAAGGTTATAATTTTTCTACTATTAATTTCTCCTTATTCCACATTCTGTAACTTTTTGTATTTTTTTGTTATAGGAACTAATAATGTAATGCATTCATTGGGTTGACTGTAGTGGTAAACTAAAAACCCTATTGCTTTTTAAAGGAAGCAAACCTTAGAATTCACTGACCTCTGTGAATAAAAATATAAAATCTATGAAAACTCTATTACTTAGAATAGCAAGGCATTTTTCAGAAATTATCAGTCAGAATAAATTAGTGAGACCTAATCTGAGAGAAGGATATAGCTGAATATTTAAAATGTTGACTGATTTTTTTTCCAGGTATAATTTACATACGTTAAAGTTCACTCTTTTTTGTGTGTGTATGGTCCTATGAGGTTCGACAAACATATACAATTATATTATGTACCACCACAATCATATAATCATACAACAGTTTGTAGGATTGATTTTTTTTAATACTTAAAAAAATAGCCCAAAAAAGGCAATGTAAGAGAGAGGACTTTAACAGCATGCTTAATTAACTATGGGTGACATAAAGTTGGAAGGGTAAAAAATAGGATGATAAAACCAGAATCCCTAAGACCCTTGGGCATACTAAAGATTGAACTGAATCGAGCAATATGAATTTTAATAGGAACAGATGCAAATCCTTACACTGAAACACTGGTGGAACATAAATAGATAAGGAACATGTGACTTAGCAATATGTTTGACAAAGTCTTGAGGACTTAATTCTTCATAAATGAGTAAAAAATGTTACGTCATTACCTCCACCTACTCCCAAAAAAGTCTGCATTGATTTGATTATGCTGAAAGAAGTTTAATATCTACTATAATAAAAGTGGTAGCTCTAGTCCACATTTTTGATACTCTATCCAATTCTGGGTCCACAGGACCTTGCAAAATTGAAGTAGGCAGGGTAGTGGCTATATTGATACCAGGTGAGGTGCTTAAAAAATAACAAAACAATCTGATGCCCCACCCTAAAGATTCTATTCAGTAAGTCTGGAGTGAATCCTCAAAATCTGTATATTAAACAAGTCCCTCCGTTCTTCTGATACATAGGTTGGGTCTGATGGGTCCAGAAAATATAATAGCAGCTGAGTTGGGACAGGGAAGATGAAAAAGAAGAGTGTAGGATAAAAGTCCTACATCATAGGAAGGCTGGCATGAGGAATTAGGAGAATTTAGCCTAGGCGTGGAAGTTTGGGGAGGTGTATAGGACAGAAATGATAACTGGCTTCAGACACCTGGAGGCTGGTACATAGAAAAGACTAACAGAATTGTTCCTCATAAATGCTGTTCCCTATTAAGAGAAGCCCTAGTCCTTGAGGAATAGATGATTCCAGGACTGGGGCAAGGGAAAGTACAAGATGAACCTGAACTCCTGATTGTGACAGAAAGCTAGGAAGTGCTCAACAAATGAGGTTATGTCAAAAAGACATAGGTGGTAGCTTCAGGGGATTTTCCACTGGCCACATTTGGGGCAATTTGAGTATT
>VBSM01000483.1:6263447-6287190 GCA_008086735.1 Cheirogaleus medius
AAAAAAAAAAAAAAAGATCTAGGATTAAAAAACCCCAAATTAAAAAAAAAAAAGTGGATTTGCAGCCATTAAAGTACAGAGAAAAAAAAATTGAGAGGACAATTAGGAAAATTTAAATATGGATTTGATTTTAGATAATATTTTATTAACATTACTTTTTTTTAGGTGTAGAATAGGAACATTATTATGTGGGAGAATGTGATTCTTAGGAGATAGGTACCAAAGTGTTAGAGATGATATTTTATAATTCAGGGGGGAAAAGCACAACGTGAGTGATAAAGAAACAAATGTGGGAAAACATTAATAATTGGTGAACAGATGAAAGGTATGTAGGTGTTAATTTTACTGTTTCTTCAGCTTTTCTGTAGACTTGAAAATTTCAAAATAGGAACTGTTCTATGTGTTCCTGGGAGTCCCAGAGGGCAGAATGCACATTTGTGGGTGAAACTGAGGGGGATGGATTTCTGCACAATATGAGGAAGAATCTCCTGACAGAGCTGGTAAAAGAGTCAAAGATGGAATGGGCTACTCTATGAAGGAATGCTGTCAAGGAAAAGCTAAACAAGTTAGCTAAAAATAGAGAAGATTCATGCAAGTCATTATTTTAGATAGCTCCAGCCCCTCGCTCACTAATAGCCAATCAGTATATCTTGAGAATCTGTATTCTGGCTCAGAATACAATATTAAACAAGGAAAAGTCTACAGCTTCATGGAGTGTCCACTGTTTTGGATTTACAGTCCCAGTCTCTGAGAGTCTTATTTGCCCTTAAAGTCAACTTCCAAGTCTTCACAGTTATATTTCAGGCAATACTGTGGTGCTCTTGAGGGTATTCAGAAAGTATTCTGATTATAATTTAATCTCTATACTGTTGAATTCTCTAGGATTGTGCTACTAGTCTTGGTAACCCTAGCACTTAGTTAGCGTGCCTGGTCCACAATAAGCACTTAATAAATGTTTGTTGAATAAATGAATGCAAACTGTATTTCAAGTAGAGAAAGGGAAATATCAATATTTTTCGCATGCAAATTACAAAGAACCTGACTCTCAAAAGCTCGCCCATGACTGTTACTGGATATGTTTGTCACAGCAGCAAGGAGTAATGCCCTATAAGAAAGGAGATATGTTTTTTCAGGGAAAGGCCATTGTTTTCCATCCAGGGTGTTTGCTGAGATTGGCAGTGACCTATTCTTCTCCTGCCATCCTCAGCTGAACAGGGATACCCTGCCAGGCAAGCAATGCATCAAGCTGATTAATACCTGCTGCATCAACAGACAGAAAGAAGAAAATATAAACAAAAAGTCACTTAATTTTGCTATGTTTTTTGGTTCTCCTCAGGCCACTCAGCAATAAGAATAATGGGCTCAGAGTCCAGCAAGGATAAGAGAAATGCATTTTTCTTGTTTGTGTTTTTACAGGCCAAACAATCCTATAGCTTGTATATGAGAGGTGAATAAGTTTGGGACATCTGCCTATTCTTTCATTTCAGTGCTGAAATTAGAAGGAAAGCATAATTCTTGTCAAGTTAAAGGAAAAGTTTTATCGTATATAGTCCAACACTAAGACTCTAAGCTAAACACTTAGAAAAAACACTGTTTAAGCATTTTTAAAAAAAATTTTTTTGTGACAGAGTCTCACTCTGTCACCTAGGCTAGAATGCAATGGTGTGATCATAGCTCACGGCAACCTCAAACTCCTGGGCTCAAGCGATCCTCCTGCCTCAGCCTCCCAAGTGGTTGGAACTGCAGGTGTGCCACTGCTCCCATCTAATTTTTCTATTGTTAGTAGAGAAGGAGTCTTGCTCTTACTCAGGCTGATCTCGAACTCCTGAGCTCAAGCAATCCTCCCACCTTGGCTTCTCAGAGTGCTAGGATTACAGGCATAAGCCACCGAGCCTGGCCTATTTAACCATTCTTAAGAGGCTTGCTGAGTGTTTTTTAAATTACTTAGTTTTGATGTGGATTTTTTAAAATTTGCATGCTGCTCAATCAATATGGAAGTCAGAAATATCTAAGTTCTTCTTTTCTCAACCTTAATAGTTTAAACACACCATTTCCCAAATTAATGCCCCTCAGAACACTCTTCTGTAGGATATTAATCAGTATGTCAAGAAATGTTTATATACAAAAAAGTTTGTGAAATGGTAAGTTAAGCAAAATTAGACATATTTCTTTACTGTGATACTACTCAGAATCTTCTACACTAAAGTACATTATAAACTCCAAATAAGAGCTATATTACATGTCAGTTTAAAAATTTATTTGAATTTATAACTTCTTTTCCCAGACATGGCTATTAATAACATCTATAAAAAAGCACCATGGAATAGCAGTTTGGGAAACTGAAAGAAAGTAGGGACCTGGCGCAGTGTCTCACACCTGTAATCCTAGCACTCTGGGAGGCTGAGGCGGGAAGATTTCTTGAGATCTGGAGTTCGAGACCAACCTGAGAAAGAGTGAGACTCATCTCTACTAAAAATAGAAAAATTAGCCAGGTATTGTGGCATTGGCCTGTAGTCCAGCTACTCTGGAGGCTGAGGCAGGAGGATGGCTTGAACCCAGGAGTTTGAGGTTGTAGTGAGCTATGATGATGCCACTGCATTCTGGCTGAAAAAAAAAGAAAAAAGAAAGAAAAAGAAGTAGGAGCTAAAGATAATAAGGAATGTTAAGCCCTATGGCAATCAGTGCCATGAATGGAAAATTAGGAGCTCATTTTACCACTACACCAGCTCTGAATAATAGATCTCAATGACTTATTGGGTCCAAATAACCAGCTGCTTCATCTCAAATGTTTTACCTACCATAAGGAAATATTTTACAGCAGCAAAAAAATATTTTACAAAACAAAGAAGCTTAAATCTGTTTTTCAAAAATATCATCTGAATCTTAATCTCCCTAAAGCCCTCTTAAAACCACCTGTTAAAATCCTCTTTGATATTCATAAAATTCAATGAGATTTCATTAAAAGTTACAAAAATTTAAAAGTGAAAATTCAACAAAGTGAATCTAAAATTTATAAGGAAGAGCAAAAATAACGAAGGCAATTTTGAAGATCAAGAAGGGTAGGTGGCCAGGTTCGATGGCTCACACCTGTAATCTTAGCACTTTGGGAAGCCAAGACAGGAGGATCACTTGAGGCCAGGAGTTTGAGCCCAGCCTAGGCAACATAGTGAGACCCTGTCTCTACAAAAAATAGAAAAATTAGCTGGGCATGGTGGTGCACACCTGTAGTCCAAGCTACTTGGGAGGCTGAGGCAGGAGGATTGCTTGAGACCCTCGCCCCAGGAGTTTAAGGCTACAGGGATCTATGGTGATGACACTGCTGCACTCCAGCCTAGGTGACAGAATGAGACCCTGTCTCAAAAAAAAAAAAAAGAAGGGGAGGTGGACTGTTGTAAGTAATTATGATAGTTTTTTTTTGTCAGCAGAGAAATAGGTCATTGGAACAGAATAGTGCTAGATGTGTACATACAGTTCTGCATCATGAGATATGATAGAGGCAGCCTTACAGATCAGTGAGGGAAAGTGGATATGTCAACAAATGGTGCTGGAACAATTGATTATCCATATTTTTAATCTACATGGGATTTGATTTATCTTACGATGTAAAAATCTAAAGACATGAGTATAGAAAATATCTTTATGACTTTGGGGTAGGGAATGAGTTCTTAAAGTTCAACAAGTACAAACCATAAAGAGAAAGACTGATAAATTTGACTATGTGAAAATTTAAAATCGATATACATGAATACATCAAAAGCATGTGAAAAAGGAAGTCATGACTGTGCAGTGCATACAGGCAACAAAGGTTGGTGTCCAGGATAAATAAAAAACTATGCATCAGAAAGAATAAGACAAAAAAAATCAGTAAAATATGGCAGGGAACTCACAAAAGATGAAGGCTTAGTAGCCAATTAATACATGAAAAGATTCTTCACCTTGCTAGTGTTAAGATGTGTGCTAATATGATAATGAGATACCATTTCACTTCCATAGAATTGGCACAGAAATCTCAAAGATTGCCAATTCCAAGTATATATAATAGTATATAATGTGGTACAACAATAAGGAAGACATTATTCAGAAATGTCATGACAGGTGTAGGGATCACTGCAATGGGATTTTGCAGTGAGGGAGAAGCATTAGGTTCAACCCCTAATATAGCATGGGCACGTGGGAATTTATAGGAAAGGATCAGGGCAGGGGGAAGTAGATAGAAAATTGCTAAGAGAAATAAACATCAAGGGTAAAGGCAGTACTGGCTAAACCTACCTAACAGGATTATTGCTGAAGGCAGACTACGGTGATCAGACATCACCAGCAGGATGGTGAAGGATGAAGAACTTGATCAGACATCGAGTGTGATCAGATATTGAAGATGGGGGGTTCTTAATAAACTTACTCAGTAGGGTTCTTTCCTAAACCTGGATTTTACAAGGAAGTACACAGATAGACCTAGGAGAAGTTTCAGAAGCCCGACTAAAGTTTGGCCAAGCAAAGAATCTTTGTCAGTTCAAAGTAACACTGTTTGAATTAAGGGAGCTATAGCTGTATGTGACAACATAGATACATCTCAGAAGCATAATTTTGGATGATAAAAAGCAAGTTGTGGAAGTATAGGTGTAGTATGATACCATTTATATAAAGCAGAGGTCAGCAAATGGGTCAAATCTGGTCTGCCACATCTTTTTGTAAAGTTTTTTAGGAACTCAGCCTTGTTCATTTGTTTGCATATGGTCTGGGGCTGCTTTCACATTATAACAGCAGAGTGTTACAACAGGGACCACGTGGCAAAACACAAACAATGCATTACTTGTTGATTATTTTTTATCACTATATATATGTACTAAAGCATTGATTGATGCATGGAAGTGATAAATAGTCAAATTAGGGCATTGATTATCAAAGGAATGGATCAGGAAAGCTCCACAGGGAGCTTCAAGTGCATTTATACTGCTTTATTCCTTAGCTATGTAATAGGCTTTGCAATATTATCTGTACTTTTTTTTAAAACCCTAGAAATTTTCATAATTTTAAAAAAGGCTCTTAAATCCAATAGCACTGATACAGATTTTTTTTTAACAGGACAGGAGTGTAAAATTGAGTGAAATTTTCTTTATTTCTGAAAGAGAAAAATAAAAAGGAGAAAATAGTCAAGAACAAAGACTGTTCACATTTTACCTCAACTCATAGTCCTGTTCCTGTATTTCCCTCTACTAAAAGGACCCTCTGTTGCTATGTGGATTTTGATCTCTTTTTGCCACTTAAGAATTATGCAAGTAACACATGAAAACATTTTTTAATAGTACAGAAACATATGATATCTGCCTTTATCCCATGTGTAAGTTTTTAGGAGTCTGGTGGTTCAAGTCTATCTTAGTCTTCTTCCTATGTATATATGTAATATATATTCAAATGATATTTAGAATAAATGGATATGTGTATATATGTAATATGTGTATTTATATGTGTGGATACATATATTTTTGCCAAGTTGCCTTTTTCACTTAATATATTTAGAAAGTATTACCATGTCAGTTTGCACTTCATTATTCTATTAACTACTACATAAAATTTTACAATGTAGTCTTATTATAATTTATTTGATCAGTCCTTTATTGATAGCATTTAGGTTGTTTCCAATTCATTACAGTTAGAAATGCTGCTGCAGTAAACATCTTTATGTTCAAATCTTTATGT
This sequence comes from Cheirogaleus medius, assembly GCA_008086735.1. Classification (NCBI taxonomy): domain Eukaryota; kingdom Metazoa; phylum Chordata; class Mammalia; order Primates; family Cheirogaleidae; genus Cheirogaleus; species Cheirogaleus medius. The sequence continues at coordinate 6,269,145 of VBSM01000483.1, forward strand.
ATAGATGGGTAAGAAAACTCTTTTGTTTCTTCCAAGATAAATTTTTTCCTGTTTCTATCCTCATTCACAATTACTTTAAGTTTTAAAATTTTATGTGCCCTGCATTTCTATTTTCTTCCAAATGTCAGACAGCTCCATGGTGATTTGGTACTGCTCCAAGTTCAGTAAGACCCATTACAACTCCTTTCCCTACGCTGCGGCTTGAAATGTCACCCAACACAGAAAGAGACTCAACATGCAGAATATTTGTAGCACATAGTTCAGTATACTCAGAATTAATAGTTGATGATGTTAAAATTTATAGCAATCACTTTATCATTAAGAATTTTAAAAGGTTTTCTGCATTGGTACCCTGTTGTTAGTCTTATAAAGATGTTGAGGATTTTATTTTGACACTTTACCAACATCACATTGTGGTTTAAATAGATTAGATTAGATTTAAAAGATTTAACTTGTTTTTGCTTTTCTCCTTTCTAAATATATCTATTAAAATATCATGTTCTGCTGGGCTCAGTTTAACTACTGTAATTCTGTAGCATCTCCCTGACCATATGTTTTGATTCCTTTACCTCTATAAACTATAGCTATGTGTAATTACTCTCTGACATTATGTCTTCTAAGCTATAAGAGAAACATTACTTTTGCTGGAGCATCTGTAATGCCATAAACAAGGTGAAAAATTAAAGTGCATACAGGTTTTGGGGGGGGGATCCTTTTGCAATGGGAGATGTGAACAGATTAACATTTTATGTCATCCTACAGAGAATAGATATATATTTTGTTGTTTTATTGTGGTTTTAAGAAATGTGACTTTAGCATTTCCCCCTAGTGTGATGGGAATGAAAATGAAGCATTTATATGGTGTATTGGTTGGGTAATTGAAAAATTTTATCAGCTGGCCTACCACTGCCATAGTACTTCGTGTGGGGATTTTCTGAAGTTGTTTCAAATTAAACTATCACCAGGCAGTTAACTTTGGAACAGCAGCTGGTCCTGTATTTATTACATTTTCTCAAGATGGGCATATGTGGCCACCCATTTCTTAGCAGTCCAGGGAGCACGTGGAACTCCAGGCCCTTAAATTATTTCATCCTAATTCTTTCTTCTCTTTCCCTTGGGCTATACTTTATATTAGTTTTTACCTTTCTGCAGTATAATTTAGAAGTAGTTATTTTCACAATTCTACAAAATCTATATTAAAGAGCTTGTATTTGAGTGAACTTTGTATACATCTTTGTGGCTCTCAATCTGTCCATAGGTTATGGTTTCATTCCAACTAAGAAATATCCTTAAAAAAAAAAAAAAAAAAAAGAAATATCGTTATACAATTGGACTTTAAATTTTTATTCAAATATTTTCCCTTATTGGTACAGCATACATCACATTCTTCAAAACTATTGATTAGGACTATAAACCACAAAAGCGCACTAACAGATTCCTGAAAGAATCTGAGTCTGGACAGAATTGCTAAACAGTTATTCAGTAGCCCAGTCACCTCCCATCTCATTATACTGCTGTTGATCAGAATTCAGTCTTGTCCTTATAGGTAAAACCCTTCTCAAACCAAGAAATCAGGTCTGGTCCCAAGAATTCAATTTCAGGGTTAGGAGTATCCTTGTTGATTAGAGGCTCCTCTACATAATATATCAGAGCATTCATTTCTGCCCTAGTAACAAGTTTTTGCCACTTCTGATCTTGTTTCAGTTGTAGGCTAGATCTCCAGAGATACAGAGGGAGCAGGCCTGCCCTTGTGCAACACTTATAAGTGCAGCAAAATAAGGCAGGCATCCTAAAGAAATGTGTGATTCTCCTCCCTTTTGGACTGGAGAATTGAGAATCAGTATCCTTTGTTAATTAAGAAAATAATAGAATGGTAGGAAAGTATTGATTGTCTGAAGGCTTCAGAATAATAGTGTGTCTAAAATATAAACATTCCCTCAACTGTAAACCTGTTTCCTCAAGATAATGTTGTCCCTGGCACACTGCCTTGTGCAGGCAGTTCAGGGATGCTGTCAAGGGATGGTAGGCAGGACTTACAAAGTTTATCACCATCTATTGCCCAATAGTTTCTCTTGGCTACAGATTCTGAAGAGAAACTCCAGGTAGAAAAAGTCCTTATAAACTGGACTGCACTCTTCAAAACTTTTCCATGTGGTGAATTCCTATCTTTAACACCACTGCTCTTTTAAAAAAAAATTTAAGTAAAATTAAATTCATTTATTCTAATTATAAAGCAGAAAACAAGCATACCTTGGAGATGTTGTGGGTTTGATTCCAGACCACGTCAATAAAGCAAATATACAAATAAAGTGAGTTATGTTAATTTTTTGGTTTCTTAGTACTATAAGCTTTATAAGAAGTTATGTTTACACTATACTGTAGCCTATAAAGCGTGCAATAGCATTATGTCTAAAGACACAGTGTACATACCTTAATAAAAAAAAAAACTTTATTGCTAAAATATGCTAATGATCATCTGAGCCTTCAGGGAGTCCTATTCTCTTTGCTGATGGAGGGTCCTGCCTTGATTTTGATGGCTGCTAACTGAGCAGGGTAGTGGTTGCCGAAGACTGGGGTGGCTGTGGCAATTTCTTAAAATATGCCAATAATGAAATTTGCTGCATTGATTGACTCTTCCTTTCACAAAAGATTTCTCTTTATCATACAATGCTATTTGATAGCATTTTACCCGCAGTATAACTTCTTTCAAAATTTGGAGTCTGTCCTCTCAAACTCTGCAGCTGCTTTATCAACTAAATTTATGTACTGTTCTAAATCCTTTGTTGTCATTTCAACAATGTTCACAGGTGTAGATTCTATCTCAAGAAACCACTTTCATTGCTCATCCAGAAGAAGCAGCTCCTCATATGTTCAAGCTTTATCATGAGATTACAGCAATTCAAGTCATATCTTCAGGCTTCACTTCTAATTCTGGTTCTCTTGCTATTTCTACCACCGCTGTAGTGACTTCCTCCACTAAAGTCTTGAACCCCTCAGAGTCTTCCATGAGGGTTAGAATCAACTTCTTCTAACCTCTTGTCGATGTTGATATTATGTTGACCTCGTTTCATGAATCACGAATGTTCTTAATGGCATCTAGAATGGTGAAAAGAGGGTTTTTAATTTACCCAGATCCATCAGAGAAATCATTATCTACAGCTAGGGGCAGCTACAGCCCTATGAAATGTATTTGTTAAATAATAAGACTTGGAAGTTGAAATGACTCCTTGATCCATGGACTACAAAATGGATATTGTGTTAGCAGGCATGAAAATTACATGAATCTCCTTTGTATATATCTATCAGAACTTCTTGGGTGACCAGGTACATTGTCAATGCACAGTAATATTTTGAAAGAAATCTTTTTTTCTGAGCGATAGGTCTTAACAATGGGCTTCAAATATTCACTAAAACATGCTGTAAACAGATATGCTGTCATCCAGGCTTTGTTGTTCCATTGATAGAGCACAGGCAGAATAGATTTAGCATAATTCTTAAGGGCCCAAGAATTTTCAAAATGGTACATGAGCATGGGCTTCAGTTTAAAGTCTCCAGCTACATTAGCCCCTGTCCGCCTGTCCGTGGAAGCTTTGAAGCCAGGCGTTGACTTCTCTCCAACTAGGGAAGTCCTGGATGGTGTCTTCTTCCAATATAAGGCTGTTTCATCTCCATTGAAAATCTGTTGTTTAGTGTAACCACCTTCATCAACGATCTTAGCTAGATCTTCTGGATTACTTGCTGCGGCTTCTCCATCGGCACTTGCTGCTTCACCTTGCACTTTTACGTTAAGGAGATGACTTCTTTCCTTAAACTTTATGAACAAACCTCTGCTAGCTTCTAACTTTTCTTCTGCAGCTTCCTCACCTCCCTCAGTCTTCACAGAATTGAAGAAAATTAGGGCCTTGCTCTGGATTAGGCTTTGGCTTAAGAGAATGTTGTGGCCAGTTTGATCTTCTATTCAGACCACTAAAACTTTCTCCATATCAGCAATATAGCTGTTTTGCTTTCTGTCATTCGTGTGTTCATTGGAGTAGCACTTTTAATTTCCTTCAAGAGCTTTTCCTTTGCATTCACAATTTAACTAACTGGTGCAAGAGGCCTATCTTTTGGCCTATCTCTACTTTTGATATGCCTTCCTCACTAAGTTTAATTATTTCTAGCTTTTGATTTATAGTTAGAGACATGCAACTCTTCCTTTCACTTGAACACTTGGAAGCCATTGTAAGGTTATTAACTGGCCTAATTTCAATATTATTGTGTCTCAGGGAATGGGGAGTCCCAAGGAGAAGGGTTCTCCCAGATGGGGGAACTGCCAGTGGAGCAGTTAGAACATACACATTTATCCATTAAGTTCACCACTACAGTAGTAACATCAAAGATCACTGATCACAGACCACCATAAGAGATATAATAATAATGGAAAAGTTTGAAATATTGCGAAAATTACCAACACGTAACACAGAGGCATTAAGTAAAGACATGCTGCTGTTGTGTTGTGTTGTTGGTGCCAATAGACTTGCTCAATGCACGGTTGCTGTAAACCTACAACTTGTAAAAAACACAGTATCTGCAAAGTACAATAAAATGAGATATGCCTGTATGTTCATTACAGAAAATTTTGAAAAAAAGAATTATGTAAAAGGAAAAGAAAATCTTTGCTAATTCCACCTCACCATAGTCTCTATTATATTTTGATGTATTTTTTCTGATTTTTATCTTTTCAAAAATAGATACTATAATTTTAACATAGTGACTCATGAATATATTGTTTTTAAATTTTTTATTTAGCATTATATGATGAACATTTTCCAATTTCAGTAAATATTCTTGAAATTATGATTAAATTTTTTGACTACAAAATAATATATTCTTATTACAGAAAGTTTGTAAAAATACCAAAAAAAATAAAAACAAAAGAAAAAAATTGAAATCACTAGTAGTCCAGTGATAACTACTGTTGGTATATTGGTGTTTCAGTCTTTTGTGAATACTGGGTATACTTTACTATTATAAATAATGCTGTGATAAGACTCTTATACCTGCATTTTTATGGAACATCGCTGATTATCTTCTTGTGATAAATTCCTAGCAGTGGAATTAATGGAACAAAAAATGTATAAACATTATTTTAAGACTTTTCATATATACTAGCAAATTGCCTTAGTAAATGTTGCATTCTCACCTGTATAACATTCTTTGAAGTTCTTCTGCATTGCTTATGGATGAACCAGAAAATTGTTCCTTCCAGTTTAACTCATTTTTATGTTAATGCTGAGATTTGTAAACCATGGCCTATTTCTAAAATTTTTATGTAAGGCCTCAAAACAGAGGTCTTATATTAATCTGCAGCCTCTGGAAGTCCATAGGCCCAGAGCTTTTCAGAGGCCTTTCTGAGGGCATTGGTGTCTGATTCCCTGGGTTAGAGGTGTAGACACCAGTGCATGTCTCTAAAACCTACATTTGAAATCCAGGCTGTCTGTGCTCAGGTTTGAGGAACTTTCAGTGTGATCCAAAATGAATTCAAACTCTTGGGTCATGCCCAAGTTTGGAGAACTTTTTAGGGCAATCCAAAATGAATTTGAAGAAATAACTTTTCAGCTAGTTAGACTCTGCCTGTTTTAGTATAACCATTCAGAGAAGCTGTGGAATATAGTGTAAAGTGCTTACTTAGGTCTAGGCATCAGGCTGCCTGAATTAGAATCCCAGCTTCACCACTTAGGAGCTGGGTTCCCTTGGGCAAGTTTCTTAATCTTTCTTTACCTTAGTTTCCTCTTCTATAAATGGAGCTAATTGTAGTACCTGTCTCTTGGGTTATTATGATTGTTTATTATGATTGGCATATCAGTCAGGATTCAACCAGAGAAACAGAACCAGTAGGAGATGTATATCAAGAGATTTATTGCAGGGAATTATTTATATGATTGTGGGGACTGACTAGGCAAGTCAGAAATGGCCACCAGGAAGGGCAGGCTGGAATTCTCCTCCGCGTACTGAAGCTGCCATCCACAGGTGGAATTTCTTTTCATCAGTAAACCCTCAGCTCTACTCTTAAGGCTTTTCACCTGATTGAATCAGGCCCACCCAGATTTTCTAGGATAATTTCCCATACTTAAAATCAACTGATTATGGAGTTTAAACAAATCTACATAATACCTTCACAGCAACATGTAAATTAGTGTTTGATTAAATAACTAATAATTGTAGCCTATAGGTGATACCTACTCTTACACATTTGTGCTATCCCTTCATGCTTGAATAAGCACACTGCTACACGTGCCTGCCTTGTGTGGACTATTAAAGTCTGGAATTGTTAGGAACTTCTGAGTAGTCCCACAGTCTTCTGATATCGTGACAAGATATTATCTCTGGCTACTTGAAGAAAAGATCTAGATTTGGTTCTCTCTTTTTACTAGTGCTGATTTTTCCACATAGCAGATTAATTTCCTTTTGGGAAGTTAATTGGTGTTCCTTTGAGCATAATAAACCCTAACCTCTTCTCACTCTGAATACAGGATGTCTTCTTGGCACCCTCACTCAAAATAGGAAAAGACAGGCCACTCACAAGTAAAATAGCTATTGGAAATTTCAGGCATGACAAACATCATTAGGATACTTTCTGGAGGTCTTGTGTTTCAGTGCTCCTAACAGTCACTCTGGAAACAATCCCTGTAATTGATCCTCTTGTAGATTATCTAGGCCTGCATTTCAGTGTTTGGTTTGTTTCCATAGCTTTGAACGATGGGGTGTAATGCAGTACTACTAAATCTTACCTCATGCGGTGGTGGTGGTTGCAGTGCAACTGGCCCTTGCCTGCTTCCCTGAGAACTGCCTCCCCCAAACCTCCAATCTCAGCTGAAAGGTAGGCACCTATGGCCATGTTTCCACATGGTCCTACCCCATTTGGCCATAGCTGTTAGACCTCTGTCCTATAAGGTATACTAATCAAGTTCTTTTTGCTGAAAGTTTAAAAGACACAGAGCTGAAAGCCATGGTTTCTGGACCTTGGAAAGTATTTAGATTTGGACTTGGTAGAACATGTGTGCCGATAAACAGATAAACACTGGCCAGGTATGCCAGTGAACAAGCAGGGGGAATCCAAGTATAGTAGGAGATGTGAAGAATGAAGCAGAGATGATGTAGTCTCAGAGAGAAAGTGAGGAAGAGTGAGAGCTTGCATGAGAAGCCGCCTTGTTTCCCAGTGCTACATGAAGTTCAGCCGTACTTCCTGTTTGTACAAATTCCCAAGATACCTTTGTGTGCTCATAATAAAAACCATTTATATTTAATTCAAGTTAAAAGAGGTTTTAGCTCTTTTAACTGCATAAGATAATATAGTATCATTAGAAGAAATAATGACATTATAATTTAGAAATGAAAGTTAATATACCTAACATACTTACATTGGCTTTAGGACTATCCCAAACTATAGACTTGATTCTAGAATTTATTTCCACATAGACTAGAGTGCCATGAATATATTGAGAAACAGAACAGAGTAGTACTTAAAAGTATTTATGGACAAACAAAATCCCTGCATATAACATATTGTATGAAGAGGGAAATGTATTGCTTGTCTTATGAACACTGATACCAGATCTATGCCTTAGTGAGTAATAGCAGCTTTTATTGTTTTGTCTTTTTTCATCAAAAAGAGACAAAAAGAAACCTCTTTAGTATGGGATTTTCTATCTAAAACAACACAAAATACAGCCAGATCCATGAATTTTCAAACATTTATTTGCATATACTCCCTGACTATATTTTGTGAATAAATCCCAGAAGAGATGAAAAACTTAAATCATTTTGTAATACCCTTCAAGATACCTTCCCCCTTCCTCCACCATTGCCTCTGATTTAAATCTTCTAGCCAAGGGATGTTCAGTGAAAAAAGACAAGTTCTCAAGATTCCTTAGTAATTAATTCACAATTCTCACCTACTTAAGTGTAGGTGAAATTTTTGTGAGTCAGTGAAGCCAGACTGAACAAGTTCAAATCCTGGCTTTATCATTCACCAGCAGTGAGACCTTGGGCATCTAAATTACATACTCTTTTCTCATCTGTAAAATTGGGATGATAACAGTACCTTCTTGTAAGAGTGGATGTGCAGATTAAATGAGTTAAAAGATATAAAGCCATTGGAATAGCTCAGTTAGATTAGCTATTATTTTATTATTATTGGACTAGATTAAATATCAAGTCCAACTCCCTTTATCACAGTTGGATTAAGTAAATTGATTTGTCTTAAGTGAACTTAAATTGGTATTTTGGAGTGTTTTAAGTTTCATATTTAAAAAATTTTAGACCTAGTAAGTAGAATAGAGATTATCTTGTCCAGTAATGTCACGCTATAGATAAGGAAACCGACATGTAATTAGCTCACAGAATGAGTGGCATCAGGGCTGAAATTAGGCCCCAGACCTCCAAACTCCTCACACAAATCTGGTCCTGAGCCCTAACATTCGCCATGTCCCCAGGAATTCATGTATAGCCTAAAGCAAACACACTTTATGTACAAGGATGGGCTACCTCTCCCCTCTTCTCCTTGGCCTTCTATTTGCGTATAGAAGAGACTTGATCTCAGTATTTAAATGAAGTACTACCCTTTATTATTTTTTAATAATGATTGTTGAAAACATAGCCTTTAAGTCTCCCATAGATTTGTTCCTCCTAAGCCTGAGGGAAAACTACAACTTACATATATGTGGGCCTGATGTTGGAAGAAGCATGTTTTTAAAAAAAAAAATAGCATCTCTGTGAAACATTGATAAATGCAAATTTGATCTCAAACAGATGTATTGGAGTTTCTATACAATGATATGTTTGGAAAGTGGGATTCACTTATATTCAGAAGATATTTATTGTGTGTGATAAGCATTTTGCTAGGCATTGAGGTAGTTTGTGCTAAATGTAGGGACTTGGAACCCTAAGAAATAAATCTACAGAAATTTTTGCCACACCCTAATTTACTTTAAACCCCATTAAGGGTTAGCAGTCTTCCTACCTCCTGAATTTTTCTTCCTTTTACTAGTACATCTCTTCTTTGTAAAATACCAACCCAAATATTCTGTCTTTACATGGAGCTTGTCAAAGTGGTGAGTCCTGTGAATGGGCCTGCTGGACCTCACTCCTCAGTTTGGACATGACTTCTCCTTGGGAAAGTACTTAGATTTTGACCATGTTTTTGATGATCTGGAAAACAATCCTGTCACTCTGCGTTTACAGTTCAGTGTTATGCTAATTCGTATAGGGGACTTTTTCTCTTATCTTCTATAAACTCTTACAAATAAAACATGGAAAAGCAGAGTTTATGTGATCAGAGTAGTTTAAAAAGATATTGTGACAAATGTAACATATTAATGTAAGATGACTGAGTGTGAGCTATTGGGAACTCACTATCTTGACAACTATTTTGGAAATCTAAAATAATTCTCAAATAAAAAGTTTATTTAAAAAAAATCCCCCCCCAAGGCCAGGCGCGGTGGCTCACGCCTATAATCCTAGCACTCTGGGAGGCCGAGTTGGGAGGATAGCTCAAGGTCAGGAGTTCAAAACCAGCCTGAGCAAGAGTGAGACACCGTCTCTACTAAAAATAGAAAGAAATTAATTGGCCAACTAAAAATATATAGAAAAAATTAGCCGGGCATGGTGGGGCATGCCTGTAGTCCCAGCTACTCAGGAGGCTGAGGCAGGAGGATCCCTTGAGCCCAGGAGTTTGAGGTTGCTGTGAGCTAGGCTGACGCCATGGCACTCTAGCCAGGGCACCAGAGTGAGGCTCTGTCTCAAAAAAAAAAAAAAAAAAAAAAAAAAAAAAAAAAAAAATCCCCCCCCCCCAAAACACATATACAAGATTACTATGATAAAATAAGTTGTAGTGATTTAAATATTAATATTAGCATGGTGAGCAGCTTTTATTCTGTTTCACTATATAAAATAAAATGATCAAGGCTGAATTATTTCAGTCAGAGAAAGGTCATTGTTATCATAGAAAGTCCTAGTTTGAAAACAAACATCTCTAATAGGATGTTAGAATTAGAAAGGCATGCAAATACAGTCTTTCTGTTAAAAGTTTCATACTGGGATAAAGTTACTATTTGAAACATTTTGATGCCTCAGGGACAAAAACAAACCAAAGACTGCTAATTTCTTGGGCATACTTTTATCTAGTGCACAAGTCACCTCTATAAGTTTATGAGTCTGGCATCCCCACCTGAGAGCAGTGGTCCATCTTTGTATCTCCAGGCATGGTACATAACCATGAAGGTGATCAGTGATCAGTTACTGTTTCCTGAATTGAGTGGAGAGGGAACACTTTCAAAAATGAACTATAATCAATTAAGAATCCGAGGACCTTTAGAAAGTTATTCCTTTTTGAAGCTACTTGCAAAAATAAATAAATGAGCTAAAGAAAACCTTTCTTGTTAGTATTTGTACCCTGGTTATTATCTTCTCACACTGTTGCCTTCTCAGGCTGCTAAAGCCATCCCATATCTCCAGTACCCCACTGCCAAGGATTGTTCTGCACTAGCCAACTCTTTCTGGTAAAGGAGCTGGTGGCAGTGAAGGGGTGGTGGTACTGTTGCTGCTATTGCTGATTATCCTGTCCTGGGAATCCCACCTAGTCTTCTTCAGACCTCTGGTGTTAGGGTTGAGGCCTGTGAGAACAAGGTGGAATTAAGAGTAAATCTTGGAAGCAAGTCTTAGATTCCAACCCCAACACCAGCAGTTACATTTCGCTTTACTCTTTCGTCTCCATCTCTTCCTCCTCCTATTCTTGAAATTTTAGGCAGAATTCCAAGTATCTTCTGATATGGTTCAACTCAGTCTGAAACAGCTGTATATCTCTTCTGGGAAAATTGTGGCCCCAGTTTTAACAGAGTATTTGTATGAAAGCAAAATGTACAACTTTATTATACCAGCTTTGGGTGTTTGGAAAGGCCCTCATTGCTCTGCCACTCCATCAATAAAACAGGAATATTTGCTACCTAGATAGATGGAACCTATAGGTGATGGGAATTACTGAATAATGTATCTTTTTTTTTTTTTTTTTAAGTAAGGTTGCAAAAAAAAATTTAAAAACCAAACAAGTTTGTCTGTCTGTCTACCCACCTTTTTCCATTCACACATGTATTTCAGTTGATTTCTACTGTTAGGGATTTTTACAATAGAAAGGGCCATGACCCAAGAAACAATGAGCATATCTTGCAGACATTCTTATGGTGACATAGCCATTGGTTACAAGTGTGAGTAGGATGATCTTGAGTGCAGCTAGAAGTTCAGGAGTTCAACTAGAAGTAAGTATTAGACTGTTGTGCCAAGCCAGTTCTAAAAATGCCAGCACTGACTAGCTGAGAGTTTGAGGAGTGACTCTAGCTTTGCCCCAAAAAGGTAAATGTTACTATTCATGTCTGCACATTCTTGCCACTGAGAATCTTTTTTATTATTTTTTTAAGTTTGATTACACTTTACCTTCTCCTTTAGTTGTATTTCATTTAAATTGGCGTTCATGATTAGTTTTATATTTGTAATACAGGTTTTTTTTAAAGATTCCAAATATCCCTGGGTGGTCCCACATTGCCTAATCTGTATTATAATTGCCTGTTTAAAACAATTGCCTGTTTACTTGTCTGTCTTCTCCACTTAACTCCAAATCTTTTTTCACTTTTGTCCTCAACACCTGGGAAAATCCTCGGACATAGAAAACACTCAGGAAATAATAGTTAAATAATGCTTTTTAAATTCTAAGTGTTTATGTTGATTTAATTGGATTATTAACTCCCTGTATTTTTATTTTATGCTAGAGAAATAGGGGTTAGGGAAGTATAGAGATTATTTTATTTTTGTAAACTGTTTTGAAGTCGTATGCATGCTGTAATTCACTTTTGTTATTCATGTCAGGATACTGGGGGATTTTCACCCTTGCAATGGCACGTACATTTGACCTCAGTCTGCTATTTCCAGAAAGTGATTGATTGGCTGATGGTTTGAATGTAATCTTAATTATTCAAAGGTTGTGAATTTGACATGAACCGATTAATTTATTTTGTTTTGTTTTGTTTTTTGCCATAGCAAATCTTTTTAAAAAATAACATACAGATGAAAAATACAGAGACATTGGTGGATGACCAATCATTCATAATTCTATGCTCTTAGAGACAACTATTTTTAACATTTTGGGCACATGCAATGGTATACTAGTAAATGTTTAACCACTAGCTCTCTGAGTGTAATTCTGATATGAAAGTTGGTTGATATTTGTATTTATATTAATGAGTTAAGATGAAAGTGAAGTAACTAAAATATATTAATATGTAAGAGTTTCCAGTTATTTGTCAATGGCATGAACAACTTCTTTGCTGATTCAGATAATAGTTTTCAAATACTGGAAGAGGCGCACATGGTGGCGAGTGCCTGTAGTCTCAGCACTTTGGGAGGCTGAGGTGGGAGGATTGCTTGAGGCCTTGGAGTTCAATACCAGTGTGGGCAACATAGCAAGACCCCGTTTTTATAAGAAATATATAAATTAGCCCTGTGTGGTGGTGGACACCTATAGTCCTAGCTACTTGGGAGGTTGAGGCAGGAGGATCACTTGAGCCCAGGAGTTTGAGGCTGTGGTGAGCTGTGTTTGGGGCATTGCATTCCAGTGTGGGTGACAGAGTGGGACCCTGTCTCTTAAAAAATTTTTTTTGAAAAGAAGCCCAAATACTGAAAGAATGCTCCCTCAGTTTTTTGTGCTCTTTGTAATATGACAGCTCCACACACAGCATACTTTTAGGTTGAATCTGCATTATTAACTTTTTCTCCATCATTTTCTTAAGTTTAGACAATCAATAAAATGATAAATTAAGCCTCAGTTTGCTAATTTTTGTGGTATAAATATTGCCATGGCCAATTTCAGGCTACAAATGTGATACCACTGATGACAAATTAGGAAGAGATGAACATTAGCAGCAGCACATCGTTAGCAACAGTAAGATGTTAGGAAATGATGAACTTTTAATATTAGCTTCATTTTTATGTGATCTATTTAATTGTAAGTTTACATAATTTAATTTTTAAGAATGGCTATGTTTAGCAACTGGCTTGCAAAATTTCTGAAAATTTAATTGTAAGCTCTCATGAGTTAGTATGAGCTGGCTCCAGCACACCACTGGGTAGATGTGTTCTCACTTTTCTTGTATTAATATATATATATATCTTAGCCTATTTAGGCTGCTATGACAAAATGCCATAGACTGGGTGGCTTATAAATAGTTCTGGAGGCTGGGAAGTTCAAGATAAGGTGCCAACAGACTTGGTGTTTGGTAAAGGCCTGCTTTCTGGTTCTTAGATGGTACCTTCTTACTGTGTCCTCGTGTGGTGAAAGTGGCAAGGGATTTCTCTGGGACCTCTTTAATAAGGACATTAATGTCATTCATGAGGCTCCACCCTTATGACCTAATCACCTCCCAAAGGCCACACCTCCTAATAGCTACACCTTGGGGGTTAGGATTTCAACATATGAATTTGCAGGGGACACAAACATTTAGACCATCACAAAATAAATATATAGTTTTTAAAGTAAGATTTAAAAACTAAGATTGGGATCATATTGAACAGTTAGTAGTTTGGGGACCTCTTTACTACTTTATAGATGTGGATTCCAGTAGCATTTGGTTGTGCTTATTCTTTTGCTTTGGCAAAAGCCACTTCACAGTGAGTAGAACCCAAGGCGGGGCTAGGTCAGAATGGTTGAATAAAATCCCTCCAGTGTGGGAGGAAAAGAGGAATGAATGGGGACAGGGCAACATAAACCTCCTGTGTAGCAGGCCGGTTATTTCAAAGTATGGCGCCAATATGAACTTCATCATTTCTCAGGCAAAGTCCTTTCCTGGAGAGCATTTGGAAACCTTGCTCTGCTCATGCACAGTGCTGTGCTCCATCCTTTGTTCAGCTGGACTCCATGCCTGTCATTCGCTCCTACATCCTCTTCTGTGTCTTCTTGCTTCCCTCCTTTCTGCTTCTTTCTGATCCTGATAGAAGGCAAATTTACTCTTTGTGAATCTTTTTAAATATCCTCAAAAGGCAGAACTGTTTGTTTGGGGACAATTGTACTCAGATGAACAGTCATTACCCTTAAATGAAGGTATCCTCAAATACATAATATGGTATCCTGAAACTTAGTTTTCTGTGGGCTCCCAAATCTAGAAATTTACACTTGTTGGGTAATTTCATGTGACTATTGGCAGTAAAAATTTTAAATGATTTTAATGTCAGTTAGCCACCAAATATGTTCTTAGTATCCAGTGGAAAAGTTCTCCAGTGGCTTTGCAAAAAATAAATATTAGGTGATGGGAGGGTTGCTAGCCTTGCTTGTGTAATGGAGAAACTGTTGAATATTTATAGTAAAAGTTTTGTGCCTACCCACTGTTGAAGTTTCTGTTGCAATTCCCAGGAGAGAACAAATCCTTGTGTTGCTAGAATGAATTCAGCTGTTTCCATGTTTTGTTTACATTCCTGGTCAAAGCCTTCAGCTTTATAACAGAAACTCTTTAAGAACTGCCTATTTTTTAAGAACTCAGTTAAATAAGTTTTTTAAATGTATTTGTTTTTACTAGTAAAATAAAGGCCTTTTAAAAGGCTTTTGATATGTAAATTTATATTGTTTAGGTTTTGCTCTTTTGTATATATTTGTTGCTTCATCGCTACTTTCTCAACCATTGATAGAGCATATTTTATTTTGGCTTAGACTTCACTGGAAATTGGTGAAAAGATAGCAATGTAATGGTATAGGAACCTCTAAAAGGTAAAAGGAAGAGCTTAGCTGACCTAAAACCAAGTGATACAAAGCTAAGAAATAGGTGGCCAGGGCATCCACACTTAAAAGATATTATTTAGATGTATCTGGTGTGGAAAACTCTTGCAGTGTCTTAACAACTTAAATAATTTATGCATTTTTTTAACATTTAATTTTAGCTTTTCAAAAAGTATCTGCCTCCCTATTTCACATAAAATCTGGGTTTCAAACTGACCTAATTCCTTTCTAAGTTTTTGGAAGTGTCAATTAATTAACATTTTGATCAGTTTCAGATGCTTAAAATATGTTTTTGTTTTTGCACTAAAAAATGGCAACTGTAATCTCTCATAGTAGTTTTATATTAATCTCATAAAGAATAGAGACACAAAAGCATGTTTCTCACCTTTTTTCTTTCCCTGCTGCCTTCTACTAAGCCCACTGATTTTTCATATACTTTTTTTTTTTTTTTTTTTTTTTTTTTTTTTTTTTTTTTTTTTTTTTTTTTTTTATTTTATTTTTTTTATTTTTTTTTTTTTCATATACTTTTTATTAATAGTAGAGTTTTATTTTTTACAGGAGAATATTATGCTGATGAATTGAGATGAATTTGGTCTCATTTGAAAAATATCACATGTGAAAGTTAAGACATCTTCCCAAATAGTCACATGCATGCACACACCCCTTTGTTTGTAACATATTTTGTTGTTAGCCAAATTCCAAAAATCAGCTGCTTCTGGAATGTTTGAATTTTGGTACTGATTTTGATTGCCACATCATCAGTAGACATCAGACACCTTTGTTATGCAGCTATCCCTTCTAGGTTTTCATACTGAATGATTTAAAGTGACTCAGGAATGATGTTAAAGTAAAGGCCAAATATATTGGTAGACACTAATTATATCCCTATTAAATAATTAATCCTCCACTTTTACTCTGAAAGACTTATCAGGTTGTGTATGGAGTCTGATTCTCTTTTCCTCCTTCCATCCTTCCTACCTTTCCTCCTGTTTCCTTTATATGCCCTAAAATCAAGTAATCTATTAATCAGATACATACTTATATATGTGTTCCTTTGATTTTCAGTGTCTCCAAAGGAACAGAGTTACTCTTGGGTTATTTAAAAAGTGTTAGATTTGTTCATGCATTAAGGAAGTAAAAAGATAACTAGAAGCCCTAGCCAGAAATGTTAGAATTAAGAGCTATTCTCTAGGCAGGCATGGTGGCTCACACCTGTAGTCCTATCTACTCTGGAGGCTGAGACAGGAGGATCACTGGAATCCAGGAGTCTGAGCCTGCAGTGAGCTATGAGACACCACTGCACTCCAGCCTGGGCAACAAAGCAAGACCCTGTCTCCAAACAAAACAAAACAAAAAAAAGCTATTCTCCATAACTCTGACATCTAAAAGCATCACTGGATGTGCCTGAATTTATTAGCAGCAAGTATAGGAGATGGTATCATTATTGCTTCCTCTACTCCACCATCTTCTATCCTTTTACATAATAGAACCAAAGGAAGAGAGAAAAGTAAATTATATATTCTGATGTGAAGCAGCATATTTTGGAGTATTAAGTATATGTTTAGTAAGAAAACAATCTAACACTATAAAGCAGATCTTTCTAGGTAGGTGATAAACTAGTATGTTATGAGAAACTTTTTCTCCCTGAAAATATTTTCATCCTTGGACAGAGGGCTTTTACTTGGTGTTTATTTGTTATTATATAGATATTAAGACCCTAAGTATGGACTGTCATGTAGGAAACATCTGCCTTTAATTTTTCCTTCTTCGGTGTGATCACATAATTTCTGTTTGAATTTCTACCAAACTTCCTGTGTCCTACTTTTGCCAGACCGTGTCCCCTGCCTGTCTCATGTCTGTCCCAGGAGTTTATACCAGGTGTTCCCTGAAGGTCCATAAGGAAGTATCCAAAGAAATGTGTCACCCTTTTGCATATAGTTTTTGAAACCAGGATGACAGGTTTGAGGGAAGGGTGTGGGTTTTCTATTCTTTTTTTTTTTTTTTTGAGAACTTGACATCTTTAAAGTCATTGTTAAATGGGGTGTAACTGGATGAGTCAGTTGTTTTTTGGAGACTTGTTCTTTACATATGATCTAAAAGTATTTTATGGCATGGAATCTGAGTGTGTCAAGAGGACTTTTAAAATGACCTTAATTTTTACAAACTTGCTTTAATTATTTCTTTAAGATTTATATGCAACAACATCATTCCAACATGTATATGGCCTGAGAAGGAGTTTGTAGTCTAGTAGAGGAAATAATATGCAAAAATACCTCTGATACAAGGTAAAAAAATATATGAATGTTCTAATTTTAAGAAAAGCAAAAATTCAAATCGTAAGCTCTTTTCTTGTCTATAGGCTTCTCGCTAGACCATGAGCACCTATGGGCAGGGACTATGTCTCTAGTTGATCTTGTTTCTTTAGTAACTAGCATAATGTCTGCAATAGCATAGACATTAAATTTCTTGGTTAAAAATTAAAGTTTATTTTTAAGTGCACACTTGTTTTTTGGTCAGAAATACAGAAATCATCAGCTAATAAGACAAAAGTTTGAAAAATCAATCTCTGGATGTAGTGGATGGTCCAAACTAAAACTACCATATATTTATTTAATATTTTATTACTCCTTATTTTTTTCCTGGCATATAATAGACATCTCTTTAGAACTATACTATCTTTTTTTATGCCTTTTACCAACAAATAACTCCTAATCACAAATTGTAATCCTCCTATATTGCTACACATATCTAGAAAAGAGAGGATTAAATTTTAGCCCTTTTGTCTTTAGGTTTTCTATATAAAACTCTTCCTATAGATCACTTTAGGTTGACTGTGGAGGAAAGATAAATCCCCAGAAAAGATTTATTCTGGTTATTAATTCCTTGGTTCATTCAGTAGTTGTTCATTGAACACAATTATACATCAGACCAATAGTTATCAATCTTTCTGTATTCACATTTGAAGAGGTTAGATTCTGTTCTCACGTGTTGCAGTAATTGCCACCTTTCTTAGGTGCTAACTTGACATTACGCACCATACTTCTTCCCAAATCCAGTTATAACTGTTCCACATCATGTAACATAACTCACTAAGACAAATTCCATCTGATTAATATCACTGTATGCTATTTTATATTACACATGATTTGAAATTTAGCAGCATGCCGGTGAAAAGTTTGTATTACTTATTGGTTAGAAATTACCAGAGTCTTAACTTATGAAGAGACAGGTTCTAAAGATAGTGTACAGCAAAAA
>VBSM01000483.1:6287290-6308443 GCA_008086735.1 Cheirogaleus medius
AGAGACGCTCTAACTGGCGGTGTTTCTCGTCCGCCATCTTGCTCCGCCCCCGTACCATCTCTTAATAAGGCCAACCTGGCCAGTTTTCTGTCTCCTGTTAAAAGAGAATACTGTTCTTCAGTGAGTATCAGATGCTCATCAAGGTGACATTTGGTATGAAAATTCCCTATTTTTAAGCATTAAACCCAGACACTTTGGGCAAGATGTATTAATATATACAACCAGATGTAACTGGGAGTTGAGACCCAGTGTACAAAACCAGCAGCAAAATTATTCCTGGGGATTTGCTTATTAAGTGGATTATAGGTGGAATCACTGGTGCTATTTATAATATTTCTTTCTCTCTGTGAGTAGAATTGAGTGCACATTAGTTTGGTGAGCACATGATACAGTTCCAATGAGTTACCCTACAAAAGTGAGTAGAAGATTTTCTTCTTGAAAAGCTTACTGTCTAATTAGGGAGTCAAAACATGCATGTGTTAAAAAAAAAAAAAATTAAAAGAATTGAGACGGACAGGGCAACACTTTCTAATTTTAAATGTGTTGTAGTTATAAATAACATGGTTGAAAGCCTCTTCCAAGATCTTTGAATTTTTTTTTGTGGGATTTCTTTTTTAATAGAGTTAAATAAATATAAAACTAAATCTATAGAGGTACTGATTACCATGCCCATTTTGTGAGAAACATCCTGGGAAGGGTGACCTAAAGGAACTGAGATCTGTATTTTCAATGGGGATAATACAGTGTTCACAAAAACTTTGTTCTCTTGGCTTTGTTATTGCTTTGGCTTCATAGGAGATTAGATATATGAGAAGTGTGCATTGTAAAACTCAGAATGGTTATAAGTGGTGAATAATAAGTCCAACTGAAATGCAAGTTACTTGAATTTATAAGGAAGGGTTATGATAACTATAGATCAAGGCAAGATAGCTCCAAAAATTTCAGCCTCATATTGTGAACTACAGAAATTTATATATTGGAAAATAGGCTAGGAAATATAACTAACATTACTTGAGACTCTAATATGTGCCCAGCACTGTGGTGTTTATTTTATATAGTTTACCCATTCAGTTTTAGCAACAAGCAAAAAGATAGGCATTAGTATCCTCATGTTACAGATAAGGAAACAATATTCTAGCAAGTAAATAAATTGGCCGACTCCCACAAATAGGAGCGCTAGCTGATGGCAGAAGTTGTACTTGTCCCATGAGAGTCATGCTGCCCCATTAGGCACATCGTGCATCCTATTGGTTTTTTCTGTAGCTGCTCACCATATTCTGTATGCTCATAGACATGACTGTTGATAGAACTCATTTTGTGAATTTTACATGTAGAGTATGTTAATATAACTCATTTAAATTTTTATTAGCTTTATTTGTCCTGAAACTAAAGGTGTTAAATAATAGTTGCTTATATGATTTGCTTGTCCCTGAAAAGGATTAAATGGAAAAGAACCTGATGTAACTCGATGTTGTATTATTGATTTTAATGATCATAATTGGGCTGTCAATGGTGATGAAGAAGTGAGTGAACTCAGAATTTATGTAACTTTCCGCTAAAGATTTCAGAGAACTAATGGAAGTACTTTGTAGTTTTGTAACTTTAGCAAAAGCCATTCCAGTTGGATCTTATTATTTTTCTTTACCAATCTTTATTCTCTAATTCTTTTTTTTCTTCTTTTTTTTTCTTCTCTTTTTTTATTTCAGCATATTATGGGGGTACAAATATTATGGTTACATATATTGCCCATGCCCCTCCTCCCCCCTATTCTCTAATTCTTAAAAAGAATCCCATCCCTGCCAAATTTTATATTGAGGCTCACCAGAACTATAAGTTTTTCTTTAAAAACTAATTTTAAATAAGTATACTTCTTTCTTATTCCCCACAGTTTGTCAGATCTGGCCCTACATATTGTGGTGGTGATATTAATTTAGACACTATTAAATTTAGATACTGCCATTTTAATGGCAGTGTACCTTTATATTTGTCTTTGTAGCAAAATATAATTTACCTACTAATACTTTCTTTCCATTACATAATATATTGCCTTAATCTAGCAGTTAATATAGGCTGGTACAAGTTATGTGCAATACATATACCAGATAGAAACACAAGTTGTTCTGTGACACTGTTGCTTTCTGTTTGGGGGAGCGAATCAAGGTTAGCCAAAGATGTCTTTATAAAATCACATGTTATGGTTTTTTTTCCTGAACAGCAGCAAGTCAAGCACTTTTGGTTAAGAAATAAGTTATCATTTAAAAAGTACGGGTAATCCTTGACTTATTTATAAATGTTCCTTTCATAGAATGACTGACTTTCTATGTTCTTTTATAGAAAGACTCATTTCTCTACTTAGTGCACCCATAGTACCACTTTCCTAAAACTGTTGTTGATGCTAGAAATTTATTTATTTTTCTGTCTTCTCTCCTCCTCACTGCCATTATCCTGTTCCCTCACATCTAGCCCCCAATTTTATACACTACTGCCACCATCAACTTGTCTTGCTAACTAGAAATAGTGAAGCCAGTGATATAAATCCTGTTACTCGTTTTGTTGCCACTAACTCAGTGGTT
This sequence comes from Cheirogaleus medius, assembly GCA_008086735.1. Taxonomy (NCBI): domain Eukaryota; kingdom Metazoa; phylum Chordata; class Mammalia; order Primates; family Cheirogaleidae; genus Cheirogaleus; species Cheirogaleus medius. Next base: position 6,289,864 of record VBSM01000483.1, read on the forward strand.
CTCAACAGAGGGTTATTTTGTGCCCTCCTCCCCCACCAGGGGACATTTGGCAATGTCTAGGGACATTTTTGATTGTCACAACTGGAGGACACAGGGTGTGCCACTGATTTCTAATAGGTATTAATAGAAGCCAGAGATGCTGCTAATCATCCTACAATATACAAGAAAACCCTTCCTGTCTTGCAACAAGTATCACTAGTATCAAGCTTGAGGAAACCTGCACTAGCTATTCACCCATCAGTCCTGTTTTCTTCAACTCCCCCAGGGTTGAATTTAGACACCCCTCCTCTGAGCTCCTATATACCTTGTATAACATTTTTTTCACATTCTTTTATTTGCTGATCTTATCAACAAGACTGCACATGCTTGTGTATTATTCATATTGGTGTTCTCGATTTGTGGTATAGTGCCAAGTACATAGTGAGAGCTTCATAAATAAATAAATGCATAGACACCCTCGACTTCTTCAGTGCCTTCCTGGCACTTCCAGAAACCTCCACTACCTCTTGCTTGCTTACTTTTTTTCTACCCTTTCCTACCTTTCCCACTCATTATTTATTTCATCAGATATTAGCATGTCAGTCCTATCATACATATAATCCTAAGAATATGGATCTGCCCACAATTCAAAACATAGAATAGCGGCACTCCAGGCTTTGTTCATAGATCCTTTGAAAAAGGCAGGCCTGACCACAAACACTATGGCTGGCACATACAGACCAGCAACAGTCAGTAATGCTTGTTCCAAGGAGATGTCCCAGATGAATTCTCACTTGCTTTTGAAGCACTTTGCTCCCATCCCCCTGACTCATAAATTCTAAGTGTTTTACCTCGCTAGTGATACCTGGCATCAGTACTTCTCTCTATTCTATGTTTCTACTTATCTCTTGGCATGGCATGTGTGTTCCAGGCCCTTCTTAACTCTTGCCATAGCACTTTCATATGCTGTGCTCAAACCATGCTTAACTGAGCTCTTCAACCTCTGGTCCTTTGTGTGTGCCACTTAACCCTCGCTCTTTAGAACCTCTCTTTTATACATTCTTCAGGTTGCAGTCAAGACACATGTCACATTTTAGAAGCCTTTCCTTAGACCCCAAGATGGAGTGATATATACCTTCTCTGCATCCATAACACTTTGTGCCTACTCCTATAATACTATAAATAGGGATGTGATGGCAATATTTGACTTTCCCATTGAAGTCAGAGTCTGTGCTTTCAGGGCATTCCTGGTGCTTGTTGTATATCACTAATGTAATAGGTATTGGATATATGAGTGAATGGATGAGAGAGAGTACCTCTTCTAGCGTGCAAAAATCACACCAACCTGCCTAAACCCTTCTACTAGGAGGAAATGAGGTTGAGTCAATCCAAATGTTGACGGCCTTTGAGGAAGATGGTGCAAGAGGATAAACTTTATATTCACTGGTATGTTTACCATCTTGCCCAGAGAGTTACACTCCTTATCACATTAGCTTAACTCTTTGTTAAGCTAATTGCTTTACTGAGTACTGCTATAGTGCTATGCCTTTGGCCTTTATTGAGTGTTTTTACAAAGACTGTGTTTTCAACATACTCAGTTGCCTCTGCACACAGAGGGAGCCCCAAAAAGATGTATTGATGACAATAAGCACCTGCAGACATTGTTCTGAATCATATACCAAACAAGCCAAACCCACCATTCCAGGTGCTGGTTTGTGAAAGGAGTTCTTTCTTCACCAAGGAAATGTATGTGTTTAAATTTGAAAAGAAGCTTTGTTGCCTTGAAAGTTGTATAAATATTTTTTAGACTCTCTTATTATAATAAGTAAAACATGATCCAAAATAAAAAGAGGGATCAGATTTCCTTAGGTAAAATTAAAAATTACCATTGTGGTTTGCTTTATTGTTGTTGTTTTTGACATTAAAATGTCATACTTAACAACTTGTTTTCTTCTGCATCCACAGAGTGTAGCATGAGACTCCAATGAGAAATGTTTATGGTCAACTTTGTAATTGGGGATACTTCTGTATATATTGAACTTTGTGGAACATCCACAAACTTTTAGTCATCTACCCAAGCCTGAATTAGAGAATTGTGGACTATAATCAGACAGTAGTGAGTTCATATCTGCCTCCACCACTTACCAGCTGTGTGACCTCAGGCAGGATACCTAACCTGTAAGCCTCAGTTTCCTAATTTCTAAAATAGATTGCATGTTTTATAAACATAATAATAGACTATTCTCATCATCATCACTGAAATCTCATCGTTAGAAATTCATCTGATTAGGTTCAGAAACCCTTAAATGCAATTTTCTTTCTTAAAAACACCTTCATAACAACTAAGGTTACATGCAAACACACCGGTACAGAGTAACCCAATAGCAAAGCCTGAGAAGGGCTCTTTGTGAAAGAGTGGGAAGAAAGGATAGAAGGGGACTCTGAACAACTAGGTAGCACCCCAGAATCCTAGAAGAAGATAAATCCTCAGGCAATTAGACCTGAAACAATTTGGTCCTGACCTCAACGTTTGGTTTTCCCCCTCAGAATCTGAAAGCCATTTACCCTAACCCTTCATTTCCCTCCTGTTAGGTTATTAAATATGAAATGTCCAATTTCAAATCAAAAGTGTAGTTTTACTATATCTCAAACAAGAAGCAATACAATTAATCAAAGTATGTGCCTAAACTATCCACACAGTGTTACCATATTAATTAATAGTAGCTTAAGCCAGCAGTGAAGAAGCCTGTATAGCAAATGGCAATGCAATCACAAAAGGCGTTTTCCACAACTTGTTGAGAATTGAATATGCTCATTGGAGCATTTTGAATTTCAGATTTTTGGATTAGGGATGCTCAACCAGTAAGCATATAATACAAATATTCCAAAATCCAAAAAAAATTTTGAAACATTCCTGGTCCTAAACATTTAAGATGAGGGATAATCAACCTGTACCTTATACTAGTTCTTTTTTTTTTTTCAAGTAGTTGTTTTACACAAAGCCTTTAAACACTATATTTTTTAAAGTTAGTATTGCTGAAAACAGTTACATATTTGCATTACCATCTGTGCTTCATGGTATCAGAGACCTCTTGGCACTTAATTTTTTTCCCCTGTCTGGCAGAAGAGTGTTGTCTTAGTTTGTTTTGTGCTGCTCTAACGGAATACCACAGACTGGATAATTTATAATGAACAGAAATGTATTGGCTTATGGGTCTGGAGGCTGGGAAGTCCAAGATGGAGGGGCCGGCATCTGGTGACGGCCTTCTTATTGCGTCATCCCATGATAAAAGGCAGAAGGGCAACAGAGGATAAGGAGGGTAGAAGAGGAGAAGAGGAAGGGGAGTAGAGGAGAGGGAAGATATGCTCAGAAGATTTTTATCTTTTGTAGGTGGTGATGTTTTAAATTCTAATCTTAAGAAGAAAAGTTGGTCCTTAGGTCAAATTGACTATATAGATGGTATATTTTGATCTGATATGAGAAGGCAGGAATTTCAGTGGCAAACACAAAAGAGCTATGAGGTATAAAGATCTTTTGAGCACATGTAATGCTATCTAATTACATGTGGTATCCAGAAATTCACTGTAAGATGCAGTATATAGCTAGCTATGAAAGCAATTTTAAGGTAAATTTTTATTTACACTGCAGATATATTATTTCACCAGCCTCCTCTCTTCCTATAAAACATCTTCAATATAACAATTTTAAAATTTTCTATAATTTTTATTTTGTAAAGAGGATAGGCCAGTAACTAATGTATCAAACTTGCTGATTGGCACCATATTGAGTCCCCCAAATGACCAGACATTATGAATGACTCTTCTTCAAAAGGAATGATGAGTGTGTAATAAGTTTCTTTCTTTCTTTTTCTAGCCAAGGACCCTTGTCGTCCATCAGAGCAGTAATCAAGAGATGTAAGTTTGTTTCTTCCTGCTCTGTATTTTCCTCTGTAATAATTTTAAATGATGATTTAGATTTCCATCAAGTGGGTGTATTTGATGAATCTACAAAGAACCTAACAAGGGTAGCTTCTAAGAAGGAATAAAGCATTTCAGACAAACAGCTAGTTTTCAACTTTCATTTGTTGATAAGCTAGTTTCTCAGAACAATTGTTTTCTCTTATGAAAAGAGGACAAAGATTTAAAAAAAAATCTGGCTATCTAGTTTCTGTAATCTAATATAAATTTTATGTAACTATTTTCTATAGTTAGAGACATCTTATAGGTTTAAAAAAATATTAAATCCTGTGCTTTTTGGTTCACTTTCTTCCATGTTTCTCATTACAATATTTTTTTAACTTTATAAATGCCTATGAGGGTAGGCTTATACTACCACATACAAGACAGAAGTGCTGTGAAGAATTCCCTCCAAAATGGCACATTGATACTTTGTCTTTACCTCTTGGTTAAAGCTTCAAAACTGGCTCTTGGTGTGGGATTTTAACACTCTTTTTTTAAATAAAAGGCTTTAGAAAGGTCTCTTTTCCAAATAGAACATGAATTACCTGTTATAGAAAAAAGATAAGATTTTGGATATTCTTTGCTTTTTCTGAGTTGAGGTCACCACTCTGAGGAGAATGTAGCCTATTTTTAGAAACAATAATTTTTAATATTTAGTATGAATTTAGATCATAGAGAATATGCATTTGAGCCATACCAGTGAAAATTTTACAAGGTGGCAATAGAGAAAAATATGCCATGTTTCCCCACTCCATTTTTTTTCTTTGTTGGTGAATTATAAAGATGCGGGAATGACATAGTGTATGATGAAGGGAATTCAGACATAAAAATGAAAAATTCATGATAGCTTTACATGCCTTAGAATACTTGGAGTCGGCCAAACGTGGTGGCTCACGCCTGTAATCCTAGCACTCTGGGAGGCTGAGGCAGAAGAATTGCTTGAGCCCAGGAGTTTGAGGTTGCCGTGAGCTAGGCTGACACCACGGCACTCTGGCCTGGGCAATAGAGTGAGACTCTGTTTCAAAAAAAAAAGAAAAGAAAAGAAAAGAATACTTGGAGTCTTACACATATCTTCTGTAATGTGAAAAAAAAAATACTTGGGGTGAGGTTGGAGAGGAGAGGAGAAGCAAGGAGAGAATTTAAATAAGAAATTAGGATGTAGGCTGGGCATAGTGGCTCACACCTGTAATCCCAGCACTTTGGGAGGCCAAGGTGGGAGGATCGCTTGAGCACAGGGGTTTAAGACCAGCATGGGCAACATAGCAAGACCCCATGTCTACAAAAATTTTAAAAAATTAGCTTGCACCTGTAGTCCCAGCTACTTGGGAAGCTGAGGCAGGAAGATCACTGGAGCCTGGGAGTTCAAGGCTGTCGTGAGCTATGATGGTGCTACTGCACACTGGCCTGGACAATAGAGCAAGATTACTGTCAAGAAAGAGAGAAAGAAAAGAAAGAAAGAAGGAAGGAAAGAAAGAGAGAGAGAGGGAGAGAGAGAGAAAGAGAGGGAGGGAGAAGAGAAGAGAAAGAGAGAGAAGAGAGAGGAAGAAAGGAAGGAAGGAAGGGGAAAAGCAAAGAAAAAAGAATAAAGAAGAAAGGGAAAAAAATTAGGGCCTAGAATTTAGGCAAAAATTTCTTGACTGGAGATATAATTTGGGGTAATCAAGGTTATAAGCAAAATCCTGGGAGTAGCTGAACATTTAGGGAGAAAATATGCGGGATAGAAAAGATAACAAGGGATAGAACCTTGGGAAATGTTGATGTCTAAGGCCAAGCTATGCCTTTAAGGGACTATAAAGCAAAAGATTTATGACCCAATAAACCCAGCCCTGCTCAAGAGAAGGGCCTCCTTTTACTCAGTCATGTTTACTGGCTCCTGCCTTTATTCCCTGGCATATTATTTATCTCCCTTTGGGTTTCAGGACTTCTTTGTTAGGATGGTAATCTGTACTGACTTCTCATAGATCCTCCAGGATGGATCTTGCTTACCCTCAGGCCCCTGGATAAGACTTAAGGAGAATACAGCTAAGAAGTGGACAATAAAAGCTGAAGAAGAATGGGCAGAATAATAGAAAAACCAGGAGACAGCTGCATTTTAGGGGTCGAAGGAGGAGAAGATTTTGAAGGGAATGGGTGAACCACCAATAGCTCTCAATGCTGCAGCAAGGCCAAGCCAAGGGTGGCCAAGAATAGGTCATTCATTGTATGTGGCATGTAAGAGGTCGATGGAGACATTTGAGAGAGCAGTTTCAGAACATTGAAGTTGGAAGCCACACTCCACTTTGAACAAAGAGTGGAATATATGGAAGTTGGGACAGCTGGGGTAGGCTACTCTTTTTTGAAATTTGGTGGTAAACAGAAAGAGATATAGGGGCTGTGGTTTGAGAAGGTTGCAGGGTCGAGCAAAGAGGAGATTCTAACATGTTCATAGACTGTTTAGGATGAGGAGACGTGAAGACATTTGTAGGCAGCAGGGAAGCAATCAGTGGAGAGATGAGACTGGAGCATGAGAGAAGAGGAAACTGGTGGAACAGGGCCCTAGCAGAGAGAGGAAGGAGGAGGTAAAACAAAGGGGAAACCCCTGCTTTGAGGTGTCTTATGTTTTTTGTTTTTTAATTAATCCAGTTGTCTTTGAATTCTTATGTTAGTCACCTGGTAACACTAAAGAAATATTTGTTTGTATTTATTTCTGATCTTTAGGCAAGAAGGCCAAACAGATCTTTTCATGATGCCCTATAAATAGAGAATGCGGAATAATTGTGTCATCCCCCCCTTTTCCCCCCTTTTTGCCTGTTCTATAAGAAAAAGTTGTAAATAATTTTTATCCTAATTAGACCATTAAAATGGTTGTATGTTTTTGTTTTTTTGAGACAGGGTCTTACTCTATTGCCTGCACACTGGCCTGGACAATAGAGCAAGATTACTGTCAAGAAAGAGAGAAAGAAAAGAAAGAAAGAAGGAAGGAAGGAAGGAAAGAAAGAGAGAGAGAGGGAGAGAGTGCAGTGGTGTCATCATAGCTCACTGCAACCTCAAATTCCTGGGCTCAAGTGATCCTCTTGCCTCAGCCTCTGGAGTAGCTGGGACTACAGGCACATGCCACCACAGCCAGCTAATTTTTTTCTATTTGTAGTAGAGATGGGGTCTTGCTCTCGCTCAGACTGGTCTCAAACTCCTGACCTCAAGTGATCCTCACACCTCAGCCTCCCAGAGTGCTAGGATTATAAGCATGAGGCACTGCGACTGGCCACAGACCATTAAAATGTGTGCTTTACTGTCCCAGAATTCAGTCATCTAATCCTGGCAAGGAGACTTTGTCCATTTTTAAAGCAATATTCCTTAACTGGTTATATATCAAATTATTTAATAATGATTCTGGTTCCAATCAAGACTTGGGGTCCTTCTTTTTGCATTCATTCTTGTGAGCTCTAAATATTTTTGGTCAAGTTTGTTTTTTGTTTTGTTTTTTGGTTGTTTTTTTTTTAATTTGTTTTGAGACAGGATCTCTCTCCGTCCTCTGTCACCCAGGCTAGAGTGCAGTGCAATCATAGCTCATTGCAGCCATGAACTCCTGGGCTCAAGTGATCCTCCCGCCTCAGCCTCCCAAGTCGTTAGAACTATAGGTACACACCACCATGCCTAGCTAATTTTTTTTTGGTAGAGATGGGGTCTTGCTATGTTGCCCAGGCTGATCTTGAACTCCTGGCTTCAAGCGATCCTCCTGCCCCAGCCTCCCAAAGTTTTGGGATTATAGGCACCACCACACCTAGCCTGATAAAGTTTTTTGGTGTGTTCTAATTGGATATATCTAGAATTTTATATTCTTCCTCTCATTAACTTTTTAAGAGAAAATTATTTTCTGAAATTCAGATTTAGTTAATAGTAATTACCTACCATAAGTCAGGAACTGTTTCACATACATTATAAAATAACATTCTGCATGGTAGCTGCTAATCCCATTTTACAGATGGTAGGGAAACTGAGTCTCGGAGAGGTTAAATGGCTTCACAAAATAAGAGCTGGGCTGTGAACCTAGGCTTCTTGACTTCAAGGCCATTGAGCTTTCCACTCCACAGGTGTTCCTGTTATTGTGTCAAATGCATGTAGTTCATACCCTGTCCCAAACAAATGTAGTCAGTGAGTTCTTTATTATTATGAATTTCATTAATAAGGTAGTTCTATGGCTATTCTTCTATGTGCTTATTTTCTTCCAATTGGTAATTTTGAATTATTTAAAATCGGGATTAGCATCCCACTCTCCTGGCTCCACAAGTTCTTAAACTGCTTTAAGAAACGACCTGCTCTCAGCCATGTCCCCCATGGGCTGTTGGACCTGGGATAATTCATTTAACTTCACTCTATCTCAGTCTCCTCCTCTGTGAAGTTTGAGCAAGATGATCGATCACTGAGGGTCTTTCCATGCTTATGATCCTTCTGGAACTCGGAAGGATTCTTTATTGATGGTAATATTGCAAATCCACATCTCAACTCTTTTATAAATAGCTTAATATGAGTGTGTTTTATACTTAGAATTTAACCACTTGAACTAGAAAAGTTTAAAAATAATTCTTTAAAATGATAGGATAACTTTAACTAAAAATACTGCCTTTTTTCTGTGGCTTTAACCCAAAATGCACAAGAGACTAACAATTTGTAGCATAGAGGTTAAATGGGACATGTTGGTCTGTATGGACATTGGTGGCAAATTTGATTCTCCTGGCAACAACTACAGCAAATCTGTTTAATCTGAGAAAGTGAGAATGAGATGTATAAGTGGATAGTTGAGAAATTAGCAGAAACAGTGTGAAAAACCACATGAAAATCCAACATGAAATCCAAAGTGTTTCTAGCTATTAAATTGTTTTGCACTGACAAAAAGTGTCAGTCATTCCAAAAGGATCAAGAAAGAGAGAGAGTTCATAGAATATGAGTAAATGTGAAAAAAAATCAGAGAAGGATAGAGGAAAGCAGTGATTCTCAAAGAATGTGTAGAAGGAAATCTGTAAGTATGACTATGAGACCTCTCTCCTTGTTCTACTGCATCAAGAGTGGCAATACTTCTCTGCTGCCCATGGGGGCCTGTTATTAATACTAATGACCTCTGGTGTGAAGGGGCAGAATCAGGTTAAAAGCCACTGGTTTAAAACAACATAAATCGATTCCTGAATTACCTTTTGGTATTATTCAAACTTTAAAATTTATCCTTGTTGAAATAGCAAATTGATTTTGCAAAATGATTTTTAGATTTTTTATTTTGCATTGTTGTTAGAAACTACAGGCACATTTTTTTTGACTGTGGTTACATGTGTGGATGTCCTGGTCTGTAAAGGCAAATTTTTGCAGCAACTTATTTCTTTAATCTCTGAAACTATGGTTCATCAACACTTCTTTTCCATCTAAGTGTTCAGGGTAGGGAAAAACAGTAGCATGGCAAGACAGCCTTGCTCCTGAATTCCTTTGAAAGCTTAGGCAACTGGGTTCACTCTTTTTTCTCCCTTTCCTCTTCTATAACCCCTTCTTTTTTTCTCTTAGCACTCATGAATAGTGCACAGCAAAAATGCCCCGTGGAAGAGGTATGTTTGTGACAATAACATGAAGTCTTTTAAAAGTGCTATGTCCGCTGATTCCAGCTTTAGAGATGGTGGTGATTTGATTGTAGCACAGTCGGGTGAGCCTCTGACTTAATGAAACCACTCTTACCAGTCAGACATACCATGCAGAGCTCTGTATCCTCTTTTATTCCAATAGACAAAATGTACTACAGCTTGGTTTAGCTCTTGATAAAAATATAACAGTCAAACCAGTTGATGATATGAATATTGGGACATCTTCCAAGTTGAGATCCAGCAGTTTTGGTTTCAGATGTTAGAGATTTGCCTTGCCACCCAGCATAGGTTCACCTGTCACAGCTCCAATCCCAGCCTAAATGTCATTCCCACCCCCTATCTCCACTCATGCCTCCCCCAGCTTTGGCAGCCTCCTTTTTCAGAGAGAAGCAGAAGTTAATAGGAGAAAGAAAGAAAAGATCCATACTTTTAATCTTTTCAAATGAAAAGAATTAAAAAAATGGAGTATTGGAGAGATATGAAAGCAACTGGTTGAAATAGATTATATCTGAAATAAATTCCCTTTGTGCACAAATCTCTTTAGAATATGCTACTTTAAAATAGAGATAATGTTCTCTATTACATAGAAATTGACCCAATATGTGACATATTTTCCAGATTGTTTAAGACTTGATTTACTTTATACAATAAAACTTGGAAAAAATTTAAACTATCATTATATTTAATAACTGTCTTCTTTTCTCTGTTCATTCTTCAGATTATTTTCAGAACCACAGAATGTGCTTTGGAGAGTTTTAAAAAATCTATATTTTCTTACGCAATTCAAATATATAACCACAATTAACTTTATGCCAATAAAAAGACCATTTTGATTTACTTTTCTACTTAGGAATATTAAAATTTATACATTCTGTATGATGTTAAGTATAAGCTAATTTTTTCCAGTTGTACTCTATAAAAATTTAAACCTTTACTGAATGTACTGATTTTGTGCTAAACCACTTTATTCTTTCTTATATAGCTTCTCGGACTTCTATTCAGAGTGAACTTCATCGAGATAGGAGGTATGGTTATATTTATAATAGAGGGCATATATTCTGCTAATTATTGAAATAAAATTGTGCCATCAGTTAGGAGGTTAAATATTTCTCTTTTGTATGTTACTCTGTTCTGCCTCATGAATACATCTCCTGAATAAATCTATAAGTTCGAATTATGAATATTTTGCCTGAGAAAAGTGATACAGGCCTGAAAATGTTCTTTTGATTTGTAATTATTTGCTAAAGTTGATTTTCTAAATGTTTATTAAACAATGCTACATGTAAAGCATTTTTATAACTGCTTTGAAGAAACGCTTTGTACCTCATAGCTACCTAGTAAATGTTGCCTAGATAAATGGATGGGTGACAGGATAGAAAATTGAATGGAAAAATAAGAAAGGAAAAGAGGCAGGCAGGAAGGATAGATAGCTGGATGAATAAATGGTGGATGGCCGGTTGCAGAAAGGAAGGGAGGAGAGAGTAGCTGGAGAATAGAAAGAAGGACCAATGGACAGACAAATAGATAGTAAAATGGATGGAAGGATGGATGCATGGACAAAGAGAAGAATGGAAGGGTGGACAGGTAGATAAGTGGATAGAGAGGTTTTTATAAGTCATGGTTCCTGCTTTCAAATTTCTTACAGTATGGTATAGAATAACGAAGAGAAAGGACTTTAGAGTCAAACAGAACCAAGTTCAAATCTTGACTTCACTATTTCTCTCCATGTGACCTTGGTCAAGCTGATTAACCTCATTAGTTTCTGTATCCTCATCTTTAAAATAATGCCAATCATACCTACTCACAAGGTTGTCATAAGAATAAATGCATGTACGATACTTAACATTTATTAAGTACTAACTCTTTAATTAAACAAAAGCTATAAGCAGAGGTTTTTAGGGAATGCAATTCAAGTTTAATTAATGGTCAAGTTCTGCTGTTTCACAAGCTTCCTGACAGTATGTGTATATACACAATTTTGATAATGACAGTGCTTTTTTATTTTTATTTGCCATAGAGTACTAGAGAAAAGCAGAGCAGATATCCTTATTTGTTAAGTGAGAGAACCGAAGCTCAGACATGTTGGTTGATTTGCTCAGCAGGGTCATACAATTGGTGTTTGTTAGGAAATCATGTTAAAGACAAAATTTAAACATGACAATGTAGAATCAGTTTAAGAATAGGATGAAAGAAGCCATGCCTAAATCACTATGGCTTCTCAGTATTAAAGAGTAAGCATCAAATCATATCCAAAACTGATCAGGAACACAGAGGCACATATTAGGGTCTAGAAGTAAACATGTAAACTCAAAACACTTAAAGATAGCTTTGAAGTGGGACAGAGATAGGGTGAGGAAGAAGAGGTAATTTTTATATGGTAATTTTCATTTCAGAGTATGTACTATGTAATAACAGAAAATCAAACAATTCCATTTGACCAGTATGTTTTTCTACCATTCACTATATGCTTGCCCTATAGGCTGATAGCAGCAGGCAGAGCCCTGGAATGAACAGCTTGTATGGGCCTTACTTAGTTCTTATCCTTAACATCCAAAGCAGAACCAAATGTGCTCAGGGTACATCTCTAACTTTGGGAGGCCAAAATCATAGAGGATGACTGTCATTTGCTCCTTTGCAGCCTGTCACAGGCCATTTCTGTGAATGTGGTAGTCCTTATAACTTTTTTGGGCGGTGGTGGTTTTCATGAATCTTTGAACATTTGCCGATAGAGGGACAATAGCTTGTTACCAACCTGCAAAACCTTACTGAGGCTTCTGTCCACTAGGCGCCCAGAGATCACCATTGTGGCAGCTGAGCCATTGAGGCCAGCCTCGTGGTTTCCAGGAGCCCCACCCCCAGGACTGGGATTTTCCCCATCTTCTGCTGCAGGCCCTTGGAGGCCAAATGAGCTGGTTCCTGCTGAGGTAAATAAACATTCCGTTATCTGTTTGCCTGTTTATTTTTAAAATGAAATTCAATGATAAGAAAAGTGAGACTTGGCTATTGCCCATAGTTGTCTAAAAATCTTCATTCTTTGTTTTGTAGCTTCCTCCATCCTATGAACAAGTCATAAAAGAAATAAACCAAGTTCGAGTTAATACTACAAATAATAATAATGCTGCTGCCACTCCAAGGCACACTATTACTTCTGCAACTCAGACTGACTTTTCAGAAGAAATAGACAACGATCTGCCTCAAAGTAATGCGAGTAATTTTTCTTCCCTAATTCTGACCTACTTCTAGGGAAGTAATCAGTAGGCTTCCATCCTTTAAAATAATTTGCAATTTCTGCATAAGTCATTGAGCTCTGCTTCCCAGTCAATGTGATCACTGTGTGCTTACTTTCTTTGAGTATGCAGTGATTATTATAATCATTCTCACGAGCTTCAGCCCCCATCTATTGGGTTCATCCTAGTTTATATCACAAAAACATCATCTGTTTAACTCATGGTGGGTGTTAGTGCTGGTACCCTTTATTTCCATTGAGAAGGATGTTATATTTAGCAGCTTAAACTTAGGATAGCATACTAAGGGTGACTGTCCTATTAGTCTTTTTTAAAGGATTGTATTAGGGTAACAGAGATAAGAGTAAGGTGCTTTTGAAACGTAAAGGATTAGAAATGTTGGAATTTTGACGACCAGAGAGAAATGATTCATGTGTTAAGTCTGATGAGAATCAGGAATTTAATGGTGTTTTAAAATATTATATAATGAATGTTTCTTATATGAACCAATATAACTTGAAGAACACTTCTTCAAGAAGCTGAGTATAAACATTTTCCCACTGAGTTTGGAATCACTTTTTACTAACTAAGGAAACCCAGATCTCTTGATATTCCACATATATGGTTTTAAAAATCTGTGTATCTTCTATATTTTTTTCTTTTGAATTGTAACATTGCAATTTTTTTTTTTCGGTCTTGTCAGCACTCCAGGCACCTCTCAAGCCTCTCCAGCCTTCCCCAACAGTCTCATCTGGCAATCTTTCAACAAATGTGGCGCCTTTAATAGTTTTTGATATTTCCGAAGAACAGAATTGTCCAGAAAACCCCAGTGCTACAAGATGTCCAGTGCCAAAACCAAGATCAAAAAGCAACCTCAGACCAGTAGCCAGAGATACTCAAATTAGAGAGCAAAGTCACCAGAAAATCAGCCCAGCAGCCACAGAAGAGGGGTCATCCCCAGGCTGGCCCCAGTCTCTGTTGGACAATACCAACAACTTAGACAGTCAGGCAGTGATGAACATTATGAACACAGAACAAAGCCAAAATAGTATTGTTTCAAGAATCAAAGCATTTGAAGGTCAGACAAATACAGAAACCTCAGGACTGCCCAAGAAACCAGAAATTACTCCCCGTACACTTCACTCAAGGCCTAATGTTTCCTCAGGGAAACCCTCTGTGGCTCCCAAACCAGCTGCTAACAGAGCTTCTGGAGAATGGGACTCTTGGACTGAAAGCAGACTCAAGGTGACCTCCAAGGAAGGGCTCACCCCATACCTTCCACCACAAGAAGTGGGAAGCATCCCAGTAACCAAACCTGAATTGCCAAAGAAACCAAATCCTGGCCTTATACGAAGTGTTAATCATGAAATAACGGGAGGAGGGCCCCTGGCAGAGAGCCCTGATGGGAAGAAAGTCCCAACTCCTGCTCCACGGCCTTTGCTGCCGAAGAAATCAGTTTCCTCAGAAAATTCCACCTACCCTCCATTGAAACCTATCACTGTTCCTCCCCGACTTTCAGTGGCATCACAAGCCAAAGCATTCAGGTCACTGGGAGAAGGGCCCCCGGCTAAGCCCCCAGGTCTAGTTCTGCAAAGCAAGCCCCTGGGTGATATCGACCTCATCAGCTTTGATGATGATGTTTTACCCACCCCATCTGGGAACCTGGCTGAAGAATCTATGGGTTCAGAGATGGCTCTAGGTGAGTAAAAATGAGAAGTAGAGGGGAATCTAAACTCATCATAGAATATCTTAAATGGCACTTGCTGTTTTAGTTTCCAGTTACATACGTTACTGGTACGTACATAGGTATTCATGTGCACATACACATGCATGTGTGTGTATAGAGACAGAGTCAGGGATGAACAGAGAGAGATTAAGAAACATGGAGCTAGGAGGGGAATGGAGACAGAGAGGGAAGAGAAAATATGGGATGGGGGAAGGGAAACAGAAATGGGGAAACACACACATCCATTACTATTATATGAGCCAGAAGCAAGCATACGGGGGCCAGGGACTAAACTAGGTTGTGGGGCTGGCTCTTCCTTTGGCAGGTGGACGTTCAGGCTTCACATTGAAAGGATCCAAGGAGGTTGGGGGAACATGGCATTAGAAAGATGCAGAGGAAACTTCTCCTAGATGGGAAGCCATGCAGGGGCCCCAGAAGGGCTCCTCAGGTGGACCTGGCCCCAGCTGTGAGTGCTAGGAGATGGGCCGGCTCCAGGGGAGGACTCTGACAAGAGCAATGTAAGGAGTGAGGAACCAGCCACATGTTATAAAATTTTTTTCTGTAATCTTCCAGAACATCTCCCCTTGGGAATGCAGAGTTTTATAAATAAAATTCAACAGTTGTAACTTTGCTGCGAAGATCGGGACAATTAAATTTCCCAAGAGGCAGAGTGTGTTTTCTTTCCTCACTCTGTTCAGATGGAGGGTGTTATGGTAAAGCTTATCTTTGATTTGTCAAACTAAGCTGCTCTACTTGTCATTGATAAGATTCCTTTTACTAGTGTTTACTTATTTGGATGGAATTTGTGAACATATGAACTTAATAGTGTTTTCAAAAGGTTAACTGTTATCTTATAAATGTTTAATATGCATCAAAATGGTACAAGCTGTGATTTCAACACCAAATTCTGCACTGCACAGGTGCATTTTAAATGACAACAAACACATACAGTACTTATTAAATATTTACCATGCACACAACATTGTAACAGGCAGTAGCGTATAAACTAAGAGACATGCCTCTTGTCCTTAAAGGGTGGAAGAAAAAATATTAGAATATATTGAGCTTCTGCAATGTACCTAATGCTCTGCTAGATACTTATACATTATTTTAATATTTACAGCAACCCTCTGTGGGATATCATTAGCCTCAGTTTGCAAATGAAAGAAATGAGGCTGAGAGACATCAATGGACAACTTGCCTAGTGTCATAAAACTAACAATTTTCCAAGCGAGGATTCAACTTAGTGTTTTTATTCTAAGTCTAGTTTATTTTTCACTATATCATGTTGCTACCCAACATTGAATCCTTAACCAGGCAACACTTTAAAAACTTTTCAAGTCTTTGTCAATATAATTTTCTTACATAAACCTTTTTGGTGTTACAAGCTTCAGAGGAGCTCAGGGATGAATAAATCCAACAGCGGCAAGCTGTTAAGGTGAGGAAACAGTACAAGCCAAAGAAATATTGCCTTTTATTGTACCTGCTAGATTCTATGAGGATGGCAACTTGGTTAATAATTGCTTAGAGCTTATTTTGTATAATCAAGCAGATAATTATAGTCATCTTCAAAAAGTAAGGTCAACAATATACTTTCAACATGAACATAGTCTCGTGCTTCTACTCAGCCTTTTCTGCTTCTTGATTGCTATCACTTTATTGCACAACATTTAATTATTGAGGCAGTCTTGTAGCAAAATGTGTAATTTGCTTGCCCTATGCGACTTTAACCATTGCTCTTGACTATGGAGTTATACCGAACTGAATACTTTATATGCTTTCTAAACCTGTTCCTCCTCCTATATTTTGCACCTCACTAGTGACACCATCACACACCCAGCCTTTCCTAGAGAAACCCAGAGGTCATGCCTGAATTTTCTCACCATGTCACAGAGCCTACCACAATTGCTGTGTTACCTTGGGCAATTTACTTAACCTCACAGTGCTTGGGTTTCCTCATCTATAAGACACATTACTACTACTCTTTCTGGAAGCTATTGCAAGGGTTAAATTTGATTATGCAGAAAAGCCCTATCACATTGTCTGAAACATGGTGACCATTAAATAGTAGTTATTATTGTTACTTCTCTGGCTTCATATCCAGTTAATTACCAACTCCTGCTGGTGTTACCTTCTGAATAGTTCTTGACTCTGCCTCTCATTTCCATCCCTCCTTGTACAGCCCCACTTTAGGCATCTATGCTCAGATTACTGCAGTGGCCTCCTAAGTTGAGCCCATTCAAACAAACCCATCATCCAAGGGATTTTTCTAGACTGCACACTGGCCCTTATCGCTTCCCTACTTATTATTCTCCAAAGGCCTTCAGGATCACCTCTGCACTGCTCAACATGTGGAGGGATTTTTGTTTGTTTTTTGACTTAGGACTTTGTGACCTCTTGATGGTATTTCAGTAGCACTGTCATTGTAAATAAATGTTTATGATCTCTTTGTGAAACCTTGCCTAAGCATCCAGGCATCAGCCAGAAACTGGGAGAGGAATGCAGGAGAAAGAAGAGTAACTCACAAATATGTCTTTCCCTCTCTTTCTCTTCCCTCAGAAATAAAGAAAATCTAATAAAATAGTGTGCATAAAATGAAGTTGCCATATTAAGCTCAGATAATAGAGATCAGAAAATACTGAAGCTATGAAAACATTGTAAAGATTAGAAAAATTATTAAAAGAAAACTCATAAAACCAGCAATTTAATATTGGATTCATTTCTTGGGTAGAATGCCTTCCAGGTTAATGTAATGGAGCCGAGAAGTATTAGTAGTTCCTCTTCACACCTTTACAAATCATACCCAGTTGTCAAAAAAAAAAAGCAGGACGTTTCTGCTGTCAACCCCATTACACAGACCAGAATAATAGTTTAGCAGTTAATTTCTGGTATTAATAGAACTCAAGGGAAAGAAATGACAGAAAAGCAAGCCAGGGATGGTGAAACTAATTGCGATGACAAGCATATTATTAGAGACAGGTAATGGGCGGAAAACTACTTTATCATCAATGTTTTTCCCAACCCAGTAATGAAGACCATGTGGATATAGGTGTTAAGAGGCCTGCTTGTTTGGCAGCAGGTGTTGGTGTGAGGGGCTAGAAGGAAGAGAGAATAAACACTGCAAATAAGAGTAGAGGAAAATGCCATTGACTTCCCTTCGATTTGGATAGGAAATTATTCTGGAGGTGCTCTGTGTCTCTTCTATAGAAGCAAGAGCAGTCTGTGATAGAATTATGGCAGCGAGATTCTTAACCCTTTCTAGATTACAGAATTCTGAGAATCTGATGTAGCCTGTGAATCTTTTATCTCCCTTGAAAATAGCCATTAGCAACCAGGCGCGGTGGCTCATGCCTGTAATCCTAGCACTCTGAGAGGCCAAGGTGGGAGGATCGCTCAAGGTCAGGAGTTCGAAACCAGCCTGAACAAGAGCGAGACCCCGTCTCTACTAAAAAAAATAGAAAGAAATGAATTGGCCAACTAAAAATATATAGAAAAAAAAATTAGCCGGGCATGGTGGCACATGCCTGTAGTCCCAGCTACTTGGGAGGCTGAGGCAGAAGGATTGCTTGAGCCCAGGAGTTTGAGGTTGCTATGAGCTAGGCTGACGCCATGGCACTCTAGCCTGGGCAACAGAGTGAGACTCTGTCTCAAAAAAAAAAAAATAGCCATTAGCTTATGTGTGCACAATTCAAGGTACAATTTCCAGAGCTTCCAGGACCCATTCTGGGCTCCAGATTAAGAACTTATATAGAATATCAGAAATAAACTTCAATGGACTGCTAAGTAAATTATGGTGCATCCATAACAATGGAGTATAGTGTGGTAATTAAAAGGAGGTAGACCTGTTATCTCTTACTAGGGATGAACCTCCAAGATATTACTAGGTGAAAAATGCAAGGTACAGGATAGTATTCGTGGTATTTTAGCTACTGTTTGTATTAAATGTCAAACGCAACATGTTTAGAAAGATGTATAAAAAGTTGGTAGCAAAGGTTGTCTTTTATGAGGGAACTTGATAGGAGAGGATGAGGGAACCCAGTTCTATCGATGTACGTTTTGGTTTTTTTTGTTTTTTTTTGTTTTTTTTTTTT
>VBSM01000483.1:6308543-6325913 GCA_008086735.1 Cheirogaleus medius
GGCCTCCCAGAGTGCTAGGATTACAGGCGTGAGCCACCGCGCCCGGCCTTCGATGTACGTTTTGATCCCTTTCGAATTGCCGACCATGCGCAAGCATTACCTTTAACAAAATAATTAGCGAATAATCTTTCCTAAATAGCTGAATATAAGCATAATTAGGCTGAAAGAAACTGGGAGAGTTATCTTTTTGCTACAGAGAGAGAACTGCTTCCCCCACTGATCCTCAACTTTGTGGTGAGTGGAAATTTTAAAAACAATAAAATAGTGATTTTTCTAAACAGCTATATTAGTATTATTCAAGGTTACAAATGGAAGCTAATTATTATGAACTAAATATGTCTAAATTATATCAATTCAAAAACATATATCTGTATTATTTACCTTTTAAGTAGAACCCCAAAGAGATTTTCAAGTGGTTTTGTATTGATTTGTTTGGCAGAGGTGTTATTTCAGCTTGAAATTTCTTGGGATTGAATTTATTTTACTGAATTTTTTTTCAGTTACAAAAGTAAAATATATTTGTTGTAACAAGTCAAACAATTCAGAGATTTTAGTAAAAAAAAAAAAATTAATTTTCCCTCCAGTCCATTCAAATCCCCACAGTAACCAGTATGAACAAAGTTTGTAGCTTTCTGTGCCTTTGGTGAAACTAATACAAACCAAAGCTTGCAAACATATACACAGTCCATATATATGGAATTTCCCCCAAAATTGTTATTATACTATATCTGTTACTCAGCAGGGTGCTTTTTCATTCAACAATGACATTTGTCATTTCTCTTCAGGCTAATAGGTCTACGTCTCATTCATTGTTTCCTTTTACCTGCCTAGTATTCCGTAGTATGAATATATCGTAGTGGATTCAATGTTTCCCCTATTGGTGGACATTCAGGTTGTCTCTTTTGTTTTTAATTTTGGGTTGTTTTGTTTGTTTTTGTTTTTTGCCACTACATAAAATGCTGTTGTAAATACCATAAACATTTTCACTCCTACCAGTGCTTCTATTTTTGAAGAATAAATTTTTAAAAATGGGACTACTGGGTCAAAGGTTATAAACTTTAAACATTTTAACTGGTACTAATGATCCAATTTCCTAACTTGGCAGGGCCTGGAGTTCCCAAACATGAAGTGCCATCCTTGCTTTATATGTTGCCTGCTTATCATTTCTGTTGGAAAAAATACCCGTCTTATGAAAAGATATAGAAAGTGAACTTCTTGCTGTGTAGTTAGAGAGAGACTTGCACACCATCAAGATGAAAAACAGGCCTCTGGCTCCACCTTCTCATTGAAGCAATGTTGTTTATCCTCTCCACTAATCTGCATGCCTGGCATGGATCAGAGCCGGACAACACGCAGACAGAGAGGCAGATGCAGAGCCTGCTGACTCAGTGAGCACAGCTGCGGGAGGTCATTAAACAGACCACTCCTGCCAAACAGCCCGCAGTGGTGTGACACTAAGACTTCCTTGCCTCACCGTATGGAGAAAGAAATTTTTTTCCCCCAGAGACTTGTATAGTAGAATGATTACACATGATTTGAGTGTCAACTATTAAAGAGCAGCTAATGGTATTAAAAATAAAGGACCGAGAAAGAGAGGGTAATAAGGACACTTTGAATACTTCATAAGTTACACCTATGCTACTCCAATTGAAATACTTCAGGTTAAAAAAAAAAATAGCTGGACCCTTTAACAGGATAGGTGAGATCTGCCCACTGGGTGTGCAGGATGTGGGGCAGGGTTTCCTGGGCCAGTCCTCCGACAGCAAGCACGTTTGGATGCCCCCTGTGGCCAGCCCTTCAAGGGTGCTGGTTGGCCTCTTTTCTCCTTTCCCTGCCGCCCTTGTACATGCCCTCACTGCTGGAATGTGAGTGAGTGTGTGTAGGTGTTACACTTGCCCAGAATTTTGAGTTGAGCTCGGAAACAATTTAAGTCATTCCGTGCTCAAGATTTTCTTCCCCTTTCACTACCCACCCACCCAAAAAACATCATTAACTAAAATTTTATACTAATAACCAACAGATTATAGTTACCAAAAGCCACTGTTAAAGTAGAAATGCTATTTGAAAGGTAGGACACAGTGAATAAGTATCAGAAGAATTATTAGAACACGTCCAATCCAGTTTTTGGAAAGACAAACAGTATCGTTAACGGAGCCCTCCCCTCCCTCACGCAGCATACTCCTGTTTCATTCTGCAACCTGCTTCCCTTCTGCCCATACCTGAAATTCCTCACCTTGTTCTTCTTTTTCCTTTTCCTTTTTCAATAGTACTTCTCACCTTCTAATATACCACATGAATTGCTGTCCTATTATATTTATTGTTTATGGTCTCCATCTCTCTGCTGGACTGTAAGCTCCATGAAGGCAGAGTTCTTTGCTTTGTTCAC
The DNA here is from genome assembly GCA_008086735.1 of Cheirogaleus medius. NCBI lineage: Eukaryota > Metazoa > Chordata > Mammalia > Primates > Cheirogaleidae > Cheirogaleus > Cheirogaleus medius. The sequence continues at coordinate 6,310,930 of VBSM01000483.1, forward strand.
TAAGGTATTCCCAGCATCTAGAAGAGTGTTTGGTGTGGAGTAGGCACCCAGTCAATATTGAATAGCAAAAGTGAAAAATCAAATTACAAAGAAATTGATATAAAATAATTCTGGTTTTGTTTTTTAAAATATCTATATAAAAATAACACATCATATTTATTAAAAAAATATGTAGAAACATATACCAAATTTTAGATAATAATTAATACTTGAGAGATGAGATTATAAGAGATTTTCTATTTTACATATTAATGATTCCCATTTTACAACAAATATTACTTTGAAGTAAAAAATTGAGCTATAACAAAATAAGGAATTAAGGAATTTGGTTAAACCTAAAAATAGGAGTTTTGTTTGTTTTGGGGGGAAGGGAAATAGGTTACAATGGAAGAAAATTGTATTATTATTACAGTAGTCTTCTATTTTGAGTTTGATGTTATTCTTTTGAAAATCTTGAGTTGGCTTTTTGGACTTATGACTCACATCACTTGGGAGCTGCTAGGTTTCCATAGAGGGGTCATCAAATTCTCTTTTTCTCGGTAGCATTGTAATTATTATTTTAGCTAGTATGCCATCTGGGGAGCCTTCTTAGGTGGTAGATAAGAAACTAAAATTAGGATTGTAGTTTACCATCATATCTCCTCACCCAGCACCATTACTGGAACATAATAAACGTAAATATGTGAGCGAGTCACTAGTGAGAGAGTGATGCCTTTGGCAGGATATATGTGGTAGGATTGCCTGAGAACTGGGTGGAAGGAAAGGAAAGTATTAGGTTGCTGAAAGGGTTTCTTATTAGCTCAGCTCTTCATGAATCCTACAAAGAGCCGGTCAGCAAAAAGGTACTTACTGAACTGCAGCTCATAACAGGCAGAATGTAAATGCTGTTCATCACAGGGGCTATGGAGTGCAGAGTTTTATAGGGAGTATCTCCCTACAGGCAAGATCCATAGAACAGATGCAGAATTACAGCATATACTCATTCTGCCTCTTGTTGAATAAAGGCAAAGGCAGCCTCAAGAGATCTTGTGTGCTGTATAGAATATCTATTTTAAAGCATTTTATTTTGTTTTTGCTAATCTGTTTATTTTTAGGTTTCCCATCTTTTAAAAAATGTTATAGTCATTTTTCCAAACCACTAAAAAGAACATTTACATTAAAGAAAAAAACTGTTTCTTTCAATGAAAAGGTTTTATAGCTGTGCTTGTGTTTAAAATACTTTTCCTAAGCATACACTGTCCATTTAAAATAAAACAGTTAAGATGGAGAAATTCTGAGGCGTACATCCTTTCCCCAAAATTAAATATTTGAAGAGATATGTCCTATTTTATTTCTGGGATAAAATGTTTTTCATTTTCATGTTACTGAAGTGTAGTTTTACTAAACTACTAAATCCCAGACTGCTGAGCACCTTCCCCTTGGCAAGCATGGCACTGCGTAGGATGACGGCCATTGGTGAGCCCCGTGAGTCAGTGAACCGGTGCAGGCACAGGGGATATAGAGGATGAGAGTCCTTCCTTTCTGAGGGATCTGGGAGGCTTCAGAATGCAGGAAAGATTGTCTCCTCTTTTCAATTGCCCCTCATTTTCCGGTGGACACTTATGAAATGATTACTCTCCCCTGAAAGATAGCTTCTACATAATTCAAGATCATTGTGGATCTCATCAGAGAGAAGAAAAGCTGTATGAATTATTTACAGAGCACTAAGTTATTTCCTTTTATGAGGGCCAACTTTGTTTTTGTCTCTGCAAACTGAGATTTTGTTTATCTATGAATAGTTTTCCCTTGGGCATGAAAAATATGGCTCTTACAATATGAATGAGGTTTTTTGTTTGAGTCCATGTTAACTAAAACATGCAAAATAAACTATGTTTTTCATTAGATCCCTTTCAGCTCCCCACAAAAACAGAACCAACAAAAGAACAAGCAGTTCAACCAGCACCCACCAGGAAGCCCACTGTAATTCGAATTCCAGCCAAACCAGGAAAATGTAAGCACTTCTCTGCCTTCTTTATTTGCTTCTTCAAGAGCCTGGGAGAAATATATACTAATTTATCAATGTCTGCTTTTGAAATTTGTGTAATCTGACATTTATTATTATTCATAGTCAAGGACACTTAAAAGCAAATTGTTTTTTTGCAATTCTTTGAGAATTAGTACAGTAAGTTTGGATTTCATTTTTCTTTAATAATATCTTTAGGCAGAGAGAATAGAGAGAGACTGCAAAACTCAGAACAACTGTAGTATCCCATGTTAGTGCCTCTGGTAAAGATTTAATGGGAAAGTAATCAAAATTAATAGCAAATAAAGGTGTATATGTCTATCAGGAGTATATTATTCAAATCAACATAATCTTAATATGGCTATGTGTGAATTGTATAAAGAGCAGTAACCAAAAGCTTTAAAAACATAACAATGTATAAAAATATTTTTAAACTAGTGTAACATTACATTTTGATTTACTTCCTTACTTGATTTTTTTGCTTACTTGATTTTTTTAATGGTACGATGATTAAAATTCTTTATGAGCTTTAATAAGTACTTCAAAAAGAAATCTGGTATTTATTGCAAAGGAGAAGACAAAAGGGCCAGAACTATTTATTTTAGGCCCCAGATTATTAAAATGTGTGGACAAGAGTGTGTGTGTGTATGCATACTTGGTAGGTTCAAAGTGTTCATTGGAGTGATCACACAGCTCTCTCCATAGGCCTTTGATTTCATTTATACCGTGTTTCCCCGAAAATAAGACCTACCCATAAAATAAGCCCCAGCAGGATTTCTAAGCATTTGCGCAACATAAGCCCTACCCTGAAAATAAGACCTAGTGATGGGCGTGGCTACGCAGCACATCTGCACAACCCATGCATTTCGTCAGGAGCGTAAAGAAGACGAGCAGCCTTTCTCATCTGCCGCATCGTGACAGCTACTATCCCAGAGGTGACTGGAAAGGTGCCGGCGGCCCCACCAACGAGGTTGGCTCCCCCTGTCAGGTCCCGGCATCCTGTGTGTGCTGCAAGCTGAGGCTTTGAGGGGAAAGTCTCCTCAGTAAAGTGAGGAGCGGGACGCTCTGATTTAGGTATTGTGTGTCCCCAGGGAGAAGAAGGAAAGCTGTGGCTGCCATTTTACTCAGCACTGGGGGCCTCTCTCACCCCCCACAAACACCAGGGAATAGGGGAAAAGCTTTAGCAAGCAGTCTCCTACTGAGCCCAGGGAGATCATTTCTGCTCCACTGTGCAGATTGGACCCAGTGCTCACTGGATCTCTGATAAATAAGCCAGCCCTTACACATCAGCTTTGCTGGCCTATCTCTGCTTTTCCTGAGTATCTGTTCCCCCAGACAAAATGAGTACAAAAAGAAAGAGCTATTCTGTTGAGTACAGGAAAGAAATTGTGGAGGACTCCAAGAGCAAGAATCTTACGGCTTTCTGAAAAGAGAAGAAGTTGGATATCTGAATGGTCCGAAAATGGCAGGCAGAATACGATAACCTCAGTCTACATGTGGATAGAGGAAATGCTAAGAAGCGCAAATGTGGTTCAGGTCAGCAACATTTATTTCCCGAGCTAGAAGACATGATCGGTGAATGGATTGCTGACAGGAGAGCAAAGACTTTGGTTGTGCGCAGGGCTGATATTCAAAGATTTGCCCTTGCAATGGCACCACAATTAGAAATATCCCTAGAAGATTTCAAAGCATCACAACGCTGGCTGGATGGCTTCCTTCAGCGATATGAACCGTCTCTAGGAAAATTGACAACACTGTTTAAGTTGGAAGATGCTGAAGTTATTAAGTGAGCACTTGCATTCAAGTCCTTTGTTGATGGCATCGACTTTTCTAAATACCAACTTTGCAACATGATTGCTATGGATGAAACTGCAGTGTTTATGGGTCAAGGAGCCCAAACGACAGTTGAACAGAGGCGTGCCTCCTCAATCTATGTCCCCTCCACTGGTCACGAAAGTTCACGCGTTACCTATATTTTGGCAATTTGTCTGGATGGAAAGAAAGTCACACCTCTTATCATCACTAAGGGCAAGAAAGATAAGATTGAACGTGTTTCCAACATTTATGTTCTTGAAACCGAAAAAGCCTGGTGCACACAAGCAGTTATAAGGAAGTGGCTTGATTTAATGCTGCCACTTGTTTTGCGAGGTGGCCAAAGAGGTCTGCTAGTCTGGGATTCAGCCAGCACTCACTGTGCTAAAGACATGAAGAACTTCCTTGCAGAGAGAAGAATAGATCAAATAATGATTCCTGCAGGAATGACTGCCTATCTGCAGACCCTTGATATTGCAATAAACAAGCCATTCAAAGACCATTTGCTCATGGAAATTAACGACTGCATTGAAAATAGAATGACAAGAAATCAGCGTGGAAACTTTGTGAAGCCTAGCCTGTAAGAGGTTGTGATTTAGGTGAAGAATTCATGGGATAAAATCACTGACAGTGTTGTTACCAATGCACTCCAAGCAGGTTACATGGATAAGAGCTGCTCATTTAATGAGAGCTCTATGGCTCGGCATGAGAGATTGGGGCCTATGGTTCTAAAGGAAATAGAGTCACAAGAAATTCAGGATGGAATTCGGGGTTTGGAGTGTTATGATGATGTTCCAGAAGAAGACGACTTAATTATATTTGAATAAATGTAGATTGTTGTACTGTACTTAAAAAAAAATAACACATCCCCTGAAAATAAGCTTTAGGGTATCTTCTTGAGGAAAAATAAATATAAGACCCTGTCTTATTTTTGGGGAAACATGGTACCTGCAATGCCTAGCAATGCATAGCCCAGATGTGTTCTTGCCTTTGTCAAACAAAAGATTCTCCTTTCCTCCTAACAGCGGAGTTAAATGTCCCAGTCTTTCACCTATAGCACCCAGGATTGTACTACAGGGATACTCTTTATTTTAGGGGTTTGTTTTTTCTATAAAGCACTACTCAAAATGATAAGATTGGTTCTAGTCTTTTCTTGATGTTTTTGTTATTAATTGACGGCTTTTAGCCAAGTAGTAAGAAGGTTGAACTGAGTTGCTATGAAGAATGAAGAGGAGAAAAAGTCAAGGGTACCAAATTCTGGTGGGTTCTAATTTCTTATATTTTAGTGTTAGAACAGGTTCCATATTTTTTTGATGGTGTTATGTAGCCTACAGATCAGTAAAATGATAGCTCGTTGGGTTGTTTGCCTGTTTGCTATTACTTTGTTAAATCTATTCTGGGTTTTAACAGGCATAGTGAGATATAATGACAATAAATATTGCCAGAGCTCATGGGTTTTAAGTAATGCAATTTTTACACAAATATTTAAATTTATTTTCCTGTTGTGTCAGTGTTCCCATAGACCACCTCCAGGTTTGATGATTCTCTAGGAAGGATCCACAGGACTCAACATATATTTGTATTCATGGCTATTATTTATTACAACAAAAGTATATGAGGCAAAGGGAAACGGCAAATGGGGTGAAGTCTGGAGGAAACCAGGTGAAAACTTCCAGGAGTCTTCTGTTGGTGGAGTTGTATAGGATGTACTTCATTCTTCCAGCAATGAGTTCTGATAACACATGTGAAATGTGAAGCAGGGAAGCTCATTAGAGACTCCATGTCTAGGGTTTTTACTGGGAGCTGGTCACATAGGCACTCCTAGAAATTTTGACATGTACCAAAATTCCAGATTCCCAAAAGGAAAGCAGGTGTTCAGCATAAACTATATTCTTCAGTTCCGGGAATGATGGGAACCTTCCCAAAATCCAAGTTCCTAGATGCCAGCCAAGGACCAATATTGTATGCAGGCCTTTCTAAGGGTATGCAGTTTTAGGCCTGCTATGTTTACTTTTTATGCACACCTGTAAATTGGATTAGTAACTCTGAAATCCTGAAAAGGATATGCTGAGGAAGCACTTTTATTATCCTGAAAAATCTCCAGGAACTGTTAGAAAGTTGAATTCTGTACTGCTAGGTGTGAGAGAACTGAAGTGACAAAATGATTTCTAGAGAGTTATTTATATTTATATGAAAAATCAGTTCCCCAGAGCGGTGGCTCATGCCTGTAATCCCGGGAGGCTGAGGCGGGAGAATTGCTTGAAGTCAGGAGTTCCAGTCCAGCCTGAGAAAGAGCAAGACTCTGTCTCTACCAAAATTAGAAAAAATTAGCTGGGCGTCATGGCGCACACCTATAGTCCCAGCTAATCAGGAGGCTGAGGCAGGAGGATCGTTTGAGCCCAGGAGTTTGAGGTTGCAGTGAGCTGTGATGACGCCGCTGCACTCTACCTGGGCGACAGAGCAAGACTCTGTCTCAAAGAAAAACAAACAATTCCCCAGAATTTTATTATTACAATTATTAAGCAATGCATATATGTTGTGGAGGAAAAAGAATGAGACTTTTGGTATCAGAAGAACTTGTAATGGACAAGGGAAGAAAGGAGTAGCTTTGTGGTGCAAAAATCCTTGGTCTTCTTTGAACTTGTCAGCTCATTGTCCCTCAGGACCTGTTTCTTCTGACTAGATTGTCTTTTTCCCAGACATCTGTGTGGCTCCCTCTCTCAAATGCTCAAATGCCACTATGTCAGTGAGACCTTCCCTGACTATATTATTTAAAATTGGAAATCTCCTACCTGCACGTCCCATCATCCCATACACACCCACACCATATACTCCCTATCTCTCTTCCTGCCAGTAAGCTATTTCCTGTCTACTTTCATATTATTACTTTGTACCCTTAAATATTTGTCACGACAATATTATATCTTAAATGATTCATTATTTCCTTGTAAGAATAAGGAAATTGCAGCACAGAGAAAATCTTCAAGATGGTGACTGAGTTGGATGTTCTTGTGTATGTCTTAATTCCCAGAGCAGCCCTGCCTCTCACTAAGAAAGCTTGCCTGTCTCTAAATCATTGTTTTCCTAGTTGCTGGCTTGGGTATTTTCCTCCCTTTGAGAATGTTTTCCTGTCTGCGGATAAAACAGAAACCTGACAAATCATCCTCTTGTTATAAGTTTTTCATGTGAAATGGAAGTAGAGGATGTTCATTTGAAAAAAAAAAATTCCCATCTTCTTTCAATGCCTAAACCGAACAGTGTAAAAGGTGGCTTTAGCCTCCTTCAGTATGCTGCAATCATCCTCTCTCCACCTCCTTTTTGCACACAGATTTACTAATTAAATCTGGTCATCTTTGTTTTCTTCTCTTTAAAATAAGTTGAGGGTACACTATCACTGAGATAAAGATGTGGTTTAGATGTAAAGGTATTGTTTGCTTAATTGAGGGTAATTCACTAATCTGGAGCTAATGAATTAGAAAATACACTTAATTATTTTCGGGTGGGATATACCACCTGTTAAGAAGCAGCATTCTTCTTTTTTTCTTTTCTTTTTTGTTTTTTAAGACAGAGTGTTACTCTGTTGCCCTAGGTATAAGCCAGTAGGGTCATTGTAATTGACTGCAACCTCAAACTCTTGGGCTCAAGCCATCCTCCTGCCTCAGCCTCCTGAGTAGCTAGGAATATAGGCATGTGCCACCATGCCCAGCTAATTTTTTCTATTTTTGGTAGAGTTGGGGTCTTGCTCTTGCTCAGGCTGATCTCAAACTCCTGACCTCAAGCAATTCTTCCTCAGCCTCCCAGAGTGCTAAGATGACAGGCGTGCGACACCACACCTGGCCAAGAAGCAGCATTCTTTATTAGAATGAGCACAGGCTTTTGGGTTCCAAACCCTGGATCTGACAATTACAAGCTCTAAGATTTTGGATAGCTTATTTATTTTTGTAGCTTCAGTTTCTTCATCTGTAAACTAGGTAGGATATTATCTAGTGTAGTGCTGTCCAGTAGAACTTTCTGTAAAGATAGAAATGTTCCAACCCTGTACTGGTAGCCACTAGCCACAGGTGGGTATTGAGTACTTGAAATATGGCTAGTGCAACTGAGGAATTGAAATTTTAATTTGATTTAATTTTAATTAATTAAGATTTAAGTTTAAATTTCCATATGTGGCTACTAGCTAGTGGATTGGACAAATCTAACATGTAGATATGTTGGTTCTAGAAATGTATATAAATATAGTGCCTAACTTAATGCCTGGCACATAGAAGGTTCTTAGCAAATGCTGGTTATTGTTGTTATTTATTGAGTATTATTTTCACTCTCTACAAAACATAGAATAAAATTAACTGATATCAACTAACACATAGTTTTCTGAGGTTTGGTGGGAGCTCTTTCTCATCTGCTTAATTATATATTCTTTTGTGCGGATCTTTTATGATAGCCACTTTTCCAAGGAACCAAGCAGTAATCATTTTATTCTTTGGAATTCCAAAAACTAGAAATTATTCATGAATTCTATATTTTTCCAGGTTTACATGAGGATCCACAAAGCCCACCTCCTCTCCCTGCTGAAAAACCTATTGGAAACACTTATAGTACAGTATCTGGAAAACTCAGTAATACTGACAGAACTAGAAACTTGGTAAGTAGTCATTATAGGTTATATTAAGTTGAAGACTAAGCCATGCATTAATTTTAAATACTTAGCTGATTTCTAACTTATTTTACCACTGGTTAGATTAAAAAAAAAAAAAACCTTTATTAGAAACCAGTTTCTAAGTTCCAGGTACTTATTTAATATGATTTTCTTAAAAAAAAAAATAAAAAGATGCAAAATATCTCATTCATAATTTTATATTGATTCCATATTGTAATATTCATTTCTTGAATCTATTGGGTTAAATAAAATGTTATTAAAATTTTAAAAAAATGTGATTTTCAATATTCGAAAAGTCCCCATAAAGAGATTAGGCCAATTCATTGTAATTCATAAAATAATTTGTCCTATACTGACGTAATGTGATTGCCTTTTAAATGACACTAATAATGAGAGAGTTATTAAAAATCTCTAAAAACCTTAAATATTTGTGGAAATAAATTTAGTCAGATAGTCAGTTTTTATTTAAAATATCTAATAAGTGACACAATTTTAAGATAATTACCATAAGAATTTTTTAATCTGAAATTTTAGAAAAAAATTATTTTTTTTAGTTTAAAAATATAGAGCTTTACTTTGCACTTGCTAAGATGGTAGTCAAAGAATTTTTTGTATATATATATATATATATATATTTTTTTTTTTTTATTTCAACCTCAATACTATTCCCTCATACTTTTAGGCTTATTTTAAGAGAAATCAGTTCTTAAAGTCTTTGAACCAAATTTTCAGTCCAAATCTCATAATAGTTTTACATTGTGCATGAACTATGCTTATTATACAGGCAAACTCACCTAATCATCTGGTGAAGAGAAATTTCTCTGAAGGAGACATTAAATTAAATTAGCCAATATCAAGTTAATGAGATTTTCCTGAAGAATGAATTAAAATTTAGTGATCACTTGGATTTTCAAAGTACTTGGTAATAAATTTTTATTAAAACTGGGCCAAGAAAGCCCAAAAGAGGATAGTAGGGCCCCTACCCTACTATTGTTGAATAGGAAAATCCCAAATTTCCATGGAGGAAAAGTTGCTTGAGAAGGTTACTGGCTTCTACTCTGTTTTATAGAGGAGCAAGAGGGTGATAAGTAAATAAATACATCATTTATTAAGTGATAAGATGGGCCTTATAAACTATAAAGCTCTACTGAAAATATTAGGTATTATTACTTTAGTGTTAAGCCGTCTACAAGGAACTCCCACATTTTAGAACAATCAGAAAAGGAAATTAAAATAAACGAAACCATCTGGAAAGACACTATATTCATAATTGTGTTCGTACCTCACATGGACAACATGAGGGAAATCCTGTCCTGCACTGTTTACAAAGGGAGTCAGAGCATTCTGTATTGTACTGAAATAAGTGCATACTATTAATAGCACACTGAGTCTGAAGGAAGAAGAAATGGGGAAACAGACCACAAGTAAAATGATTTGCCTGTAGTCATACGTGTAGATTTTTAGGTCCTGAAACTCAAATCTATGCCTAAGAAATTCCTTTTGAGAATTACAATTAATGAATTTTAAACCAGAGACCATAAGGACTAAAGGGTTGTGGATAAGGGTCTCTAGAAAGAACACTGTACTAGTGTAGTGACCCACAGGGATAGGCATGATCTTTGCCAACTACGTCTCCTGACCGTGGCACAGGACAATAACTCTTTACTCCTTCTCTTGTCATGAGTCTGGGGAACTTTCCATCTCAGGATAAGATGGCTGAGTTGCCAGACCTCATTTTCTTCATTTAAATGATGAGGGACCCCAGGGTGAAGAACATCAGGAACCACTGGAACCATTCTGTCAGCAGGAGCAGACACCTCCGTGTGCCCTGTTGCCCACCTGGGAATGCAAGGCTTCCTAAGCATCCACCAAGGAGGCTGCCAACAGTACAGGAGGAGAGTCAGGAGCTGCTGCGTAGTATGCATAAGGAATTAAAGATACAGCACAGAAGCTCACTAATGAGAACAAACACATTCTGTATGTGGAAGAAGGAGACAGGCTGATTCTGAATTCAGGACATAAGAAGTGGTACAAGAAACAAGAAAAGAAAAAACATCCGTGGAGGCTGCTCAGTAATTCTAACAGACAAGAGTGTGGTCTTGGGATAAATAACTGTTTTTTAAAAATATGGCAAAAAAACTGAGAAATTATTTTGAAATTAGAATATAATTTCAGTACAGAGGAACAAAAAGATGGAATTTGCAGAGATAGCACAAGTAGGAAAACCAGCTTCACCAGAAACTAAAATGTTTATCCAAACACATTACAACCAAAGTTCAGGGATGTCCTTCAGGAATTTGAATATACTATTTTTTTTTCTAATTTAAAATTTGCACACTGTAAAAAATCGAGAAATTAAAAAGATATTTAAGATTTCCTGTAAAAATACCACAACCCAGGGAAAACTAACTAATATTTGGTACAAAATTTAGATCATATGCTATGTATTTTGTACAGTACAGTATTTTATACCTTTCCATGTCAAGTTTATACATCTATGTTTTTTAAATTTTTTCTTAATTACCAAGTTATTCAACAACTATACTTTTGAGAAAAGCAATAAAATTTTCTCACTATCTGCTGGAGTTTGTGTGTTTGTTTATTTTAATTCTAAAGGTAGCCAAAGAAATAAATGCATTTTTGAAGTATTATAGCAATATTCATCAGGAAGAAATATAGGCAGCAGTATATTTATAAGGCATGGATTATATTCTGGAATATTGCAGGGTTTATGAGCTGGTGACTTGCCTCACTACATTAACTGAACTCATTAGTGAAACCAAGTCTTAAGGGCAAGCTTAATTTGTTTTTAAAAATGGGATTTTAAAACATTGAAACATGTTTAAATGATCTCATTTATTGACAATTAATCATTTGGTATTTAAGGGGAAGTTGTAAATATTCGATATGAATTAAAAATCACTAAAGTGAGTTTTAGCTTGTTTATAAGATAAGAAGGAGTAAAGCAGTCCGAATTAGCCTAAAGATTCCCAACCTATAATAAGACTTCCTTTACCAAAACAAAAGGCAGTATAATTTTAAAGGGCTAGCTTTTTTACCCTAATGGGGTCTTAGAGAAATATTATTTCCTGGGTGTCAGTGTTGGGGACTTAGAAAGTAGGAAAGGTGAAAAAAAGAGACAATCAGAATTAGAAGTATTTAGTGAGGAATTTTCCCCAAGAAACTAAAGTTTTGGTTTTGAGATCCTTTAGCTTCCCACTCAACAGAAGATCTGAAAATGTTTTCCATGTATTATATTTATTTCCCAGTTCTTGAACTATCACGTGTTTAGAAAACCTACTTAAACAACATAGTTTGAGTCCCTTTCCCTACAAAAATCTTCCTATTAATTCCTTTCCAATTTCTCTCATCTACTGATGGTATAAAACATTCCAACTATACCTGTCTTTTATTTTTCACATTATTCCCCTTTACTCTTTCTCTCTTTCCTACAAAACTCTTCTTATACCATCCCAACCCCTTTGCTATAGTTTGTAAGCACTCTTCTCTCTTGGACCTGTTCTGTTCCTCCTCACATGCCTTCCTTTCAGGCCATCCCTTAAACTTCTTTTGTGTTCCCACGTCCTTCTAGTTCAAAAATGTTGAAACTATCCAGTGATTGGATAAGAACTGCCTGTTTAAGCAAAACAAACTATTAGCCACCTTACTTATTATGTGTTTAAACCTAAAAGCACTATATTTCTTATGTGTGATCATCGGATGAATGAAGACCATATATTTTTTAATTCCCTTCAGTACCTGCTTAAATTGTTACCATGCTACCTGTTGTGATTTAAACATCATCCCCTAATGTGACATGAATCCACTAGGTGCATAACTGCAGTGCAGTTGGTCAGGCTGTAGTCCACAACAGGAGATCCTTTGGTTTCTTCCTTTCAGTGTTTTCACTTGTATTAGGACATGGATAATTTTGGTAGGAGTGAGTTAATATTATTTAAGATTGGAAACTCTTTTAAGCTACTTTCTATAACTCAGCTACATTTCTACTTATAAACCCAGCCAAAAATATTATCCAGAATTTCTCTTGACAAGCTCTAGTTTTGGATTAACCTTAACTAAAAAGTATTCTCTGATACTTGCAGGAATCCAGCCACACTGGTCTTATAGGAGGTTTTGTGCGAGGACCCCCAAGGTTGCCACCAAGGTAAGTAAGTGTGTGAAAAGTTAGAGAAAAACTAATAACTCAAAGACCCAACTCTCTTTTCTATCACCAAGACTGAGTATTGTTGACCATAGATCTTCTTTTAGAGATAAAATAATCTCACGAATTCACCCAGGCCACTGGCCCACAGTCTGCTTCTGAAAGCAGGCTGTAGGAATCTCTGTACCTTTTTTTTAACACTGTCCAAAAACTCATAGAGCATAAACATGGATCTCTATTACTTTTCCTGAAACAAATGAATAAGACTCCTTTCTGAACCTAAAACAATTCCACTTTTGGAGTACACACAGTCTCTCCCCGGCCCCACTTGGTAAAGAGAGACAGGCCTGGTTTTTGGCATTTCCAAGGGAGATAGGATTTGTGAGCTCAGAAGTGAGCTGCCTCCTGAGTTCCAGAGCTATTTGAACAGAAGGCTGTAATGCTATCAGAAGATATTACTTTGTTGAAAATTATTTCTATCATAGGGATTAAGGAAAAGCTTTCAAAGTAACAGTTGTCCTATCCCATTTTCAGAACTGGCTTTCTTTATATTAATCTAAATTAGAATTTTAATAGTAATTCCTATAACATGAATATTAGGGGATTTTGATGTTCCTTTTCTAATCATGTGAAAGACCCCAGCACATATACCTGATATCTTATTATAAGCTTTCATCTCAGACTTTGGTAGAAAGTGCTTAGTTTCCTGAAATAGTCATGGTGTGTTTAATAGCAAATGGGGCCTTAGAGAGCTCATGATAGTAAATGCTTGTTTGTCTTGAACTAATGAATCTCTAGTGCAAGATAAGAGGAAGCTGGAACATCGTGGCATTTCCTCTAATAATACAAAGTTTAATGCAGTAGTCGTTTGCTCAAAAATAGCATACCCTGCATGTTTCAGTAAATTGTATTCCACTAGCAGAAAGCTCTGTGTGTGCGTGTGTGTGTGTGTGCGTGTCTGTAAGAAAGGACAGAACAGAATCTGATACTGATAAAACACTGACTCATGGCTGCTACATTGACTTTCAGACCTGTAAATGGAAAAACCATTTCAACTCGACAGCCTCCTCCCAAGGTGCCCCCTGAGAGACCACCTCCCCCTAAACTTTCTGCGACCAGAGCATCAAATAAAAAACTGCCTTTTAATCGGTCCTCTTCTGACATGGATCTTCAGAAAAAACAAAGTAACTTGGCATCTGGACTCTCAAAAGCCAAGAGTCAAGTCTTTAAAAATCAAGATCCGGTGCTACCCCCTCGTCCCAAACCAGGACACCCTCTCTACAGTAAATACATGGTAAATTTAACTCTTAAAAATGTTTGTGGTCAAGAGGCTTGTCTTAAAGTATACATAAGCTTCCTTAGGAAAAGATGGTGAAATAATTGTCCCTTGTCCCTAAGAATGCTCTTGATAAGTAGGTGAAAATAAAACCTAGGTCTTTAAAGCTGGGTTTTATTACTAGGAGAAATGTAGGAAAAAAGGAAGCAGGGCAGGCAGGGATTATAACTTGCTGTCTTCTTGACCAAACAGGAACTCTGAAAAACCTGACCTAGTAGGTTATGTTAATGGGAGTAACTCTGACAGATTATATCTTTGAATATGTATCTCAATCTAGATAGATCTTGATATAAAATTTTTAATTATTATGAGTACATAATAGTTGTATACATTTATAGGGTACATGTGATGTTTTGATACGGGCAAACAATGTGTAGTAGTCAAATCATAGTTTATATCTTATAGCTGCTTTGCCCGCTGAATAAAATTTAAAATGAAGCAGAAAGAAAGTTCTTATTAAGATGGATGGTTTTTCTTTCATTTCTCCCTTTTGAAAGCCTAATTATCATGGTCCATTTAATAGCTACCAGTTAGAAGTTTGCATCAATAATTGAGATAATTAAGATATTGTAAAAATTTTATTCTCTTTGAATGTTTTTCTCATCAAATGACCTAAACCTTTGTCTCCATATCCCATAGTTGAAAAATAAAGTTGCTCTGCTCTCTACTTTGGTCAGGTTAACCTGAAAGAATCTAAAACAAATAAAAATGATAAAGAGAGCAGGGCTGCTTGCACTTCTTCTTTTCCTTTTTCTTTTTTTTTAAGGGGGGAAATTAGAAGCACATAGATGGTTGCTTGCACTTTTTAAACAATGGTATGACAGAGTACCTCCTAACAAGAACAGTAATTAATAATTTTATATTGTTTTACATTTCCATCATTGAGCTAGAAATTATTTTTTCTTTAAACCATTCAGGGTTTTAAAAAAATCCTCCTTAGAAAATGGTATAGACAAATAAGAAGGAGGGTAGTATATTCATATTCATTTAAACTGATGATTTTTTTTTTTTTTTTTTT
>VBSM01000483.1:6332200-6361262 GCA_008086735.1 Cheirogaleus medius
AAAAAAAAAAGTTAAGAAGTTCCCTTTTGCTTTACTCTCTCACTTTAAAAAAAAATAAAAATAGAACATGCTAGGGGATATTATAATTAAGAGTTATTTTCGTCCTCCCTTGGCAAGGACACATTCTTTTTCAACTTGATAATGATTCCCTTGTTTGGCTCAACTGTGTGGTTTGCATCTTGAACTTATAATGTAATTGTGTCAAGAGGACTCTAATGAGGGAAAAAAATTGGTCTCAGAGTGAGTTATAAATCCACCATCTATCCTGCACACTTCATTCACAGCCCTGTTTTCCCCATAAGGATCCAAGCCACGCTCAGAAGCCTGTTGACAGTAGCGCTCCTCACGCTCTTGTTCTTCATGATTTTCCAGCAGGTAAGGACATAAATAATAAAATGGTAGAGCCTTAGATCCAGGAGCAAGGCATCCTCCCTGGGACCTCCTTCTTCATTTTCTTTGCCTATAGAGTCCTAGACTGGAGAAGTCATCTTATCCAGCACTCTACTTTCAGGAAGGATTGATTGCACCCAGTCATTCCAGAAAGCTTGGTTGCATACCTTTGCCTTTGAAACGCCCTAAGAAAGAGAGAGGGTGTTCCCCTTATAAATGAACAATAGCAAATTGCCTACCAGTTGCAAACTTTTTAACTCTTTCAAAATAGGAGGTACTAATTTACATTTGTAATAAAGTTAATTCTAACTTAAGTGAAGTCCTTCTGTCATAAGAGTTGTCTCAGCTGCTACTTACCTAGGAGATCAAAATATAAATAATTTTTTAAATACCCTTTATATCCAAGCCTACAAATAAATTCCAGATTTGTTTACAATTCCTTTTTATCCACTTGATAAAATGATTTTTATTTTATTGTGGAAAGTAAATTTACTTGTGAAAGAGCCGACTGTAATATTCCCTTAGTTAGTATTTGAAACTGAAATGATTTTTAAGCATGATTGAAAATAACGATAATATTATACTATGTCGATAAAACCCTTTCATTATTCAATGTGTATTCAGCAAGGAGTTTATATTGGCACAGCAGGAATCATTGGCCAGCACAATTTTTTAAAAACCATTTCCCATCAATCAATGCATGGTAAACATATCTAATTTGGTGTTTTAAAAGGGAGCTCGTAACAACAATATCAAAAAAAAAAAAAGAATAGTATTTTTTAAAAAGTCAGTTTGATTAGTATAATCTGTTCTCACAATCAGTAGAAAATATTGCCTCAGTGGACAGAACTAAATGCTACTTTGTGATCTAATCAAATCTGCAACCAGCATAATTCATCATACATAACTAATTTTATATTACAGAGCAATTTGATGATTTGAACCTCACTTCTGGAGAAATTGTTTATCTTTTGGAAAAGATAGATACAGATTGGTACAAGGGGAACTGTAGAAACCGGATTGGCATATTTCCTGCCAACTACGTCAAAGTAATTGTAAGTGGATTGTGCTCGTTTTAATTGGTCATATACTCAGTGGGTTCTGTGTGACTTGTAGGTTGGAAAAAAAATAACCAGAAACTTAGATTCTTTGGCTCTAGTTCTCTCTCTTCCATTGATTCATTTGGCATTTGAAAAATTCAAAAATTAAGATTTGTTCAACTAGGTAATTGTTAATTATTATTATTATATTACAGGGTTTTAGAACTTAATGCATAAATGCTGTCTGAAATCCTCAAGTGAAAGACTACCACTACAGGTCAACTAGTGAATCAACTGTTCTGGGGGGATTGTTAAGCACTTAAAAGATATATGTTAATTCTTTGAGACATTTAGTAAACATGAATTGAATGGTACTAGATTGTCCTGCATAGATGTTCTCTGAGGTTATGGTACCACTTCTTTTCTTAGGAGTGCATTTTATTTTTGGTTTCTTTCATCTTTTCCATTCCCATTTATCTCCATCTTTTTAAAAAAAATCAACTTGGGAATACTAAAGTACTTTATTGGAAATAGTGGTTCATTAATGGTTTCTCACATAATTTCTAATCTGATTGGGAAAATTATATTAAAGCATCAGATTTTTATACACCCTCATGACCTAACTTGTAAACGCATATGTGTATGTTGGAGCTGTCTTTACACGCTAAGCCCAGGAGGCCATGAAACATGGGGGTAAAATCAGACTGTCCCTCAAACAGACTGCCCCTGTAGTCATACATAGGAGGAGTATGACTCAGTTCCTGGTACAATTTATTGATACCCTGAAATACCAATAAAGCTAGCCTGAATAGTTCAGCGTTAACAGCTTATTTGGAGGGAAAAAAGCAAATAATTTTCCATTACATCAGAAATTTAGAAAACAAGTCTAACAGAAGATCTATATTTCTCAAATAGAAATGAGTTTGAGTCTCTTGGATTATGAAATGTAGGTCTTAAAAATTGTCCAGTATATATATGCCCTGATTCTTTGGAGAAATTCAACCACATTCTCTAAATTAATATTAAGAATAATGTTAGTTTTAGCACTCTTCCTCATTTTTCTTCTGCCCAATGAAGCAGTACTTTAGAAAGCACAATTACCACACTGAAATCAATCACTGAATTTGCCACATTATTGGTATGAGTGTTATTTCTAAGCCCACAAGTTTAAAAAATTGTTTTAAAACTTCAAACCTTTAGAATTCATCAAGAAGGGCCCTGCTTTATTTAATATAAATCTCAGAGCCTTAAGTAGTTTCAGACTGCATGCATTATGGCCAAATATTTTATTACAACCCAGCTCTACTGAGCCTTATAAATGAGGTATTATGTAACATGCTTGCCACTTAGTAGGTGCTCACTAAGTACGAATTCCTTTCTTCCTTCCCTATTCACATTGAAGGGGAAGGAATATTACAGAGTGATGAATATGGAAAGAATCTACAAGTTTCACTGAAATGTTTTATTTTGGGTTCAGGGAAACATTGCAGAATCCTACCAACTTTTGGAGTAGATGGAATAGGGCTGTTTATGACAGCATGAACACCTGATGCCTGGTTTCTATCTTAAGTCCCTCTTAGCTGCAAGTTTCAACATGGAGAACATGAGATAGAGAAAACTAAGTCAGAAGTAGAATGATATTAATGTGCTTATTCCAGCAAATAAGAGAAGGATTGAATGTTTACTCAAGAAAAGCTACTTCACCACAAGTTATACATTTTTTCAAAACTCAAATTCGGGATTTCTTTCCATTTAGCACCTATGGTACCACTTACTCCATTTAAGACTTAGCTAAACTGGTTGGTTGATTTCAATCATGCATTTCCTAATTATTTAACCTGAAATTTATCTTACTAAAATCTGAAAAAATACAATTATTACTTTGATTTTGTCTTTACCAGGTTGATATTCCAGAAGGAGGAAATGGGAAAAGAGAATCTGTTTCATCTCATTGTGTTAAGTAAGTTTATTTGTGTTCTTTTGCACAAAAATCAAAGGAGGCAACCATTTATCTCATGAAGAATTACCAAGCTTAAACACTTATAATGTGTGATTATTCAAATTCTAAGTGTGTCTTTTTAATTATGAGGAAAACTTTTCTTCTTTAAAAAGCGATGGTGAATTAAAATCCTGATGAAATGGGTAGAAGCCGACCTAAGCAACTCTGCATCTCAGCATAGGACATATAGGAAGCAACAAAGCAAGGTCTGTCCTGATGCTTCCCACAGCCTGGCCTCGGCATCAGCAGAGATGATGTCATCATACAGTGCATTTTATTTTGACCTTCTGGTGTTTATCTACCAACAGATTTTTAAAAGGTTCAAATATTTTTGTCATGGGAAATATTTTAGAGAAATATGAATCCTGCAAAAACTGATAGACATTTTGTATTGTTCTGTTTTTAAGAGGAACTAGAAGAAAGTGAAGAAACAGTTAAGTTGAAGGGATTTTCCTTTATTTCTGAGGACCTTTCCAGGAATTTATATACCCTTTTATGTGTCATTGTAACTCCTTTGTGATTTAAGACATTGCCACAATGCAATTTTATATTCTAGTTAAATGAGCAAATTAATAGAATTCACTACCTGCTAAAGACTGTAATAAGGAGATACTCCCAGAGGACTTTAGAAAATAAATGCAAAGGTTATCACAAATAAGAAAACTTCTGATGCTACAATAGTTGAATTCTGTTTCAGGTTCAGTTTTTCTCCTATTTTTTTTTTTTTTTTTTGAGACAGAGTCTCACTGTGTTGCCTGGGCTAGAGTGCTGTGGCGTCAGCCTAGCTCACAGCAACCTCAAACTCCTGGGCTCAAGCAATCCTGCCTTAACCTCCCAAGTAGCTGGGACTACAGGCATGTGCCACCATGCCTGGCTAATTTTTTCTATATATTTTTATTTGTCCAGCTAATTTTTTTCTATTTTTTTAGTAGAGAGGAGGGTCTCACTCTTGCTCAGGCTGGTTTTGAACTCCTGACCTCAAGCAATCTTCCTGCTTCGGCCTCCCAGAGTGCTAGGATTACAGGTGTGAGCCACCACACCTAGCTAGTTTTTCTCCTATTTTTAAGCAGAGTGTCCTATGTCAGCCAGCTGAATTTAAAGTAGGCTATTACAGCCATTGATCCATTGACCTGACTTAAATCAGAATTTGACTGGAGCTACAATCAACCTTTTCTCTTTAGGCAATTGCTTCTCCTTAGCCTGTTGCTATTGAAACTTCCTTTCTAAAGCCACAAATCGAAGGTTTGGTATTAAATTATACCTTCTAGAGCAGGGGTCCTCAAACTTTTTAAACAGGGGGCCAGTTCACTGTCCCTCAGACCATTGGAGAGTGCACACTGTGGGCTTGGGACGAGTCGGCTGCTAAGCAGGACAGGCAGCGGCGGCAAAAACACCTGGCAGGCCGGATAAATGTCCTTGGCGGGTTGCATGTAGTCCTCGGGCCATAGTTTGAGGACGCCTGTTCTAGAGATACAGTTTTATCTCTGCTTTTATCTGATTTTCAGTCAAAATTGCAGATCATATAAGGATTGTTCCAAGTCTCAAAAATGAAGCCTTTTTAAAGGAGATACAAAAATCATTTTATTTTATTTATTTATTTATTTTTGAGACAGAATCTTGCTTTGTCACCCTGGCTAGAGTACAATTACATCATCATAGCTTACTGCAACCTCAACTTCTGGGCTCAAGTGATCTTCTTGCCTCAGCCTCCCAAGTAGCTGGGACTACAGGTGCATGCCACCACATCCAGCTAATTTTTTCTATTCTTATGGAGATGGTCTCTTGCTCAGGCTAGTCTCGAACTCCTGACCTCAAGCAAGCCTCCTGCCTTGACCTCCCAGAGTGCTAGGATTACAGGCGTGAGCCGCAGCACTCAGCCCCCAAAAAATCATTTTTAAAGGCAACAGAGTTAAGTATAAGATTATGTATTATGATATGCCAAGTTTCTGTTTTCTTCAAACCTCCTGGTTTTTCAGGCCAACTCACTGATTGATTCAGCACGTATTGAGCATTTACTCTGCCTTGCTGATGCCCATTGCATACTGCCCTGATTCTTGATCAGGAAGTTTGCTATTTTACCCCAAGATTCTCAAGGTCAGCACTCTTAAACTCAATGCATTTATGACTGAAAGGTACAGACTGGGCCATGAATTGCTATGGCCCACGGATACAACACATGGAGCCTGGGGAGATTGTGTAATGAATTAAGATGATCAAAACATATGGCAGTATAAACTAACCACCTACCTGCTTATCTGGAATTCTTTATGTACTCTGTGACCTTGAGCTTTAGCCTTTCTGAGTGAATAAGTTCATATCTAAAAAGTAAGCACTGTCCTTTAAAAGGGTAACTTGTGGCCGGGCACAGTGGCTCACGCCTGAAATCCTAGCATTCTGGGAGGCCAAGGCAGGCGGATCGCTCAAGGTCAGGAGTTCGAAATCAGCCTGAGCAAGAGTGAGACCCTGTCTCTACTAAAAATAGAAAGAAATTAATTGGCCAACTAGAAATATATATAGGAAAAATTAGCCGGGCATGGTGGCACATGCCTATAGTCCCAACTACTCGGGAGGCTGAGGTAGGAGGATCCCTTGAGCCCAGGAGTTTAAGGTTGCTGTGAGCTAGGCTGATGCCATGGCACTCTAGCCCAGGCAGCAGAGTGAGACTCTGTCTCAAAAAAAGAAAAAAAAAAGATAAAAGGATAACTTGTTTATTTTCATGGAAAATTTTTAAATTAGCCTAGTATACCTTGTTCCATAGTAAACACAGAGTAAATATTTGTAGAAAGACTGAATGAAGGATTTAAAGTTTTCTAAAAGTACTCTCTACTTTAACCCACAAAATGTGTTTTGTTCAGAGGCCCAAGATGTGTTGCTCGGTTTGAATATGTTGGCGACCAGAAGGATGAGTTAAGTTTCTCAGAGGGAGAAATTATTATTCTTAAAGAGTATGTGAATGAGGAATGGGCCAGAGGAGAACTTCGAGACAGAACTGGGATTTTCCCCCTTAACTTTGTGGAACTTGTTGAGGATTATCCCACCTCTGCTGCAACTGTTTTAAGTGAGTATGTCTAATAGGTGTTTTCATTATGTCATGTCCTGATTCAAATGAACCAAATAATGGGATTATACTTAAACTGAAAAATAATCCATACTGCCCTACTTTTTAAGGTTGAAGTAAAAATGATTTTAAAGGTAATTCGTGTGGGATAGTTGTTGTGGTCCTCTCTCAAAGAGCTGGGTTTGCTATTTTAAGTAATTAGTAATATCTTCATGTAAGAAATGCAAAGACTTTTGAACAGAAATGGACTATAGAGTATAACCAAGGTATATCCTTCTTCACTTTACAATTACATGAACAAGCCCAGAGAGAGGGTAGTACAGGTCTAGGTAACATCACCAGCACATGGAGAGACTGGTCTAGAATCCCAGGCTTTTCACTCCCACCCCTGACACAACAATTTATTTCTAATACTGTATGGTCTTTACAGCTGATGTTTTGACTTTTTTTCTTCTTTTTTTTTTTTAATGTAGGCACAAAGGTACCACTAAAAACCAAAAAAGAAGATTCTGGCTCAAATTCTCAGGTAGGCTGTCTGAACAGATAACTGTAGTGACAGCCAGGTCTAAACTCTGGGAGGAATATTAAAATCATAAATATCAAGAAAAAATGGTATGGAATCATGTTTCAATTCATATAGCAGATGTTTATAATAAATTAAATTGTTAGGTTATTAGTATATTTTATATAGAGAGCTAATGCAAAGACATGCAGACCCTGATAGAAAATGAGGAAAGAGACATGACTGGAGAATTCCTAAAAGATGTACAATAAGTGGCTAATATTGAAAAAATATTTAACCTTACTAGTAATCAAGGAAATGTATAATAAAGCAGCAGTAAAATAACATTTAACCTATCTAGTTAACAAAGACTCAGTGTAACTCAACACTCAACAAATAATTATAAGCATGTGGGTGTTTAAAAAGGAGAAAGTACACATTATTATTATTATTTATCACCCTAAGAAAGGGATTAAAAAATGAGACAAAATTTTAGTCACAAAGGTGGTCATAGTGGTGTTGGTATAAGTAAAAATTAAAAACAACCTAAATATGACCATAATTGGGAGAATATTCTGAAGCCATGAAAAACTAGATTTATAAAAGAAATGTTATAAGAGGAAAACATATATTATGTTATAGGGAAAGGGGATATAAAATTGAATATATAGCATAAAAAGACTAGAAGGAAATATATTTTAATTATCAATATTCAGTTGCTTCTCAGTGGTGAGATTATATACATGGGTTGGTTTTTTTTCCCACTTCTTTATAAATTTCTGAACTTTCCAAATGTTTAGGAACATTTGTATTATTTTTTTAATAGGAAAGAGAAACACAGGTTAAAATTTTTATATTGTATAACGTGACTCCCTAAGTATTTAAAGGCAAGAGGAATAGGTGACTTCCATTGTTTCTTGTGACGTATTTAGAGGAGTGAGCCTGTTGGGGTCATTGTGTTTGGGGTCATGTCACTTGTAATTGGGCTGTGTGTCTCTTAATTTTTTCATCCTCACCCACTGATCAGTTAAACAGGAAAGAAACTGACTACAGTTCTCCAAAAGGAAAAGTTCACATGATTCCCTGCCTTTCTGAGAGTAATAAGTTCCATTCTTTAGGACTGGTTACTCATGTACATGAGCAAGAGGGCTAAGGTTAGGGGTTGTTGTTTGCTTGTTTTTTGTTTTGTTTTGTTTGTTTTGTTTTATAAGCCATCAGTTATTGGAACTTAAGATGTGCCAGGCATTGTGCCAAGTGTTCTATGTGCATTATCTTATTTAATCCTCATAGCAGTCCTAAGATAAAGCTGAAGCTCAGAAGAGAAGTGTCTTTCCCAGAGTTCTGCAGCTAGGAAAATGGCAGAGCTGGATCTGGGGCCCTTGCCTGTCTGGTTCTAACGCCTTTGTTCTTATCATTGTCCTCTACCACCTGCTTGAGCTTCTTGAACATAGAGTTCCCATCCCAATTTGGCAGAAATACCTCTCCACAGAGCAAAACCTTCTTATGATGTGTTTGGGGTAAAGGCATTCTTATTGAAGCATTCCATCATACTAGCCCACCATATTTGGGTGGTTCTCCTGCCAACCTTGAGTTAACTATGCCTCATGAAATTAAAGTATGAATTAATGAAGTCCAATGCCATAGAATCTGATAGACTGAATCAAGTGAAGACTTGGGAATTAACAGACTGCCCATTCTGATCCTTCCTAATTTAGATAAAGAAGAGCTTCACTGAAAATTATATACTTTATCAGAATTTCTCATAGCGGCATAAATACTACATATAACTATTTTATGCTTTTACCTAATTTTTTAAGGTATCATAGATCATAATAAGAAAAAAGTTTTTGCTTAAGCATGGTACAGCCCTTAAAAGCAGAATAGCCACAAATTCTATCATACTTGTCATTTAGAATTATATTTTAAGAAAAAAAATATTGGAAACTTTTACTTCTGAAACTTGGTAACAATATAAAGTATTAGGTAATTTAAAGAAGTCTTTGAGCGTTGAAATCTTTGACCCTTTAGCTTTTTTTTTCCCACCACTTTTTAAGCTTTGTGGAATTCAATTTCAAATAAAATCTCACATCTCTTACCAAACTTCTGATTTGTAACAGGTTAACAGTCTTTCTGGAGAGTGGTGCGAAGCTCTTCACAGTTTTATAGCAGAGACCAGTGATGACTTATCCTTCAAAAGGGGAGACCGGATCCTGATCCTGGAGCGTCTGGACTCTGACTGGTGCAGGGGAAGACTGCAGGACAGAGAGGGGATCTTCCCAGCAGTTTTCGTGCGTCCCTGCCCAGGTATGACAACCAGAAGACTTTACTCTTACTAGTAGAGTAAAGCCCGTTGAAACTTCCTTTTCCCTCTGGCTATGCTCAGTTTGAGTTTTTTGTCTACATTTGAAAGAGATGATTCATAAAAGTTATGTAAATTTCATTCACACACTTTGTTAGAGTTATGAGAAAAAAAGATAAAAATACCCTCACCAAATAATGGTTAATTTTGTCTAATAAACATATTCTGTATAATTTTTCCCTGTTAAGCAAACATCCTTCATCTTTCTGCAAGTTAAAATAAGTTCAAAATTAATTGAAAATATTATGTTCTGAGAGTGACAAGGGGGTCTCTTAAAATGTTTGATTGTGTTTTAGTCCATTGTCTTTCTATACATTGAATTTTTGATGTCTTCACAGCTGAGGCAAAAGGTGTGTCTGCTATAGCACCGAAGGGGAGGAAGGCCAAAGCCTTATATGATTTCCATGGGGAGAATGAAGATGAGCTTTCCTTCAAGGTCAGAATGTGTATCCTGTCAAAACTGCATTGAGTACCATAAATTTTGAAATGTCTTCCATCGAAAGGTAGAACATTTAGATGGAATATTGATCATACCTAGGAATGAACAAGCCAAGTATGGTAGCACATACCTGTAGTCCCAGCTACTTGGGTGGCTGAGGCAGGAGGATCACTTGAGTCTAGGAGTTCTGGGCTGCAGTGCACTGTGCCAGTGGGGGGTCTGCACTAATTTGGCATCTATTAATATATAGTAACCCCCCCTCCTCTGGGAGCAAGGGACCACTGGGTCCCTTGCCTAAGTCAGAAACAGAGTAGGTCAAAACTCCTGTGCTGATCAGCAGTGGGATCGTGCATGTGAATAGCCACTCTACTCTAGCCTGGGCAACATAGCGAGACCCCATCTCTTAAAATAATAATAATAATTATGTTTTTAAATGAGAGATCTTAAGACAATCTTGGATACTAATTTCTAAAGGAAGAGATTAGAGAAAGTGAATAGGGCTGATAATTTACATTGTCAACCAGGCATTTAGTTACTTAGAAAAAGCTTAGCTTAATAACCCCATAGTCCCCAAAGTAAGGCCGGGCATGGTGGCTCACGCCTGTAATCCTAGCACTCTGGGAGGCCAAGGCGGGCGGATCGCTCAAGGTCAGGAGTTCGAAACCAGCCTGAGCAAGACCCCGTCTCTACTAAAAATAGAAAGAAATTAATTGACCAACTAAAAATATATACAGAAAAAAGTAGCCGGGCATGGTGGCGCATGCCTGTAGTCCCAGCTACTCGGGAGGCTGAGGCAGTAGGATCGCTTGAGCCCAGGAGATTGAGGTTGCTGTGAGCTAGCCTGACGCCACGGCACTCACTCTAGCCTGGGCAACAAAGTGAGACTCTGTCTCAAAAAAAAAAAAAAAAATCCCCAAAGTAATTCCTTGTTCCTTGGCCTTACAACATCAGATCTCAGTAATATTGAAGTTTTCATCTGTAGCTCTAGTAAAGGATGATCCTCTATGTGGCCCTCACAGCCAGCTACTGACATGTCTTTGAAATCAATGGAGAAATCAGATAGCACCTGCTGCAATTTGCCATTGTAGCATTATAGCCTCATAATGCTCTGACTTCTTATCCACAATAGCACTGAGCAGAGCTTTGGAGAAATAGTCCCCAAAGGTTGAGTTACTTTACAAAGGGTTTTTGTTTGTTTGTTTGTTTGTTTGTTTTCCAGAAGCCTAAAATTTAATCTTACTTCACCAAGGAAATACCTTTTATTTTTTCTTAAAGTAAAAATAACATTTTCATAATTCTGTTTCCCCAGTCCACAATTGGACCATGGTCAGAGGAAAGCACCCATGGTAGTGTTTTGGGACTGTGCTAGAGGAAGGAGGGTGGTTTTAGTAGTCGCTGGTATCAAAATAGCCTATGTCAGACAGTGGTAAATTCCCTATCGATGACAATATTCAGTGTGAGGCAAGGATGCTATGGAAAGAATTAAAGCATCAAGGAGTGCTTGGACAAGATGCTGCTTAAAACAGTGAACACCCAAATAAGGTTTTCATTCGTCTAAAACAAAATGAGAAAAACAAGGGAATACCTGAATTAAGTATGTGCAGGCTTTGGGGGATTGAGTGGGACATGCTGAAATATGTCATTATAAGGTTACAAACTTTCCATTTTGTGATAGAGTTTTTATTTATTCTGAAGGATAGAATATTCTTTTATCCTTTTTATATTAAAATGTCATTTCTATTATAAAATATTGTTAGTAAATAAGATATTTCTTAGGCCCTAACTATCCAAAATTAAAAATTGATAACCCTATATCAGTTCCTTTTTTAAAATGTCTTAATCTTTAAAATCCAAAAGTTTGGAAACTGTTGCCTTATCCTTTTCAATCTTGAGAATCAGTGGCTCACAATTTATTCCTTTGATTTTTAAATAAAATGTTACTACCAGTGAAGAATCTGAATTCAAACTTTTTAGATATTATTTTGGCCTTCATTTAAGTTATGTCAATATAAACAACAAAATTCACAGTATCCTACAGAAAAATAGGTTGTCTTCATTTTACAAATGACCAACTGTAAGGTAGTTCTATTGGTTTTTTGTTAACGGATTCTGCACTGCTTTCAGTGTTATTGGTCATTAATATTTTATTAAATATCCACAGAATTTTAGTCAATAGAACTTATTTTAAAAATAGTCCTAGCCCTCTGGAAACTGACATGGTGGTATATAGGTATGGACCAGGCCTAAGAAAAATAGCTTCAGTCAACCATTATGTTATAATTTAGGAACCAAAAGGAAATTATTTATAACAGAAACTTTGAATTGCCAGGATTTTTACAGATTTTAACAGAGTAGACTAATTAATGACATCTGATAGTCAGCATGTTTCCTTTCCATTTTCCATAAAGAAAAGTCTTAACCATTTTTTTTCAGAGGGTAATGTACTAGGGCTACAAATAAATCCATTTAGCCTGATAAAGATATTCTTAAAAGTAACCAGGGTCATCTTGGATCATTGTAGAATCTTAAACACAGATTCCAAGAAATAGTTAGAAACTGTAAGGAACAAAATAGTTACGTCTTCATCTGCTAGAGGAATTATAATTTGCAAATGAATAAGACACACAGCCCCTTTGACTAACCTGATGAGGATAAATCACTGTTCTGGGTCAAGGTGAATCTCTTTAAGATGGGAAAAATGCAAATTTGATACTAGAACCATGCAGGAATGGAATAAACCAAATGGTAGAGGAGAAATACCATTATATGCAAAATGCTCAGGATGTTGATAAATAGCAATTATAGTGAAAGCCTTTCTAAGTAAAAAGGTCCATTGTAAATTGTGGTAGCCTCACAGCTAGTGGTTAGAAATACAAGCCCTGGAATCACTAAATTTGAATCCTGCTTCTCTAACTAGACATGCAATGCTGGCAAGTTACATAATCTATCTGGGTTTCAGTTTCCTTTTCTTTAAAATAAGGAACTCTATAAAAATATATCTCTAAAATGAGGATAATAATAGTGTCTATCTCTAGAACTGTGGTATTGTTTAAATGAGTTAGTTCCTGTAAAGTACATAGACTAGGACAAGGCATGCAGTAAGCACGTGGCTTACTCTCTCATCTCCAACTCTTTGCTTAAATGTCACCTTCAGGCCCTCCTTGACTGCCCTAATGAGTTGGCAACACCATGCTTTCTGTCCCCTTCTTCCAGCTTCTTTGTCTTCTCACTCTAGAATGAGGCCTTTATTCATTGCTGTATCCTTAGTGCCCAGAGCAGTGCCTGACACATAGTGGGTAAGTAAATGTTAGATGAGAAATATACATATATGATGGCTGTTACTCCTATTTATTCAACTGGGATTTTAAGTTGGGAGTGGTGAATTTGGGATATACAAAATACAAGCAGGAAAACAAATTGCAGCAAGGCTGACAATGCCAAAGGAATGGACTTTGAGGGAAAGAGGCATACAAGCAAATGGCATCATTAGATATAGATCATCTTTGTAATATATCATTTAATCCTCTTGGCAAATCAAGATAAATGAGTTATATTAAAAGAAGGTTATTCATGCTGCTCCAGGTAGGCTGCTACTTACCATGCTTATACGCAACAGAAATCAATAATTATTTCCATTTCCTGTCTTCTTACAGGCTGGAGATATAATAACAGAGCTGGAATCTGTAGATGATGACTGGATGAGTGGAGAACTAATGGGAAAATCTGGAATATTTCCCAAAAACTATGTTCAGTTTCTACAAGTCAGCTAAAGGTGAAGCTTGACTGTGTTTGTTGCCACAAGAACTCACTTGAACTATCACTTTGACTATCAGATATGTTTTTGCACTATTTTTTTAACTGAAAAAGAAATATCTAAGCTGTACATGGTACACTAGAATTTTCTGAAAGCAGAAAACTTCTAGATTTTGTAGTTAGCTTTCATTACAGTAGAAACATGCACATGGAAACCCATGAGCTAGGATTCTACCAAGGAAAATATCTAGCAGGATTAGCAAGGGAGACACATTTCCCAGAGAAAGCATCTGGTGACATGGCAGCACAGGGAAGCTCACAAGCAAAAGTTGCACTTGGACATCTATTTTAATCAGCACAAGTGAATTAACTGTTCTTCTTCATTTTTTACATTTGTTTAAAAAGAGGATGTTTGACATTCTACATCATGTAACTAACTATCAGGGCATGGTTGGTAATCTAAATTTCATTTTTGATATTCAGATTCATTCTTACAGTTTGAATGCATTAGCCAGGGCTAGTCTTTCCTTCAGTAGAGATCATTTAATGACTAGTTGGAGCATTTGTAAGCACATAGTGAAATCAGTTCATGCTCACCAAATGCTTCTTGTGTTACTGTGTTTTCCATTTGTCCAAGGATTTGAAGGTGGTCAAAATGTGATGTGTCTTACCTACTCAAAAGAACCAAAAGCATCCCTGAAATGCCTTGCTAATACAACTAACCCTTCCATATACATGCTATACTTATTTCTTTCTTCAATGTATACTTTATGTTAACAGGGTTATTATAAAGCGTACTTTCTGAATCTGCAATCATTCCTTTGACAATTACTGGTACCCAAAGGAAAACTCTTTTTCTTTGCATTACCCCAGTAATATATAAAGGCTGTGTCTTGTTATAGTAGTGCATTATGGATCACAAATAATATCTTAGAATACAGAACAACTGTTAAGATGGAAAACAATGCCAAACCCCCAAAGCTCATTTCTTTACAATATAATCAGAATGAAAAATAATTTAAGAGGACTGAAGACTGGTACTTTTTAATTTTATTTTTTCCCTAGCTCACCCCTGCATAATTATTAGAGTAAATAAAGAAACCACTTTCCTGCTATCCATTGTTGTACATTCTAAGCTTAAGATAAAAGTGGTTCTTTTCATGACTGATTCAATTACAGTTTATGGGCTAAAGCCAAATAGATTGAAGACAATCTTCCAGACAGATCAATGGAATAGAATTTTATTGGAAATGTAAAATACTTTCCCAACAATGTTCATGACTTTCTTCTATTTTGAGAAGAGTTTCATATGCTGGACCACTTTTTAACTTCTGTTGTTTTTTTCCCATTGTCCAAAAAGTTATGCCATCAGTTACACCATTATGGGAACACCACATGGAGTTCTGTAAGGAAGGCAATATTTACTTTCTATTTTAGTAAAGTTCATCTCCCAATTATGTGGTTACATTTAGTTTTGGAGTATGAGAACTGTTTTTTCTACATGTTTGGGGTAAAGAAGAGAGTATAAAGAAAATTCTTGTCAAATTTCATTCAAAAGTAATTTCATGAGAAATGAGTGACTCAAAGCATTACCCAAACTAAATTCTCAATTGCAGCAAGCTATACAACAGCAAGAACATGGGGAACATGGTGTGGGGAACATGGAATGGGACAGGAAGTATATTATCTTTGCCTGTGTAATTTTAACATCTTATATTGAAGATTTTGAAAACCTGTTTTTATTGGAGAAAAATATCCCCCTTAAATTTTGGCCTTCTGTCAGCAGAATGATAAGTGCAATAGTTGTAAATCTACTTGACACTATAATAAACTGAACCGAACTTTCTATTATTATTTTTTTTTTTGGTGGGGCGGGGGTCTTCCGGTAAGGACGGGAAAACCTGCTAGACAAATTCTGAAAGAGCTGGAACACTGAACCAAACTTTCAAAGTCCCTTTCTCCTCATATAAGACTTTAGAGTTTTTTAGAATGGAGATGGTTTCTTATTTATTTTTATATCTCCAGTCCTTAGCGCCATTCAGATTCAAGGTTGGGTTTGTTGGATGGATGAATATATAGCAATACCATTTGGATCCACTCAATATCTTTCCTTTTTAATTTGTGGACAAAAATCTATATTGAAACAAAATTCATAGTTTTATGTCATTTCACTCTGTCATGCTCTATTTTTTGCTTGTCATTTATTACCCACTCAACTGACAGGAAGAAAAATGTAACATATAGGCTTTCATAGGTGCTTTCTTATTCTGTATATTGATTGAATTCAAGGCAAGACTCAACCATGTTTAAAGAGAAACATAATTCTATACTCAGTGAATTTCATCAGGGAGAAATAGGAATGCATTCTGTTTCCTTTCAGGAATTTTGGGTTAAAACCTGATATTGTTCATCTAAGCCTCCTCAAACTGGAATCTCTGAAATCTTTGGTGGGTTAAAACTAGAGAAACCATTTATTATATTATTCTTATCCTTTTGAACACTAAAAGGCAACATCTATCTTTCTTTCTTTCTTTCTTTCTTTCTTTCTTTCTTTCTTTCTTTCTTTCTTTCTTTCTTTCTTTCTTTCTTTCTTTCTTTTCTGTATTATTTTTTCTTCCCCTCCTCCCTACTCTTCCTGACAGCATATTTATTTAAAAGATGCCCTTGTTTACATGGCTTGAGGAGTAATGGAATATATCTACCATTGTGCTCTTGGAAGTCACAGGTCATGAATACAATCTGTAACATTCAGAATGAAAGAAATCAGCGCATTTATCAAAATTTATTGTTAGAACTGACATTTGGAAAAAAATATTTTTCTATAAGATTGTAAATCAATACCCTTCATAATCATTATTTAGTTTTTATTTAGTTTCCTCAGCTTGGATAAATATACCTAGAGGAAATAGGAATGGATACATGGACTAATTATAAGGGACTGTTCACTCTGGTATAATCATTAATGGTTTATTCCTTTTAATTAGTGTCAAATGCACATGAGCCATGTGATTCATGATTTAATGCCATTTTGAATACCATAGAGTGAATTCTTAATAGTGAACTTTTTCAGAACTAATGGGAAATCATTTTCTAACCTATGCCTTTTTACTTCACTCTAATTATAGAAGGGGAAAAAAAGATACAAATCCTGACCCAGGACAACAACACCATCTAGGGGTCTCTCACTTAATTGCAAGCTCATCTTGTTAAACCTCAGAAGAGTCCTTGGAGACCAGAACTCAACTTGCAGAGGTTAAATGATTTGCCTAAAGTCACAGTTACTGGCAAAGCCTAAAGTAAAACCTAGCTCTACTGATTCCCGATCCAGTATTTTTTCCATTTATTATGGCAATGTGATACATTTCTCTTTAGCAGTTAAACAAGTAGAATTGATCTGTTTTATTGGCTATAAAGGTTGCAACTTCTCATGCAATACTTATGATAAGAAAGAGTTGCACAGAATAGATTAAAGACTTGAATTTTTCTCTTTCAAGACGAAAAGTCCTGGCCAGATGCAGTGGCTCACACCTGTGATCCTAGAACTCTGGGAGGCTGAGGCAGGAGGATCATTTGAGGTCAGGAGTTCAAGACCAGCCTGAGCAAGAGCGAGATCCTGTCTCTACCAAAAATAGAAAAAATTAGCTGGGCGCACACCACCACACCCAGCTACTCAGGAGGCTGAGGCAAGAGGATTGCTTGAGCCCAGGAATTTGAGGTTACAGTGATCTATGATGATGCCACTACACTCTACCCAGGGCAGAACAAGACCCTGTCTCAAAAAAAGGTGTGGGGGAAGTCCTGTTAGCTTCTCAGTTTTAATGTAGGTATCACCTAGAAATTCAAACATGAACAGATCCACTAATGGGAATTCCTTTTTCTGTTGAATAGGAAATATTTGAATGCTTGGAACATCAGATCTTATAAAGGTGTGTCTGTAGGCTGTGCTCTTGGTAAGAGCACAGCAATGTTAAACCTAGGTTTTCATACAAATGTAACACGAAGGGCACTGAGACCAAGGGCTAAAGCTGGGAGACTGAAAAAAATGTAGACCACCGGGGCACTACTCATTTCATCAGCTCTGATCTGCTGTTGCACCAGGGGTCTGATCAGGCCTGTGTCTGCCTCCTTCCTGAACAGCCAGAGAATTCATCTAAACCTTCCTACAGCAGCTCCCTGCTCCAGGTGGCCAGACAGCAGTTCCAGACCAGTGTCGTCTCCCAGGACATTGATACAGCGGCCAAGTTTATTGGTGCTGGGACAGCCATAGTTGGCGGGGCTGGTTCAGGGGCTGGCATTGGAATAGTTTTTGACAGCTTGATCACTGGCAAGCAGCAACTCTTCTCCTATGCCATTCTGGGCTCTGCCCTCTCTGAGGACATGGGGCTCTTCTATTTGATGGTCACATTCCTCATCCTCTTGGCCACGTGAGGCTCCATGAAGATCACTTACCTGTCCCTGCTGCTGCGACTCTATGCTGTTCCTGGTGCTGGAGTGTGCTGCACTTTACCATTAAATACAACATTGCTCTCTAAAAAAACAAAAAACAAATGTAGCACAAATACAGTTTTTATTATTTTGGAGTCTCAGAGATTAACTAAAACACTGTTAAACTAACACACTTATATTTCAGACTCTGGGATGCATTCTGGATTTTTTTAAGGTAATCATAATTGTATCTATACCACTGCAAATTAGGCAATAATTCAATGAAATATTTTTTAGGAGAAGTAATGAATTCAATTCATAACTCAGAAAGGAATATTAACTACTGGTTATCTACAATTTAACAAACATTGACTGACAATCTCAATATCAAATATTGGCCTATATTTAGTGCTTCTTTAAAATTATTAATAAAAGGAACAAGCCAGGTGCAGTAGCTCCTGCCTATAATCCCAGCACTCTGGGAGGCCAAGGCAAGAGGATCACTTGAGGCCAGGAGTTCAAGACCAGCTTGGGCAACATCGTTAGACCCCACCTCTACAAAAAAATTTTTTTAAAATATTAGCCGGGTGTGGTGACACATACCTGTAGTCCCAGCCCAGGGGAGGTTGAGGTGGGAGGATCACCTGAGCCCAGGAGTTTAAGGCTGCAGTGAGCTATGATTGTGCCACTGCACTCCAGCCTGGGTGACAGAGTGAGACCCTGTCTCTAAAAAAAATTTAAAGTTTAAATTAAAAAAAAAAAAAAGGATCAACTACATTTATTTCTTCTGTCATGTCGACATACTTTATTGGTTAGAGCCCTGACTTAAGGACCACTGAGGCTCACTGCATTGTCTTCCAGGCCCCCAAGTGGCCAACATCTGAAGAGCAGAATTGTTACTTCCAAAAGGGACTCAGAGCATTTGGCTAGCCCTCTAGTGGAAACAGTGGTATCTTCTCCGTAAATGTATGAAAATGTCAAGCTATTAAAACATAAACATACCGTGATGAAAGAGTCATCTAATTCATCTGTATACGCAGAGCACTCTAGGGGCAGATGAGTGTGAGAGCAAAGAGAGGCCTGGCCAGAGGGGCAGGATTGAGCTTCCAGAAGGCCCAGATGTCCACTGCAGTGAGGGGGCCGGGAGCGAGGTTGGGGAGCAACAGACAAATGAGGCCCTAGGACACTGTCTGTAACACCATCTCCTAAGTGGGACGACTGCCCTGTGCAGGTGCCAGGTCGTTCCTGCTGGATAGGGATGGATGACTTCTATCTCACATTTTAGTGGATGGCTGCAGAAACGGACTGCTTTATGGAGAGAACGAAGGTGATGATGATGCCATACAAAAAGCTCCTATAAGAAGCTTGGGAAGATGAGAATCAGGATCACATTCTCAAACAGGGCTGCTGAGCAGAGCCCTGGACACAGGTGGTCCCAACAAAGGCAGCAGCCGAATACTGAAGCTCATGCTGTACAGAGAAAGGGCCATATATGCAAAGCGGCCCCCACATACCAAAGGAATCGAGAAACCAACGAATGGGCAGACAAATCCAGTTTATTGGCAAAGGGTGGTTTATTGTGGAACTTATAAATGGAGGTGTGGTCTTGGGCGGCTGCAGTTAGACCTCGGCACTGTTACTCCTCAGACCCAGGGCTTATGTGCCATAGGGGAAAGGCGTATGTGCTCTATAGGCAATTAAAGGCATCCCTCCAGAACAGGCAAGAATGCTACAGCCCATATAATTTGTGCGATAACATCAAGGTTGACATGTTCTTACACTAAGGACAATAAATAAAGTAGGAATCCGGAGGTATTCATGATTAATCAAAAGTCAACATGGTGGATTACCATCCAAGATGGAGTCAATTTTGTCGCCACAGGTGCCCATGAAGAAACAGGTTTTCTTCAGGATTTGAAGGACCACTACCATCAGGCCATAGATCGCAATAATACTGACCATGACCACTGAAATGTTGGACATCGTAATCAGACCTGGCCACATAATTCCTGAAGGTGATGGCCAGGTCACTGTGCAGAGCCATGGTACTAAATGCCACGGTAGCCAAGAAGCCCATGACAGGGGAATAAAAAGAGGCATATTTAGGTTTGGTTCCAGACCTGAGTGGATGTGAAAGGGTGAGCTCAGTGTGTGGAAAGCATACCCCAGAGCGGGACAGACAGACACCACAATGTAGCAAGTCCGTGACCTCGCTGACTAGACCCATTTTAAATTGAGTCATAATTTACACAAAATGAATAGATATTAAGTAAAAATTCTGAGTTTTCATAATTATATACAGTCATATAACCATCAACCAATCAAGAGCATTTCCATTGCCCTAGAGAGTTTTTCGTACCCCTTTCCAATAATCACCACATGTTCCTTTTCCCCCCACAGTGGCAGTCTTTGTTCTGTTTTCTATCAATGTAGGTTAGTTTTGCCTGTTCCTGAATTTCATAAAAATGGAATCATATAGGATCTATTCTTTCTTTCTGGCTTCTTTTGCTCCACATAGTATTTTTGTGACGTATCCATGTTGTTATATCAGTAGTTCATTCCCTTTTACTACTGAGTAGTATTTCTACATATTTCTATACCACAATTTGTTTATCCATTCTTGTATTGTTTTTTTTCCAAGTTCTTAGCTGCCATGAATAAAGCTGGTATGAACTTCCTTAAACAAGTCTTTTTGTGGAATAGCATTTCATTTCTCTTGGATTCATACCTAGGAGTAAAATGTTAACTCATATGATAAATGTTTAATTGTACCATTTTACACTTCACCAGCAATGTTTGAGAGTTACATTTGCTCCACATCCTTACCAACATCTGTTTTTATCAGTCTATTGGTATTGTCCGTTTTAGCCATTGTAGTGAGTTACATTTTGTTTTGACAAAACAATTACAATGTCACAGACTCTTGGCACATGACACCTGCAGTAATTTTTCTACCTTGACTCTACAAGTGATCTTAGCAAATGGAAGCTCATTACCCTTCATCGCTGTCACTTGCGTTGCCTATCGCAGCATTATATCCAACAGAGAATTACTCATTAAGTTGGTGTGACTGGATATTTAATGATATTAAGGGATGTTGAAATTTGTAGGTGTGTTAATAGAATTGTGGTTGTGTTTCTTTTTAAGCAATCATTTCAGAGATGCATGCTGAAATATTTACATTTGATATGCTAGATTTGTTCAAATAATTGGAGAAGAGAAGAAAGTGTCAGGAACTGTGTGGTATTTGATGTTTTACCCAACTTGTAAGCTAAAATGTTAGCCTGCCACAGTTTCATATATGCTAGCAGAAGACATGAGAGTCCTGGGTCAGAAACAAAAGAGTTTATTACTCACAGCAAAAGTAATAGCCAGAGTTTCATGTTCATTTTTTGTCAGTTTCCCATGTACCCCCAAATCCCAAGGAGGTGATTCAAAGGGCTCATCATGCAGTGGGTTGCATTACAGGAGAGAAACAGTTAAGATTTACCACTCTTATGGCAAGTGGAAGCAAGCCTGCTTTTTTTTCTTGGGGGAGACATTACCTCATCCCTAAGGTTGCTCACAAGGATGCAAACACAACCCTGAGAAATGGCCCAGGTACAGACCAGTCAAGGGATTGTATTCTTGGCATACTCAGCAAGAACATACAGGAACACTTGGAGTCTGCAACAGCATATTACTTCCCTCACAATTCACTCTCCTCAGCTTGACACATTCTTGGCCAAACTTGAATTTTTTTTTTTTTTCAAACTTGAATTTTTATACAGGTATGCTACTCTGGCAAACACTCTGATTAATCTAACCAACAGAGACTATAACCAAATCCACTCAATGTGTCTTATACAACCTTTAATTAATGCTATGATCAATAAAATTTGAAGTAGCAGATGAAGCCAACCTGCAGTATTCATCTCAGCCATGCTCTCCAGGGTCCCAGACAGCTAACTGTGATTAAGTCCCAGGGAGAACCAGCAGGTCTCATTTTAGGCAGGCACAAAGTGTGCTAAGGCCAGGATATTATTCATTGCAACCTACACAGGGAGTTTAAACTGATCTGCTAATCTAGTGTCATCATCGATAATTATAGGGACAATAGATGAGCCAAAAAGCAATCCCTGTCCTTACTGGAGAGCTGTCTCATGGCCCATTTTTTTTCCCCACATACAAAAATATAACCCAAAGAGCACAAGGCACTTCAGTTCTGGATTTGTTGTAAAACCTGGTTTATATCATCATCACGTTGGTCAAGTCACATGAGCAGTGTCACCAAATAGCTGCAGGTTCACTTGCCACGTGTGGCATAACACAAGGCCACTCATATCAAAAGCATATGGTCGGTCAGGATTTTTTTTTTCGTTTTTGGCTAGTCAAGTGAAGCTGTGAGAGTGGAGAAGGAACAAAGGAATCTGTAACTGGTTGGGATCAATTAGTTGTAAACGCTGCACTCGGACCAGGCTGGTCAGTCTGATTGAATCAAAGCTTTGTTGGTCCTTACGTCTGTATACATTAGAATTTGGGAGCTGTGGTTCAGGCACAGCAAAATAGTGCAGGACCGACCACGTCGACATGTGTTTTTCTGTTTTCATAGCACGTGGACAGAGATGACAAACCCAGCAGCAGGTCACACTGTCAGCTGCCATTTGATTCAGATAGCAGTTTTGGATCAAGAGCAGTGGTTCCAACTGGAGGTAGTTTTGTCCCCCAGGGGACATTTAGTAATGTCCGAAGATACTTTTACTTGTCACAACTAGGGGGAAGGTGCTACTGACATTTCGTGGCTAGAGACCAGCGGTACTGTAAAATACCCTACAGTGTGCAGGACGGCCCCTCAGAATGAATATTGGCCTAAAATATCAATAGTGCCTAGGTTGAGAAACCACAAACTGTGCATTCATTGTACCCCTTCCCTCTCACTCCTAGGGCCCAAAGTGTTTTCTCCCCAGATGCCAGTGTTGTTGCTTTCCCTCCAAAATATTGATACTTATAACAAACTTTTCTCCATCATCCCTTCTGTCTTCTGTCACCCAGAACTTTTTTTTCTTTCTTTCTTTCTTTCTTTTTTCTTTTTTTTTTTTAGAGACGGTCTTACTCTGTCACCCAGGCTGGAGTGCAGTGGCCTCATCATAGCTCACTGCAACCTCAAACTAGTGGGCTCAAAAGATCTTCCTGCCTCAGCCTCCCAAGAAGTTGGGCTTACAGGTATGTGCCACCATGCCTGGCTAATTTTTATTATTTTTTGTAGAGACAGGGTCTCACTATGTTGCCCAGGCTCACCTAGACCTTTTGTCCTGATTATTACCCAGGAGACAACAAAGAGAAGATAATCCCTTTTTGGGGACTGTCATATTCTGTAACCCAACTACCTTACTGTCAGGTATGTGGAACAGGAGGAGGTGAGGGTGGTAGAGTCAGAATCTTCTTTAATGTTCAATAATGCCAGTTATCTGTGGATGGTAGTGAACATGAAATATTCATCAAATAATCTCACTTTCAGCTCATTGCTGGGTCGCCTTTATGACAAAAGACATCCCATTTTCAGACTGCAAATAGTCTGGAAAACTAAGAATATGATACATTAGTTTCAAGAGCTACAATTGTATTATCAAAGTCAATTGATCAGACTGGAACAGCAACATCATAACCTAAGAATGTGTCAACAGTAGTGAGGCACCATTAGTCGCCCTGAGAGTGGGCCACAGGTCCAATGTAAATGTCAGGAGCAAGTGAGGCCCTGTTTAATATGGCCTCATTTACCTCAAGACAAATGAGCTAACTTTTGGCAGGCAGGAGTCACGAAGACTGGCATGCGAGAAAGAGTACTGTGTGCCTAGTCCATGAAGGCGGACGTGTCACCATTGTGGGGACAATCTATGTGGTGCCAACTTGATCAGCAGCTTCGTTCCACCGGGTCTTATGAGAGAAATAGCCCTACCATAGTCATCTACATGAGTGACTCAGGTGGTCCAATCAGCAGCCACATTTCCACAGTTACAGCCCTAAAGAGGTGTCTTTACTCTTCCATCTTTCAAGCAGACCTGATGGCTAGGCCATTGGCAATAGCCCAAGAGTCAACAGAAATATGTCAAGGTTCATCAAGAGTATTTGCTACACATATGAGAACCACGCTGAGTTCTGCCTAACTGAGCAGTGACCACGTTCTCCTGCATTCTGCATAGCTGGTGCTGAAGTCGGACAGCAACAGCAGCACAATGGATACTCTCTGACTCAGTATTTGTTCCGTAAAATTTGGATTCAGTCAAAAGGCCGCACTCAAGGATCCAGAAGGCCACATGTGGCCCCACAGCTGCAGGTTCCCTACCCATCTGTGAAGTAAGGGCACATGGAGCCAGCACTTGTGGGTATGCTTCAGGAGGTGAAGTGGGAGATAAACAGTTTTCCAAGAGTTACCATTAGCACTTCATGCGAAAATCAGGCTGATGACGAGACTGCTGCACCCAGAATACACTATTTTTTACCATCAAGGCCTATTTAGTGAGGAATAAACCATCTCCAGTATCTCCAATAAGGTGTTGGGCTTTTTTAGGTGATGAAAAATTAAAGAGAGCAGCTTACTGCCAGAGGGAGTAAGCATTGTGAATCCACCCTCACGGTCCCAAGAAACTACTTGGTGAACAGGGCCTTGAATTTTATTGGAGTTTATCAGACACACCTGTTGGTGGAGGTGTGATGAAACCACAGTCGAGGCCTATGAGATTGAGAATTGTGAGTTCTCAAAAAACGACATCATCCTCTCTTTCATATAGTAGAAACACTTACGTTAACACATAAATACACACCCTAGTGGCAAATGGCAGGGGAGTTTGTTCCATTAACACTTTTCTAAACATAGCCGTGCTCTGAATAGGAGAATGTCCTCTGAAACTCTGAGCGTTTAGTGCACAAGCATGTACACATCAGTCTCACGTTTAGCAGTGGAAGATGTAACAACAGTACATTAAGTTGGCCCAGAGTGCCTCACACACACATAAAATAATTATTCTATTGATAAAACATTTATTTTATAAATTTAAAAATCTTTGTCTTCACTGCAAATTTTGCTCAAATCCTATCAGTTGAATTTGGATGCTATTTAGAGCAGGCATTGGCAGACTTTTTTCTGTACAAGGCCATGTAATAGATATTTGAGGCTTTTGTGGGCCAAAAGGCAAAACTGAGTATATTATGTAGGCATATGACAAGAGGAAACAAATTTCTCCCAAATTTTTATTAATGAAGTTCAAACTATATTAATAATAGAGTACTTTTTTTTTTAAATAATACAAGTCTACTGAGAAGAATGGAATTCTTTCTTTTGGAGTGGGGGATAATATTTCACTTATGTAGGATCCAAAGTTAGTGATTCCCATAATCAAAATCAATTGCAAATCTTCATCTGTGAATGCTGATTTGCAATGAGATTTTACATATTTCATTTTTGAAGATGTCTTTTCATAGATAGATGACATGTGTGGCCAAAATATTTTGAGCACCACATCACTGTGATTTGCAGTGTGCTGCGCCTTAGTGTCAAGTGGTAAGTGCACCACATATGGCCATTGTGGCAATTACTCAACTCTACAGTTGCAGTGTAAAAATCAGCAACTGACAATACTTAAATGAGTGTGACTGTGTTCTAATTAAACTTTGTTTGTGCATACTGAAATTTGAATTTAATATTATTTCACATGTAATAAAATTGTTTTTTTTTTTCAAACCCTATAAAAATGGAAAAACCATTACCAGCTTGCAGGCCATACAGAAATAGAAACTGGCCAGATTTAGTCCATGGGCAGTAATTTGCCAACCTGTCCTAGACTGAGGATTTCCTCACATGGATGGTTAGGGGCTCCAACAGCAGCTGCTAGAAGATCACAGGCAAAGTCCCTGATAAAGAAAATCAAAGCAAGTGAACAAATGCTAAAAACTGTAATTTAGGACTTTACCCCCACCAAAAAAGATTTGAAACTGTGAACTGAAAGAGTATACTGCATACCTAACACTATTTAATCGGGAAAACCACTACCAAGATATATTCTAATAAAATTATTGGATTTTTAATGAAAATTTTTTTAAAACTTGGGGTCCTCCAGCCAAAACCAAAGACTTGTGAGGGAAAAAAAATTAGATTATCATACTCTTCATTAGCAATACTTTATGCTATAAGAAATGGAATAGCATATTAAAAATGCGTGAAGAAAGACTGTGCCAAGGATTTTATATCCAGCAAAGGTGACTTTCAGATATAAAATACACTGAAAACCTACATCTGACATGCAAGAATATTATTGCCATGAGAACTTCTGAGGAATCTACTATAGAACAGACTTCAAACAACCAAAATGACTAGAGAATCATCAACCTAAGGACTGGTGACAGTACAGTTACTGGTAGCACTGAGACTAAATGAAGGCCTAGAGCAAGGGTCCTCAAACTTTTTAAATGGGGGGCCAGTTCACTGTCCCTCAGACCGTTGGAGAGTGTGCACTGTGGGCCCAGGACAAGTTGGCTGCTAAGCAGGACAGGCAGCGGTGGCAAAAACACCCAGCGGGCCGGATAAATGTCCTAGGCGGGCGGCATGTGGCCCTCGGGCCGTAGTTTGAGGACGCCTGGCCTAGAGGGATAGTAAGTGGGCCCAAGTGCTCCAGCAATGCTGACAGTGCATCCATGAAAACTAACTGGGGAAAAATGGGGCGAGCATATGCCAAGAACATTTTTAAACTGTTCTCAGTAATTATATTGGTGACTTCCTCTTCCACATTCTTCTACATTTAAGACCTGTATCATTACATTAGGCCCACCCAGATAATCTAGGCTACTCTCCCTAGCAGTTTTTTCCCCTTTTCACACTAGTATGCACTTTCATTAAAAGTGCAAGTGGTGCTGCTTGATTTACACGTTAAAGAAGCAAAAGCCTTTTTCAAGTGTTTGCTACTAAGGACTAATTCGTGCTTTATCACAAAAGTTTGTTTTCCCATGAAAGACTAAGTTAAAATTGTTCAAGTGGAATCAACTAGTCATCCAGATTCTTAAAATGGGAAATTTAGAATTTGGTTGCAGTTATTTTCAGTAGATATGTTGACTACCTTCAAGTTGGCTCTGGCTAGGGTGCTGTGGCGCAATCACACCCCAGCCACCCAGTGCTAGGATTACAGGTGTGAGCCACTGCAACTGACCCCAAACTATTTTTTAAAAATAAAACACACATTCTTGGGGCTGGCACAGTGGCTCACGCCTGTAATACTAGCACTCTGGGAGGCCAAGGTGGAGGATCGCTTGAGCTCAGGAGTTCAAGACCAGCCTGAGCAAGAGCAAGATTCCGTCTCTACCAAAAATAGAAAAACTACAGGTGTTGGGGCACACGCCTGTAGTCCCAGCTACTTGTGAGGCTGATACAGGAGGATCACTTGAGCCCAGGAATCTGAGGTTGTAGTGAGCTAGGATGATGCCACTGCACTCTACCCAGGGTGAGTAGAACCAAGACTCTGTCTCAAAAAACAAACCAAAAAAACCCACCAAAACATTTTGGAAACTTTTTCGAATGAGCCCTCTAAGATAAAAGAATACTATGCCAATCACTATTCAGAGGTATAGATTAGAGCTTGTCGATTATACCATATCTTACTAAATGATGTCCACCAGCCCAAAGCACGAAGAGGAAAATTGATGTACCATTTATGTAACTCAATTCCTGGTCCCCATCCCCAATGACCTCTTTTTAGGCCCAAATTCTGTCCACCCTGGGGAGAAAGCCCCTGCCATTTGAGATTCAAGTCTATGTCTAAACCAGCCTTTAGTAGAAAATATTAGGGTATTTGCTTCTTCACTGAGGGACATTAATAGGGAACATTATTCATTCCTTTATTCAAGAAATATTAAACTCCTAGGCACTGAGGATATAGCAGTGAATCAGACTCCCCCCACCCCCCCCAAAAAAAGCACTGTCCTCATGGAGCTTTTCTAGTAGACACAAGTAAAAAAAAAACTATGGGAAAAAATAACAAGGAGTACAGGAGAGTAGGGTACAGTTTTTAATAGGATGAACCTATCATCAGGGTTTACTGAGGACCCATTAAAACAGAAACTTAAAGGTGATAAAGGAGGAAGCCCTGTGGCCATCTAAGGAAAGAATATTCCAAGCACAGGGAAAACAAGGCTAAAAGATGGTTTGGCTGAAAGAGTAAGGGGAAGAAGAGTGAAGAGACAAGTCAAAGCCAAGATCACACAGGACCTTTGAACTGACTGTCTAAAATAGACTTCCATAAGTCACAGACAGTAACAATCCAAGTTACTATGGTGGCTTGCTTCAAAGTAATAGCTATGGAGTTGGTAAGAACTGGTTAGACTCCAGATGTATTTTCGAACTGTGAATAGTCAAGGATAACCAGAGGATTTTAGCCTAAGCATCTAAAAATTTGGGTAAAATGGAGATGAGGAATACCATACCATTTTCTTTTCCTTTTTTTTTTGAGACAGGATCTTGGCCGGGCATGGTGGCTCACGCCTGTGATCCTAGCACTCTGGGATGCCGAAGCAGGCAGATCGCTCAAGGTCAGGAGTTCAAAACCAGCCTG
Source organism: Cheirogaleus medius (assembly GCA_008086735.1). Taxonomy (NCBI): domain Eukaryota; kingdom Metazoa; phylum Chordata; class Mammalia; order Primates; family Cheirogaleidae; genus Cheirogaleus; species Cheirogaleus medius. Next base: position 6,360,740 of record VBSM01000483.1, read on the forward strand.
AGCAAGAGTGAAACCCTGTCTCTACTAAAAATAGAAAGAAATTGGCCAACTAAAAATAAATATATATAAAAAAATTAGCCGGGCATGGTGGCGCATGCCTGTAGTCCCAGCTACTCAGGAGGCTGAGACAGGAGTGCTTGAGCCGAGGAGTTTTGAGGTTGCTGTGAGCTAGGCTCATGGCACAGCACTCTAGCCAGACAACAAAGACTCAAAAAAAGAGACAGGATCTTGATGTCACCCAGGCTGGAATGCAGTGGCAGGATCATAGCTCACTGAAGCCTTGAACACCCAGGCTCAAGCAATCCTCACACCTCAGCCTCTGGAATAGCTGGGACCACATGTGCAAGCCACACCTGGCCCCCAGGAATACCATTTTAGAACATTAAATGTCAAATGCCTATTTGACATCCAAGTGGGTTATCAAGTAGGCAGCTGGATAGACAAACCTAGACATACCAGAGAAAAATATGAGCCGGGCGCGGTGGCTCACGCCTGTAATCCTAGCTCTCTGGGAGGCTGAGGC